>JAJQQW010000016.1:78265743-78833243 GCA_025583905.1 Ia io | reverse complement strand
ATTTCACCCCAGTCAGACTCCCACCCAGCGCCCCGCATCCGTGGGCCTCACAGGGACCCCAGGGAGTCTGCAGAGCATTTGCTAAAACCACTTTTATGTCTGTGCTCTCATGGATGCTGACCAATTGATGAACTCACCCCTCGAAGGATGAACGCAAACTCTAGGTCTTCCTCTCGTTGCTAGGGAGACTGAGTCCAGCCTCTCCCGGCAGATCCTCCCCTCCCCTCCCCTCCCCTCCCCCCTCCCCTCCCCTCCCCTCCCCTCCCCTCCCCCTCCCCTCCCCTCCCCTCCCCTCCCCTCCCCTCCCCTCCCCCTCCTCCTCCCCCCCCCTCCCCCCCCTCCCCTCTCCTCCCTTCCCCTCTCCTCCCTTCCCCTCCATGATGAGCAAGTAACTCACCCTGTCTCTCTTGGCAGTTTCGGTTTCTTATCTTTAAAATGGGAGTAGAGTTATGCTGATGGTTAAATCAGTATTGCAACTGAAAAAGAAACCTCAGCCCAGTGCCTTTCAACAAATGCTAGGTTACTGCTGTTACTAGGATGCTGCATCCCCACTCCAATTTCCATGAGGAGAGATTATTGCTAAACCCTCCTGGCCTCTTCACACCCCCGGGGTCTTTCCCTCCTGTACTGATTATTTGAGGAGAATAAACTGGGCCCCCTTTTCCCCGTGGGAAGGAACCTGCCTTAGGTCTTACCTCAATAGGCATCTAATCTGAGGGTTTGGTTAGCTGTCTGCTATTTTCACTCTGAGCCTCGTTCTCCATAATTACTAACAAATGGGATATTGTAGCACTTCATCTTCTGATTCTGTTTCTCAATTCATTTAGAAATTGAGCAGGAAAGAGGTATGCTATGAAACTTGTCCCTTTAATATTCTAGAATAGGTATGTGCTCTCTCCATCCCCCAGTTCTCAGAGTCAGGATTTTAGAGTTGAAAGGAGACCTTTTAAATGACTGAAATTTATTTCTCTGTCTCATCGCCGAGCCTGGCGCAGGTGGTCACTCAGCCTTGGCCTGCGTACTCCCGGTGATGGCAGGCTGCTTTCTCGGGGGCGGCCCAGGGGTCTGTCTGGGGATGCTCTCGATGGGGCTGGCACTACCCAAGGAGGGTTTGGTTCCGCAGTGCTGGGCCCTCAGGCCTGCCTGTGCTCGGTAGAAAATGCGCAGGTTAGGGTCTCTTTGGGAGAAAGTGTTGGCCTGAAGCCTGAGGGAGAGGGTGAGTGTTCTACGTGGTTTTGGCATCAAACCCCGAGAAATTTCCCGCCACCCCGGTGTGCCTGCTGCGTCCTGAGTAAACCCCAGGCGTGGCCTGTCTTAAAGGAAGCAGGAGAAGGAGCCCAAAGCCCTTCGTGAACCTCCTGGGCGCGGCGCTGTGAAGTGTGGCTCCCGGGAGGTCTCCTCCCGAAGGCTGATTGTCGGCATCTAATGGAACTGCCAGTGAAAGTCTACTCTCCGAGAGGCTGACTGGGAGCTCAGAGCACTCCCCTCAAATAAACTCCCCAAACACACCGCGGGGTGGGGGGGGGCAGACTGATCAGCTCTGCTCCTGCCTGCTCTTTGCAACTTTATTGACACGTAATCCGCACCCCCGCTTTCTGAAGCGTTCAATTCAGTGGTTCTCAGTATATTCATAGATTTGTGAAACCATCACCACCATCAGTTTTGGAACGTTCTCATGGCTCAGAGAAGAACTGCTGTCCCCATTAGCATTCCGCCTCATGTCCCCTGCCCTCCCCCAGCGTGGGAACCACTAGGACTTCCTGTCTCTGCGGATTTGCCGACTCTGGACATTTCATATAATGTTGGCTTCTTTCACTTAGTGCAATGTGTTCAAGGGTTACCATGCTGGAGCACGTATCAGTCCTTCATTCCTTGCATGGCCGCGTAATAATATTCCATTGAATGGGCCTGCCACATTTTGTTTATCCATCCCTCAGTTCATAGACATTCAGGTTGTTTCCACTTTTTGGGTGTTACCAATAATGTTTCTATAAATATTCATCTACAGATTTTTGTGTGGTGGGCAAAAGTAGGTTTACAGCCATTTGTATGGATAAAGGCCGGCAGGTTATGATCATTACAATAGCATTATTAGCTCTGTGTTCTGCACACTCTCCGCTGTAAACCTGCTTTTATCCATCCCTGCATTAGTAGAATTCCTAGATCATAGTCCCTTAAAAACCTTTCAAAATTGCTTTTTTTTATTTGGTTGGCTATTCTTGGGCCCCTATTTACTTCCTCTGTGCCGAATGCTGTCTATGACTTGATGTGAAATTAGCACATCTGGGAGCCAGTTTAAAGTTCTTTAAAGAACTAGTTCTTCGTAGAAATAATTAAAAATTCTTCAAGTGAGGATAAACGAATCACAAGGATGCTTACCGTAGTCTCCAGGAGAGTACATTCGCTTTGATTCTTTTCTTTCCAAGCTTCTGTTTGAAGATTTACAAAGATTTTCTTTTCTTTTGCAGAATCGCAATGAAATAAAAAATGGCACTATCCTTCGATTAACCACGTCTCCGGTGAGTAGGTCTTCGTTTGTAGCTTTCCAGCAAACGCTTCCTCTCCTGTTCCTCTACATGTGATTGTGGACATTCATTTTTGAAGATGACTCTAGTGCAAAACAGAAGGTTCTGAAACATCCTCACATGCAGGTTCTTGATAATCAGGAACGCTCTGCTCTCCCTGTATTTCCCATTACAGACAGGCAAGCCTCCTTCCAGGTCAAATACAGGCACATACATTGACTTTAAGTTTGAGTTTGTGAGTCATCTCCACAGTCCTCACCTTACAGATGAGATAACTCAGCTGTACTGACTGGTTTTTATCCATCTGCTCACACGCCCACAACGCCATCGGAGCAAATTCAGACAACAGACAAAGCAAATGAGACCAAAGACAGCCTGTTACTTCCCCTTAAAGTCAGAGGGTGTGCACGTGTACATGTGCATGTGCATGTGTGTGTGTGTGTGTGTGTGTGTGTGTGTGTGTGTGTGCCTGTGTGTATGTGTGTAAGAAAGAGTTTAAGCATTTTCTCGTTTGGTCAGTTATTACAATAGTCATAGAAATGTAGTATAAGAAGTGTTTGCATGCCTGCTGTTGCATTGACAACTGACTCTAGATAAAACACCTTTAAAATCCTCCAAATAAAAGCTGCCAAACCAAATGCTACAGAATATTTAGGCGACTGACTGCATTGCTTATCTTCATCTTTCTCACTTCCTTGTAGATACTTTAGGTAGTACCATTAGCATATTTGAACTATATCCGCTCACAGTGCATTTTTATTGCTTTCCTAAAAAAACTAATCTGCAGAAAATACACCAACTGTTACTATTTTCACTCTGCGTATGCGATGAAAACTGTGTCTAACTCACATTTTCAGTTTCTCCTGGAGCCATGTGGTGGCTAAAAATAAATGTGAAAACTGGGAAAGGCATCTGGCTGAAATTAAATTGTGGGGACTGGAACTACCACAGATTTTTCTTGTTGAAAATTATATTAGAGAGGCTTAAAAACCCCCTAAACATTCTACCCAATCACATCTTGAACCTAAACCCAGTGATGAGCTCAACAGAGCGCGTGGCCGGAGTTGGCCGGCCTGGCTTTCGAAGCCTTCTTTTCCACTTCATGGTAATTACAATTTAGACTCATTTTTCAGCGGCTGCATGATGAGCTGAGACATTTTGGCCTGATGTGGCATTGATCTTCTTACTTTAGTCAGCAAGAATTAATGCTAATTTGACCTTTAGAGACCACAGTTTCCCTTGGTTTTTGTAGTTTCTGTTTATCCTGCTAAAGCTGCTCATTTTCTTGCTGGGCAGAAAGAGTACATCTTGCTTGTTATTTCATCTTAGAATTAGAAAGGCTCAGTTTCTTTATGTTTATTTATTAAACCTCGGCCTTCTCTAGGCCAGAGAAGAAGTCAGTTTTCTTTTTTATCGCCATGTGTTCATGCACAAATTTCCACAGGCTAAGCCAGTCCTGGGGAGGAGGCGAGGTGCTGGGCAGAGTGGGATTGCTCAGCATGCTGAGCATGAGCGTGCAGACTCTGTGGCAGGACCTGGCCCTGGCGGCACGGTGGGGCTTGTCCTGCCAGGCAGTGGCCCTCGCAGTCCCAGTGTGGTAAGGGAAGGGGAAGCCCATGCACAAGGCGGTGTTATACGATGGAGTCCACCTGCAAAAGACGGGCTCGCATTTTCTAAAGGGCACTGTTCCCCAGACAGGAGTCACTGGAGGAGCGTTAAAAATGCTGATGTCACCTGGCAGGTGTGGCTCCGTGTTTGAGTGTCGAACTATGAAACAGGAGGTCATGGTTCAATTCCAGGTCAGGGCACATGCCCGGGTGGTAGGCTCAATCCCCAGTAGGGGACGTGCAGGAGGCAGCCTGTCAATGATTCTCTTTCATCAGTGATATTTCTCTCTCCGCCTCTCCCGTTCTCTCATAAATCAATAAAAACCATATTTTTTAAATGCCAATATCTGGCCTTCTAATGAGAAGCTGAATTACGATATGTAGGAGTGGGGTCCAGGAATCTGCATTTTAAGAGAGCACTTTAATGGTTTGGCTGTAGCCACATTGTCTAGAATTGGGAATTACTGTATAATAAGCGAGATATTTTGAATTTGTAAAGTTCACTTGTTGCTGGTAGATTTTTTATTATTTTGTGTTTAACTGGAAAATATGGCTCAGCATATGCTAACTTTTCACTTTTTACATGTGTACTAAAAATAGGTTAAAAATAACTGTCTCCATCACATTTGCTAGGTAGTGTTAGAGAGTGTCATAAAGAAACCAGCAGTTGGTATTACACCAGCTTTTCCAGTCCTTTCATCTGCCTTGGCTCTCTGTAGCCAGATAAGGACATGCACACGCACATGCGTACACACATGTACAGCTGTACAGGGTTTTACAAAACTCTATCAGAGGTGCTATTTGTGTTGGCTTTGGTTGATGAATTTGTTTTCTGTCTTCTTCTATCATAGAAAAACCCTTTCTGGATTGTTCCTAGCAAAATAGAGGATTCATAAGAGAAGATCTATAAAAACAACCTGCACTATCTAAATAATAAAGAGCTAATATGCAGATGGTCTTGACGCCCTCAAGCGTAATGACCAATCATCAGGAGGCTGCGTACACAGCAGGTGCAGGTGTGCAGGGACTTGCAGGGTCAGAGACTTGCGTGAGACTCGCGTCCCCGCCCCCGGCGCCAGGCCCAGGCATGTAAGGCTCGTGGAGGCCTACCTCTGTGGGGCAATGGATCGCGAGTCTCCCGCACTGTGATAGGGCACAGGCCAGTCTGAGAGACCCGCCCCCCGAGTGCATGAATTTTGTGCACTGGGCCTCTAGTTATTCTTATAAAAGCCCTTACACCTGGCTGGTGGTCCTCCTCTACATTGCACAGTTTATTCGTTATTTTATTTTATTTTTTGTTAATCCTCACCTGAGGATATTTTTCCATTGATTTTAGAGAGAGTGGAAGAGAGAGGGAAAGACAGAGAGAAATATCGATGTGAGAGAAACACATTGATTGGTTGCCTCCTGCACAAGCCCTGACCAGGGCCCCGGGTCGGGGAGGAACCTGCAAATGTGATACATACCCTTGAACCGAAATCAAACCCAGGACCCTGGTCCGCAGGCCAACGTTCTATCCACTGAGCCAAAATGGCCAGGGTGGCATTGCACACATTATACAGTACCTCGAGTGGCCATCTTAAACATGTGTGCCTTTCAGGTGTCATAGCTTCACCCCTCTCCCCAGTGCCATGGAAATATAACCATGGACATGCCCAGGAAATGGGTTCAGGTGGGTGTGTTTGAGCAGTCAGGGATTGAGGCATTTCCAATCATGCAGCTAAGCAGCGTTTCCTTCTGCCTGCCCTGGGAATGGCAGCAGTGCAAGTGGAATCTGTCACGTGTTGCCTGAAGCAGCGTATAAATATGCATTTGGCCACTGTTCTGTTTGAGGAAGCTTGGGGTTGCCAGACCCTTGTTTTTACTTTCCTGAAATTTGGTTTTAAAAAGTCCCCACAGTGAGTCTATCTGTGTCTCGCAGTGAGAAAGGCCTCTCTCAGTGCAACACAAGCCCCAGGAGCCACAAAGGAAAAGATTGACACATTTGACAGCGACAAAATAAAAACCACACAAACTTGACTTTTGGAAAGAATTCCAGAAACAAATTCAATACCAGTGCTTTAGGAAAACAGTTGGCAATATGCATGACAGATAGAGTGCTAATTCCTCAAGTTCCAGGAATTATAAATAATGCCCCAAAGCAGATGGCCAAAATCTATAAGCAAAAATGATCTCTATTTTTATATACCTGTCTCTATCCATGCCTGTTGATCTGTATGTTTCTGTATCTGTTTACCCTGGCAGGCAGAGCCAGGATAAATGTAAATATGAATATGGAGACATATATAGAGCTATAGCTATAGATATATAGGTGTAGGCATATAGATAAATATATAGATATAGATATACATGAAAGAAGAAACTCAATCTCTCTCTCAAAAGAGATGAAAATCTACCCTCCTCAGTAGTCAAGGTGTGAGGCCAGCTGCTGTGGTGTTGCGAGTATAAATTGGAACAGCCTCCCCTGGCCAGGCTGCTCAGTGGTTAGAGCATCATCCCAGCATGGGACGTCAAGGTTGTGGACTCGATCTCCAGAAGGGCACATGTAAGAATCAACCAATGAATGAATAAATAAGCGAAACAGCAAATTGAAGTTTCTCCCCCCCCCCCTTTTTCTAATCCATCAGTAGAAAATATTAAATTGGAACAGCCACTTTGGAAGGCAACTTAGTTGTGTCCACCCAAGTCTAAAATATATGTGTCTTTGTCCTGACAGTTTTATTGCTGGGAACTTATCCAATAGGTAGACTCATAAGGACGCACGCACGCACACCCACACAGAGCGGTGGTCATTGTTGTTTTTAATAATCAAGAACTGGAAAGCTGGTAACTGCCGACCAGCCGGGCCTAGTTCATACCCATGTGACAGGACAGTGTGCAGCGGTTAGTGACCGTGGCGTGTGCAGAATCAGTATCCGTGCAGAGGCAGGTTGAGGGCCTTCTGCATGGAGCGACTTGGAGAGGTACGTGGAAAGGAGGCATATGCATGCTGATGATGGACGCAATCATTCTTAAGAACTCACTGCAATTGGTAGCGTTGGGGTAACTTTATTTTTAGTTTATAACGTCTGGCAGGACTTATATGTTTTTATGCCATGCACTGGTCTTGTTTTTAATTAAATGAACAGCTTCACAGTTATCTTAAGGTCACCACTGCCTATAAGAGGTGAATCTTAATGTTCTGTACTGAAAACATTTTAGCATTCCAAACTTTTCGATATTTAAGAGCCCTTTTCTGTATGACCTGGTTTCTTCTCGCCCATTGTTTTGGCCGTGTGGGCAGAGTAAATAAAACTGCTCATCACAAGCCTGCTGTTGCTTTGCCGGCTCGGAGCACAGTCCTCCCTTTCTGCTCCTCTTATTTGGGGACCGCTGTTAGGGGCATCCAGGCCAGAGGGCCTGTCACACTGGTTTTGGGGACTAGTCACTCTGGCAGAAAGAAGAATGGTGCTATCTCAGTCACAGGACACAGGTTATCAGAGATTCTTAACAATAAGACCATTAACAATTTTAATTTTTAATTTCTCCTGACTTGAGAAATGAAAAGAGGGCTGTGAAATGTTGAAGTTCTGTTTCTTGCCAGTGTTTGTTCTGTGAGCCCAAGTGAGAGAGAAGCAGAGGCAGAGGTGAGGAGTGACAAGGCTGACCAAGGACAGATAGCAGGGGTAGCGAGGGGCAGATCAGGAGTTTACTGCAGCCGTCCCCAAAGGAGAGAGAGGCTGAGGGCTGCCTGGTGCAGCAAGAGAAGGAGGCTGAGGGCTGCCTGGTGCAGCAGGAGAGGGAGGATGCGGGGCTGCCTGGTGCAGCAGGAGAGGGAGGCTGCGAGCTGCCTGGTTCTGCAGGAGAGGGAGGCTGAGGGCTGCCTGGTGCAGCAGGAGAGGGAGGCTGAGCTGCCTGGTGCAGCAGGAGAGGGAGGCTGAGCGCTGCCTGGTGCAGCAGGAGAGGGAGGCTGAGGGCTGCCTGGTGCAGCAGGAGAGGGAGGCTGAGCGCTGCCTGGTGCAGCAGGAGAGGGAGGCTGAGGGCTGCCTGGTGCAGCAGGAGAGGGAGGCTGAGGGCTGCCTGGTGCAGCAAGGGAGGAAGGCTGAGTGCTGCCTAGTGCAGGGTGCATTTAAGGAATGTTTGGAGGGAAAGTGCCCGGGCCGTCCTGGTGGGTGGATGTGGGTCTCCTTGAGGGAGGATGTGAGGACGGCCTGGTGTTGGGGCCAGTGGCACTGTTTCCTGTAATAGAAGGTTTGGGGAGGGGAAAAGGAAGAGGTTGAGATGCCTGTTCTGTGTCCAGGAGGAAGGCAGTCAGGTGTGAGTGCTGGGCAGCCATCACCAGGTACATGACATGGACAGCCATGGGCTGGATGAGGTTCAGCCCTGGGCACTCTCTTGGGTTTAGAGCAGGAGCCAGTCGGAGCCTAGAGAAGACAGTGTTGGAGGGAGGAGGGAAGGGGGAGGAGTTAGGTGTGCTGAAGGCCGCAGAGACAATAAGGAAGATTAGGTGAGGGCAGTGGTCCCTGGGTCCCCCACCTGGAGGCATGGATAGCATCCTGGAGACACTCTGAGTGTGGGGGTGAGGATGGAAGCATCATTGTGGGGGTGAGGGGGGGGGGAAGTGGAGAAGAGAGACAGCAACTGCAGACCCCCTTTTCATTCCAGAGCTCATGCTGAGCATGGAGCAGTGGAATGAGGGCTCGGCTAGAGGGCCAGAGGGGCAGTGGAGGTTCCTAAGTTTATGGTCTACTGCAGAGAGCACCTGATGGAACAGACCAAAGTGGGGTCATTTAGAAGGACAGTACTTGAGAAGGTGAGAGGAGCAGGGATGGAGAGCAGCAGGGATTGCCTTTGTAGGAAGCTTGAACCAGGTCTCAGTACCAGGAAGACTCGACGCGTGAGCAGGGAGGTGTTGGGCTGTGCTCTTGGTAGTGGGAAGAGGAAGGCACTCCTGGCTGATGGCTTAGATTTTCTCAGTAAAATGTGAGGCGAGATCCCTATGTGGGGAAGCAAGGGAAAGGGGAGCTCAGGGAGAGAGGAAGGGAGTGAAGGAGTCATTTCCAGGGACATCTCAAATGTTCCAGGAAAGCGAAGTTGAATAGCTGGATTGAGTGCCGTTGGAAAATATCCATGAAACTTGTGCACTTTTAGATGACTTTTTAGATGACCTTTTAGATGACTTCCTAATTGGTATCATGGACCTGGAACCATGCTGAAGTTTCTTGGGGATCATGTTAATCAGGGCCTTCAAGAACAGTGGGGAGGGGAAGGGGATTTCGGGGTAGCTGTGGAGTGGCTCAGGGTGAAACTTGATTTCTATCCTTCGACCAGTAGCAGAAACCACTTACACTAGGACATGATCTCCTGCACAGCTACCAAGCTCTGTTCATTTGTGCTGCTTGAAGAATCAGAACTGACGTGATTTTATTTTTAAATAATGTTGATTCCTGCCCCACCTGCCCCAATGTTAAAACATTGTAGCATTGTGGAAAATTTGAAAAATTGAACCTTGCTGCAAAGAAAATTATGCAGAATATTACAATTCATAAATAACCATGGGTCATATCGTGATGTGTTTCTTTTGGTCATTTCCCTGCCCATATATGTACCCATGTGTGCACATATTTTCATTTATTTATTCTTAACTTCTTTCTACTTAACTTCTCTGAACTTCCGTTTCCTTTGTGAAATGAAGATGACAAAGCCATCTGCCTGCTAGGAGTGTGTGCAGATTGAACGCATTCCTTCATAAAGATGTTTACGACGTGGCTCATAAAAGGTGTAGCTGTCTTTATCACTAATTTTAACAGCACCAACCAGCGCTCGTAAACACTGATAATGACAATGAAATAATTCTGAGTACTCATTGTTATCATAATGTCTATAATCAACGCAGACCTCCTGCTTGGAGAAAAATGTAGTTTCTTGGGAATTCAAAGTGATTCACTTGGGTTAAATGTTATCAATCCATGTGAGAATTTTAGAGAAGAGTATATCCTTCAGCAGTTCAGAAGATAAATTGACTGTCTCTATTCGCTCAGCTCTCTCTTCTTCCTCTTTACAATATGGGATTTGGGGTTTGAGCGGTTTGTCTGGTAACTGGGGGTCAGTGAACGGGTCGAGAGGGCTCTTCTCCCCCTTCCTCCTCCTTTTCTAGCTTCCATCGCAGAGCGTCAGTTGTTGGGTGTAACACAGGGGAGACCACGGAACGCCTCTGACCAGGTGCTGGGCAGGGGCACCTGCCTTGGTTCCTGGAGCTGGCAGTGGTTTTCCTGTGGAATCCCGCCCGTCCTCGGGGCTGGGCAGGGCACAGTGCAGGGGAACCTGGCGGGGAGGGGGCTGCGCTGGGGAGCTGTGGGGTGCAGTCCCTTTGCTCCCAGGACCGACCTGTGTGGGCTCCCTTTCTCCACTGAGCAGTCTCCCCTCTGTCACAGGTCACAAGGGGCCCCTCAGATGTTTCTAACAAGTTTCTGTTCTGGAGAAGACACCTGATGGTTGGGCTCAGACACCCCGTCTTCAGGTTCAGAGGAGGGCGCCAGCAGCTGGGGAGGCCGTGAGGAGGCAGAGTGCTCCGACCATGCGGTGCTGAGTTAAAAATCACTGCACAGATGTGCAGGCATTTCTCTTAAGCAAAAGGACAGGCAGGAGTGTAATAATTTCCTAACTGCTTGTCCTGACTGAAAGGTAGAGGGGAAAACCCTTACTGGATGAATGAGACATATAGAAGACAAGTTCTTATCCAGAAGTTCGCTCATCCAGTCTGTTTCCACCCCCTTTTCACTCCCCCTCCCAGCCCCATCCTGCAAGTATAAGCCACTGCCAGTGCCTTAAAAAGAGGTCTGCCCTAGCCAGTTTGGCTCAGTGGATAGAGCGTCGGACCTGCGGACTGAAGGGTCCCGGGTTTGATTCGGGTCAAGGGCACATGCCTGGGTTGCAGGCCTAATCCCCAGTAGGGGGCGTGCAGGAGGCAGCCAATCAATGACTCTCTCTCATCATTAATGTTTCTCTCTCTCTCCCTCTCCCTCTCTGAAATCAATATATATATATATATATATATATATATATATATATATACACACATATATATATGTGTGTGTGTGTGTATATATATATGTATATATATATATTCACACATATACACATATACTATATATATATATATATATATAAAACAAAAAGAGGTCTAATTCTCACCCGGCTGGTGTAGCCCAGTGGTTGAACATCAGCCCATGAACCAGGAGGTCTTGATTTGATTCCTGATTAGGGCGTATACCTGGGTTGCAGGCTCGATCCCCAGTGGGGGGCAGCTGATCAATGTTTCTCTCTCATTGGTGTTTCTGTCTCTCTCTCCCTCTCCCTTCCTCTCTCTAAAATCAATATCAATATAAATGTAAATACACACACACACACACACACACACACACACACACACACACACACACACGAGGCCCAGTGCACGACATTTGTGCACTGGGGGAGAGGGGTTCCTCAGCCTGGCTTGCGCCCTCTCGCAGTCCAGGACCCCTCGGGGGATATCCCCCTGTGGGAGCGCCACTCAGCCAGAAGCCGGGCTCGCTGCTCCTTAGCGCTGCCTCAGAGGCAGGAGAGGCTTCCGCCACCGGCTCTGCACTCGCCAGCTGTGAATCCGGCTTCTGGCTGAGCAGCGCTCCTGCTGTGGGAGCGCACTGACCACCAGGGGCAGCTCCTGCATTGAGCGTCTGACCCCTGGTGGTCAGTGAGCGTCATAGCGACCAGTTGTTCCGCTGTTCGGTCGATTTGCGTATTAGGGTTTTAATATATAGGATGGTCTAATCCTAGGCGAAGCCCCTTGGTTTCCTAATTACTTTGTTATAAATTCATGCAGTGAGTAGTGAATGTATGGGAAGTACATGTGGAAGAGTGAAATTTATAAGCATCCTTGTGTTGTGCTGGAAGATTGTCAGTAACCCAGAAAGATGGTTGGGTGACTTATGCTTTTGAACACTGCGCAGACAGGTATCGCTCTGAGTATTGACTGAACTGGTGAACACACTGTATAAATTTGTGTAATTGCTTAATCAAGCACAAAGCTTTTTGCCATTTATAGATGAAAAATTTACTTGAAAGATAAACATTTTTGCCTTTTCCTCTTTTTACTACTACACCTGCTCTTTTTCTGGGAAAGCTCTCAATTTTCCCAGAAATGGAGATGGGGGCCCGTTCACCAGAAGGCAGAGGACTGGTTCCCATGGAGAAGTGAGCGACCAGGGCGGCGGGTGCGGGCTCTGTGGTTGGAAACGGCGCTGGGCGTGGGGGCTGCCCCGTCTTGCACTGTGGGCACCGTGTCCTTGTTTCCCATGAATGAAACGCTAACGTTTTCGTGTGATTTCCTCTGTGAACACTCTTCCCTCTGTCTCCCTAAGGCTCAGAACGCCCAGCAGCTGCACGAACGCATCCAGTCGTCCAGCATGGATTCCAAGCTGGAGGCGCTGAAGGACTTGGCCAGCCTCTCCCGGGACGTCACCTTCGCCCAGGAGTTCATCAACCTGGATGGCATCTTCCTGCTCACGCAGATGGTGGAGAGCGGCACCGAGTAAGCCCCTGTTCCGACGTCTAGCCTGCTCCTCCTCCCACCGGGGGCTGTCACTCCCTTACATGGCAGTGTCTAGTTTTAAAGACCAGGAATCGACGAGGCTCAGGAAAAAGAAAGAAATGGCTTTTAAGTTAGTGTCTGGGGAGCAGGTTTGTGATCTAAGTATCAGGAGATCGGCCACCCACCAAGAAGCCAGTGTCTGAGTTGAGAGATTAGGGCACCGGCCTGAATGGGTGGGGAGGCAGGAGACCACCACAGCCATTCGAGCGGGTGCTGAGTTCCATAATCAAGGAGTTCCATCAGGTAACTTGGAATTTCAAATTTAGGAGGAAAAATATTAGATCCTTATCTCAAAGAGCCTTTCCAACACTGAAATAATAATTCTATAAAACATGAAGCCCTCACATCCTTCGCCTATCCCTCCAAATGAGTTAAAAACAAATGAGAATAACTCCTTCCAGTCTCAAAGCCTTAAACCAGGTCAAAAATAGCATGGCTGAAGTAAGTTTCCATCAATTAACAATTTGATTGATGAGATACATAACCTTACTTATTTGAAATTAAATGCAGTAAACATTTATTAAATACTGACTGTATATAAGAGTGGAAATTGGGAAAACTTACGAAGATGTGAGACTTGCCATCAAAAATGTTTGGAGGCAGAAGTCAACTGAGGCGTAATTCCTCCTGGGCCTTTGAGTCTAGAGGCTGGACAGGCCGGCTGCTTCCGGAACCTTCCAGAGGAGTCAGTGGGCCACGAAGGAGTTTGATTCCATCCCCGGCAAGAAAGGGATGAGCATTTGGGCTCAGGAGCTCGCCTCCGGGAAAGCATTGCTTCTCTGGCGGGACTGGGGGTGAGGAGCCAGAGGTGTGGCTCCTGCATGTGTGGGCAGGTCAAGCCCGGTCCATGGAGTGCCAGGGAGGGTCCACAGGACACAGCTCTTCCCATGTCCATGTGGTCAATGCCACGGGTATAGACTGTGAGAGCATGTGTGTTAGAGCATGTGAGCATGCTGAGTCAGTTCATTACATATTAACATGCCAAATTAATAATGGGCAGGGTTGGATAGGTATTTTTCCGGAAAGAGTACATATCATTGTGAATTGGGGTTTAAACCTGGGTCCTTTAAACCTTTTTAGTACCCGGCGATTCAAAGAATGAGCTGATGACTGCCTGTTGGAGCCGTCCCAGCCCCCTCCCACCCGCCCTTCCTTTCTCTCTTCCTTCCTGTCTCCTCCCACGCGGGGCATTATTTAGCCACTGCAATTGGCACCGGTAAAAGATTCTCTTTTTTGTTTCTTATTCAGAGAGGATGTTTTATAGTAACAGGAATAGCTCCCATATAAGAATGCTCTGTAGAGCCCGGCTGGCATGGCTCAGTGGTTGCACATCAACCTATGAACTAGGAGGTCAGTGTTCAATTCCCAGTCAGGCACATGCCGGGATGCGGGCTTGATCCCCAGTGGGGCACGTGCAGGAGGCAGCTGATCAATGATTCTCTCTCATCATTGATGTTTCTATCTCTTTCCCTCTCCCTTCCTCTCTGAAATCAATAAAAATACATATTTTTTTTAAAAATGCTCTGTAAAGTTTGGAGTTGGTGGGTCTTATCTCGTAGACAAGTAGAGACGATATCTAAGAGTGAAGTAGAGACAATATCTAAGTGAATTGGGGAGGAATTATAAATCTGAGAGGACTGGTGGGAAGGGTCAGTTGGAGGCTGGTCTCATTTATTTATCAAATGATGCCTAAAGCACTGCTTGTGAAATTTTTGGCGAACATCAGTGTGGAGTGGGCAGGGAGAATGGAGTTGGGGGCATTATCAGAATCTGAAGCCATTACTTGGAGCTTGAATCAGAAGGAGGGAAGCTGAGTGTGTTGAGGAATGCAAATGGCCGGGCCCGGAAATTGAGACCAAGGGTTCTGTCTGTGTTGGAAGCTCCGGCTGAAACCCAGTGATCAGACCATCAGCTGGAGGACTAAAGAGTCTCAGGTCAAGGGCATGTACCTCGGTTGCAGGCTTGATCCCCGGTTGGGGCATGTGCAGGAGACAACCAGATGCTGTGTCTCTTCCACATCAATGTTTCTCTCTCTGTCTCTCCTCCTTCCTTCCACTCTCCCTGAAAGTAATGGGAAAAAAAATATCCTCGGGTGAGGATTAGCAAAAAATAAATAAATAAAATAAGAAATAAGTTGAAATGTCCCCCCGTTGATTGATGTATCAACGTCCCAGCCATGGGTGCATCAAAAGCCAGCTGCCAGAGCCAGGTGTAAGTGACCTGCCACACACACACACACACACACACACACACACACACAGGGATGCAGTGGCTTAAGCTTTCCCATGTTCACAATCATACATGTTAGTGCTTCTGAACTTACTGGAGTTGTAATCATAATTTCAGTTACAATGGCAAATCCACTGGAAGCTGAGGTCCCCGTGACACACACCCTGAATAGAGGGCTGGGGTGAAGCTGGGTACCGCCCGAAGCCTGCAGCTCTCTATGTTCACAATGAGGGTTTTAGTGTTTCATTTCTCATGTTATTTTGCTAGGGCTGCCGTCACAGTACCCCCTTCTGGGTGGCTCACACAACAGACACTCATTTTCTCACAGTTCAGGAGGCTAGAATCCAGCGTCTGCAGGGTTGGTTTTTCCTGCAGCCTCTCTCCCGGATTTGTAGACGGCTGCCTGCCCCTTGGGTCCTCGCATGGTCTTTCCCCTGTGTGCATGGATCCTTAGTGTCCCTGTGTATGTCCAAATCTCCTCTTGTAAGGACACCCGTCAGATTGGATCAGGACACCCCCTAATGGCTCATTTGAACCCCCAATCACCTCTTTAAAGGCTCTGTGTCCAAATGCTGTCCCATCTGAGGCACTGGGGGCCAGGGATTCAACCTAGGAGTTTGGGGGGCACACAATTGAACCATAACACTCAACAATGGGATAGTACCCCATTTGTTTAAAAGGAAAAAGGAGTAAAAACAAATACTATGTATTTGTCTTTCAACATTACTTACTATCCATGCCATTGCCTTACTGTGTAACTCATCTTGATCTACAGAAGGGGCCCCCCAAAATCACATCCCTCAGACTGAAGACTGGGGACATGAGAGATGTCAGAATTGAGTGGCTGTATGTGAACTATAGGACTTGAATTCCTTTTTTATTTATTTATCTTTTGAAAATATTTTTATTGATTTCAGAGAGGAAGGGATGAGATAGAATCATTGATCGGCTGCCTCCTGCACACCCCACACTGGGAAACTGAGCCCACAACCCAGGCATGTGCCCTGACCAGGGATCAAACCATGACCTCTGGTTCATAGGTCAATACTCAACCACTGAGCACACCAGCTGGGCTTGAATTCCTTTTATAAAATAGCATATTATTCTCAATGTATCACTTAACTGCTTGTGATGCAGAAGCCATCCAGTTTGTTACGGACGCCAGGTTCTAGGCAGATAAACGGAAGCCCAGATCCGGGGTGAGCTCTGGCATCTGCCTCCCACACCGTCCCGCCACACTGTGTTACACTGTGCCTGCTCTCCTGGGCAGCTTTCCTGCCCTCCTCGCCACTTCACAGAAGTTCAAAGCCATGCCCAGCCCCCTGCCTGCCTTCTGCAGGGTCCTGCCACTCACCCTAGGAAGCTGCTCAGTGGATCCTCAGACATATATATTTTTATATTTTCAGATCTTCTGCTCAGATGAAAAAGAAAAGAAAAAGGCATTTTTCTTGCAAGGAAACTTGGCTTCTCAATTAAACTTAGAGCAAGGCTTTAACTAATTAGCAGACACCCTTTGGAGTAGAAACCCCTCACATTGAGTAGACCCTGCAGTTCCTTGGACCCGAGCAGACTTCCCACTGGGGCAGTGGGTCCCAGCAGGACCTGTGGAAACTGCAGGAAACACCCAGGACGTGTGGCTGGATTCTCTCTCCTGCCTCTGAGCTCTAATGAGATGCAGAGGTTCCCACCGCTGGTCATTACCCGAGGCTGAGCTTGGAAAAGTCACTCGCTAGTGTCACCAGGGGCCACGGGGCAACATGAGCCACAGCACAGCCTGGGGAAGTGGCACTTGGCCTGAGTGTCGAGTTGAAAACCGGAATTAATTTCCACCCTCGTGGGACTTGGAAATCCCATTCCTGGTTTCAGCTTGAAATATAAATGTGGGAGCAAGTTGTGGGGGAACATGGTGCCCCAACCTGAGTAAGGCATGTGTCTGTAGGGGACATTCTGGGATGGACAGTGTTAAAAAAAGAAAAGAAAATGATGGGCATGGGAAGATTTCTCAGGAATGATGTATTTTATTTGACTGGAAAGGAGAGAAATGGGTACCTGCCACTCTTGATCCCCCGCGGCAAACACACTGCTCTGCTCCGGTGTGAGTTCCTGTGTGTCCCTGCCACGCACAGTGGGCCGCGCCCGTGCCCTTCGCCCTTAGACAGAGAACAGGGCGGCATTTCCAAGAATGAACGGGCAGCATCTTCATAGTTTCCTTCCCATGTGGCAATGGGACAGGAAAATTCCACCGTTGGAATCTGAGTAAGCTCTCAGCACCACCCTGAGCAGGGAAGTCCAGAGAGAAAAAAGTTAAATTGGGATACTTACAAAAACTCACAGTTTCTTAAGTTAGCTTTTGTCCTTAATAAAAACAATTATAGCTATTGTTTAAAAAATAAATATAAATAAGCAGAAGCAGGAAAATAGGAATCATGTCTAAATCAGCTTTCCCGAGACACACGTTTTTGACACGGGTGTATACTTTCTGTATGTTCTCCCCCACACACACACGTGTGCACACACACACACACACACACACACACACACTCACACACACACACACACACACACGCTCACACACACATACACACATGCACACACATACACACACACACACACAGGGTTTAAAAAAGTAGAATTATAACCTTCATGCTCTTTGTAGCTTGCTTTTCATACCTGACAGTATTTTCTTGTGACTAAATATTACTCCCCTCATCATGTGTTGTCTGAGTGTGAATTCATTTTTAAAGCTTTGCTAAGGTTCGGTTGATGCACAGAATAACATAATAATGTGAAGGATGGGCTCAGTGTGGTTAACCGTTCCCATATGGTTGAACATTCAAATTGTTTGCCATTTTTTCCATGATTGTGAGAATTTTCCAGTCAGCTTTTCATTTAGCAAAATCATTGTGAAAATTCAAATTATCATGTTGGACTGAAATTCCGATTCAGAAACTAGACCCATTTTCAAGCTGTTTTAAAACTAGAGCATCCCCACAACTTGCCAATGCCCTAATTTGTACTTGGCCATGCAGTTATGAGTGTCTCTCTCCAACACACTCCGGTCAGTACTGGGCTGATGTTCCCTGAGGGATTCTAGCTTTCCTAAAAAAACCACAGTGAGGTATTGGAGGAGTTCTTCCTAATCTGGGGACTTTACAAGGACTTTTCATTTGCTTGGTTTGAAGTCATCGCTCCCGAATTTGGCCGAATGAGGACCAGTGGAAAGAGTTCCCCAGTTATTTTAGACGCAGGCACAGCCCCTGAGCAAAGGTCTTTGAAACAATCGTAGAAACGATCAGATCGGTCCCCTCCCCATCCTATCCTGTGTGTATGTCTAGCTACGCGTGTGTGTGCTTATAAAAATTGTTGACATTGTCCATTCACACACGAAGTTTCTTATTAAATGTTCATTCTTCGCATCTTTTTTTCCTATGGGGATCACAGCTGTGGCGTTCCTTACCTGAGGAAATTGGGGCGTGGCTTGCATAAAGCCATGAAGAAGCCTCGACTTTGATGTTGCCCAGCACCCACACTTGGAGATGGTTTTGTAGGTTTTATTCATTTAGCAAGTGGATATTACTGGTATTTGAGTGCTGCATGTTCTGGACACGGGGTTAGGCACATGGCGGGGCGGGGGGAGTAATATGATGAGGGGAGTAATATTTAGTCACAAGAAAATACTGTCAGGTATGAAAAGCAAGCTACAAAGTGGCAGATGACAGTTTCAGACTCTGAGTGACATTCTTTGAAATGTTGTCTTCACACAAAAGGTGAATTTCTTCTTTGGAAGCGACATTGTTGTCTCCAGGGACAGGGCTTATCAGCTCTAACTCGAGCTCTTGCCTCGGAGAGCTTGGCGCGGCTTATAAACCTGGGCTGTGCTGCAAGGCCCTGGCGGGCCAGAGACGCACCGCTGGGCCTCCAAGTGCAAGTCAGAGGGTGCATGGCCTGCACTTCACCGTCGAGGAGCAAACTGCTCCCGGGCCCAGCCAAAAAGAGGCTGCTCTGTGTGGTCTGCGGGGCCCACCAGCTATAAAGGCTGCGGGTCTCTAGCTCCCCCTGCCTGCCGGCCTGGGGCATGCATCCTGCCAAGCTCAAGCGGGTCCAAAGGGAGCAGCACTCTGGGGCCTCGCCAGACATTTGCATCACAAACACCAAAGAGGCCCACCACCCAGGGCTTTGTCAGGGGTTGTGGGCCGGAAAATTCCTGAAGCTGGATCTCCCTCCACCCCACCCCTCTTTGCTTTGTCTCTGTGTCTGTGGGCCTCACTCCCGCGGTGGAAATGAGAGGGGGTCCCACCGCCCAGGGAGAGAGAATATCTTCTGCTTGGGAAAGGAATGTCAGACCTTGGGCTGAAATAAGAGGTTGCTGGCCACTGCAAAACAGCAGCCTTTCCGGAATCATCTGTTCTTCTTGTCCTGTCTCTTTAAAAACTGGGCATTGAGAGCACAGAGAGGAAGACCTCCGTTAGGAAAACAGACATCACAACAAAACAGTTCCTCTTCTGCTCCTGCAGAAGCTAACGGGAGGAAGTTGAGGAGTAAGAACATGGTGACTGGTGGCTGAGTTATCTCTGCAGGCTGGTCAGGGCAACTCTCCCAGGCCAGGGGTGGCCACAGGAGGGGGAACACACGTAAAAACCTCAGGTGCCCAGGCCCCAGGCAGAAGGCTCTTTTGAAAAATTGCTGTGCCTGCTTTATGTATTCCGCACATACACACATCATGTGGTTTATTTTGAAACAGTTCTATTAAAAGATAAACGGGGACATACTGAAAATTCTAAGCATTTATTTGAGTAAAAATCAATTCCAATTGCTCAGTGCCAAACTGGAGGTGGTGAGGAACTCTGCCCACAGGAACCTGGGGGAACGGCTATTATAGAGAAGAGGCGGGACAAAACAAGGGAATTAGTTGATTGGCTACAGTCACAGCCTAGTTGGCTGTGACTGGTTGAAAATAATCACACTTAGATTTTGGTTTGCTTGCCTGGGCCTTCAAGGCAGTGGAGCGACCTCAGCCTGCCAGCCCCCTCCCTGAATTTAAGTCACACACTGAAGCTGTAAGGTCAGGGTCCGCCGGTGTCCCTTCACGCAGAGACCTGAGGCAGGCAGCGCCCCGCACCCAGCTGCCCGGCCTTTTCCCAACATACGAGCCTCACTCGTGCCTTTGTACAGCCCCTCTCTCAGTTTGGAACTGTTTCTCACTTGTTCCGTTCACTCATGACTTGGGCACTTTCTAAGACTAGATCAGCCATTTTGTAGAATATCCTCCAATTTGGATTTGTTAAAGGGTAATTCATTAAAGTTAATTTTCAGGGAAAGATAAAAGCACGTTTTATATAAAAAAAAATGAACACATGTTAAAAGAATTCATTTTACTCATGTGAAACGAGAGAGCCAGGCAAAATGTTTTAACCATTTCAAAGGAAAAGTTAAAGGGGCTCAAATTTATTTGGAGCACAGGAATCTTGAAATGAATTGCAAATGGAGACAAAACTGGTTTTTCACCAGCTGGAAGGAAGTCAATTAAATTACTAACAGACAGGACAAAAAATACATATGCATCAGTTAGACAATAAGGCAGGAGGAACCTGATAACCCAGAGAGTATGCTATATAAACACTGCATAATTTCCCCCTGAAACACATTTTTTCCCTATAGTCTTATCCAACGTTTAGACCCATATATATGCCTGTGGCTGGGATATCAGATGTGTGTGTGTGTGTGTGTGTGTGTGTGTGTGTGTGTGTGTGTGTTTTGTATTTAATTGCATCATATTGACGGCACAGGGTGCCTCTCTGTTTTGTTACTAGTGTTTACTTTGCCCACTTAGGATAGCACCTTCCAGGTGTCTGCATGGTAATGTCGCCACCCCTTTGTCTTTAATAATTTTGGAGTAATTTACACCATGGAAAATGGTACAAATGAGCCTTGTATGTTTCTCCCCAAGAGACTTGGTTCTTCAACAGTACTGGCACACCGCCCTATAAAACTGTGGACTTATCTGTTCCTATTGTATTCAGTGGGCTACCCTCTACCATTTATTATTTATTCTGATGCTCAGTTTGTCCCAGATCGGGCTGTGGAACCTTCTCAAGTTGTCTCTGTGTCCTGACCTGCCTCCCATTATTCTGTGAGCATTTCTTTACTTTCTGGCTCAGTGAGATGTTCCAGACTTAGCTAAATCTTTCCTTGTCCCAGCCCTGGCAGGAGCCATTTCTCCAAGGAGGCCAGTTCCTTTCAGTGGGAGGTACTGTTCAGCCCTTCCAAGAGGGCCCACCTGTGCGCAAGCCTGCCCCCCTGTGGTCACCTACTCCTTTTACCCAGACCCATAGCTTTTTGAAGGAGAAAGAAGGAAGCCAATACACTGTTGTTGTTGTTTTGTTTGTTTGTTTGTTTGTTTTTAAGAAGGGCAGGTAAAGGAGGAGAGGAGGAAGAGGAAGATCTCTTTATATATTTTTTAAACCCCATTTTACCAAAGACTAGATCTGATCTTCTCATGGTCAATTAGGTTTCTGAAGTGGTTATATTTTATGTGGTTGCAAATGTGAAATTTAACTTCTAAAGAGCCAAATTATTCATCAACCATTTATTGAGAGCCAACTCTGCGTGTGCCTGACGTTATAGTGGTGAGTCACAGTGCAGACAGAGCCCTGCCCTCAAGGGGCTCCAGGAAAGACAGATGTCCTAGGTCATGCAGCTGGCGTGTCCTCAGCATATGCAGACATGGGTGGGCTCAGTCTGCCAGGCAGGGACGTCAGCGGTCAGGGAGGCTTCCCGCGCCTCAGAATCAGGACAGTTGAGCATAGGACTTAGCTAGTTGGACAAGGATGGGGTGAGTATTTAATACAGAGGGGAGAACATACTTAATGCCAGAGAGACTTGGCAGACTCAGGGAATGCAAGTGGTTTGACAAGGTTAGAATCACTTGCTTCCTTATCTTCTTGGCCCCGGTGTTTCAAGAAGCATAATCATCCTTTCGTATAGAAAAGATGTGTCCATTGCACACTTTTCTTGCAGGCTACCATCCTGGAGTCCCATCTATTGTCCAAGACTATTGCCATGTCTCAGGATGCCATCCTTCAGAATTTTATTTCTCTCAAGAAAAGAGAAAGTAAAATCAGTGAGCATTTTACCCAAGAAAGATAATCAACTCCGTTTTCATTGTTGAGGATACTCTTAAGAACAACTTTAGTGCTTTTAGAGATCACCCTTTTCACTGAAAATGTACCTTATTCTTATTATCTCTAGGGATCACCCCCCCTTCCCCCGAACACATACCGGTTCTGAGTCAAATGGAGTGGTCTTGTTGCCCTTACTCATAAGTAAATGTAATAGGTTGGTTACAGTATTTTAACCCTTATGATTGTTTCTTATCATTAGAGAATACCAATCAGTGTATTACTTTGAATAATATGTTACCTCATGGCGGTTAAGTCTTTTTATATCTAATCTTGAGCTTTCTTCAAGATATGTAATTTGTGTAAAAAATTATTGCCTTCAAACATGCTCCTCACATGATTGTTCTTAAATTTTGCAGACGATACCAGAAGTTGCAGAAGATCATGAAGCCTTGGTAAGAATTTATGATTGCTTGATTCAGCTTATATAACACGCTCCTTCCTGCATTGTTAGTCTTTGTCCTCAGATAACTGTGCATGTAGATATTTTGAGTGATTTTATTTTGCTGTTTGATGCTCTTATAAACAGTTCTTTAAAAATTTATTTCCTCTTTCTTTCTGCTTTGTGGCACAAAGGGAACTTTATGTCTGTAGCCACAGAATGAGTACATCGGGATTGCTACCCTTCTCCTGGGGCAAGGCTGGGCATAATTTTATGTATTGCCTTAAACAGAAACTTTCTTTTTTGTGGCCTATGTGATGTTCAAAGTCAAAAGTCTTTGATTCTCTTCAGTGACTCAGTAAAAACAAACACCCCACTCAGGATTGAAGTATGGGGTGAAAGCTGTTGACTGAGTCTGAGAAAGGGCTGGGTCACCTGTCTGTACTGCACTGCGTGCTGCTGTGTCCGGACCCTCAGAGCCTCTGTCTCAGAG
Organism: Ia io; assembly: GCA_025583905.1. Lineage (NCBI taxonomy): Eukaryota > Metazoa > Chordata > Mammalia > Chiroptera > Vespertilionidae > Ia > Ia io. Next base: position 78,810,218 of record JAJQQW010000016.1, on the reverse strand, counting down.
TCTTTCCTCCTCGCTGCCTTTCTTACCCACTAAGCAAGAGTCCAGACAGGGCCTAGCAACCGCTCTGCGGTGGGCGGGACACATGTCCGTTCTGCCGAGTTGTTAAGCAGATGATTTCAGTTTGAGAAGGAAGATTGATTTTTTTAAGCCCCGAAGAAAAAGCCTGGTCACCTTCAGGGTAGGTAGTGCTCTTGAATCCTCTACCCTCCCCGCTCCCCAACACAGAGAAAGGTTAGGGTCAGGAACTTGTCAGGTGTTACATTGCAATAAAGTATGGAAAACCATCTTGAGTTTCTAGGATAAAGCTCCTTAAGTCTTACTTTGATATATGTTCTTAATATAGGAGAAGCACTTCATGGTGACGACAGTAGGAGCCATCTTTTATGAGAGCTTACTCTGTCCCAGGCTCCGTCACCTGCTTACACTCATTGCTCTAATTCACACACACACCATTAATAAAATTAGCACCATTTCCTTAGTGCAAAACTAAAACCTGGTGGTAGGACTGGGATTCGAACTGAGTTTTTCTCTAACAACTTCATACAACTTGGTAATGGCGAGGAATGTGGGGCTCTGAAGCCCAAACGATGTCCTGACATTTATCTGCCAGTGGTTTTATTCTGCGGGTGTGGAGACGGTGGAAGTGGGACTACATGTGAACCATGACTTCTGCTGATCAGTCATAGACCAAGTCGGTGCTCAGGGCCCTGGTTCCTGAGATGGCAGAGGAGTTAATCCGACAGTCATGAGGCTGTTATCATCCTGATGGCAAAACCAGACAAGACAATACAGGAAATAGAAGTTGTAGATCATCAAATGAGCCGAGGTGCAACCCATTAACAATTTCGGTCAAGTAGTACATAGGAAGGATAATAGTTAGCAGCGAATCAAGTTTTATCCCGGGAATAGTTTAATGTTTGAAAGTCAGTCCCTGGGTGTAATTCAGCATTTAGTAAAATAAAGGAGAATAAAATAATCTTAATAGATACAGAAAATAGATGATAGGTACAGAAACAGTTTTATTAATCCAACATTCATTCATAAAAATTCTCAGCAATCTAGAAATGGAGATAATTTCCTCAGCCTGATAAAGGCAGTGAACAAAATGCATTATTCTTAGTGTGAGGAGACTGGATTTCCTCCTCCGAAAGACTGGAAATCAGGCAAATGTGTTTTGCACTTCTGTTCAGCCTTGTAGTGGATTGTTTAGCCGTAGCAATAAGTCAAGAAATAAGTAAAAGACATAATGGTCAGAAAGGAAGAAGTGAACTCTATTTATAGAAGATATGTTTATGTAAAAATTCCAAAGAAATCTGTAAAGACATTGCTAGATCTCATAATTGAATTTAGCAAGATTTTTGGATACAACATTGGAATATACAAGTGAGGTATTTTTATACATTAACAGCAAACAACTGGAAAATGAAATTTTAAAGCTTTCTTTACAAAATATCAAAAATCATAAAATTTTTAGGAATAAATTTAACAAGAGACATGTACTGTCTGTTCGCTGAAAAATAAATATATTACCGAAAGAAATTAAAGAAGACCTAAATAAGTGGAGAATGTACCATTTTGTGGTTTGGAATACACAGCATTATGAAGAGAGCAATTCTACCTAAATTAATCTGTAAGTTCAATGAAGTACAATTTTAAAAAAGAAATTACAAACCAATCTTAAAACTTAAAGAAGTGCATAGACCTTCGAATAGCCAAAACAGTCTTAAAAAACAACAACAAAGACCAACAAAGTTGTTGGATTTTAACTTATTTCAAGACTTACTACTCTAAAGTTAGTTATTAAGACAGTATGATATTGTTATAAGAGGACACACAGGCCAATGGAATAAAGAGTCTGGAATTGATCCACAGTTAAATTTTAACAACGGAGCCAAAAGATTGTTGGCTGACATAAACCATGCTATGATTCTGAAGGTCTAGCGGTATAGAAATCCATACATTTCAATGTATATAAATTTTATCACAAACAAAAGAAACTACAGTGAAGTCCTCACTAACATCATCGATAGGTTCTTGGAACTGTGGCAAAATGTCACAGAAGGAAACCAATGTTACCACAGACTAATTGATAGCAACAAGATTTAAGTTTCTACAGCATCTCATCAATGCGATAACAAAATGGCATTGAACTAAGTGACGTTATTCAAGAACGTGCCTGACGTGGAAAACTCAAAGGGCAGGCAGAACAGTGTTCATTATCATTGGCTGTTAAGGATACGTGGAGTGTGATTTATTGATCACTTTAAAACTGGCCTCTATTTTCACCTTTCCTCCACTTATCTTGGCCATGGCCCCCAGTGGAAACATTTGGAAGCGCTATTCTTGTATAAACTTAGCAGCATAAATTTAAATGCTACGAGATTGGCTGACATCTGTTGGAATGAAGACAGTCTCTACTGAGTTGATGAGAAACATTTATTCGAATGTTTCCAGCACACATGGTGTGTTGGCCGTGACCGTGACTCTCCGCCAGCATAGAGAGTTTGCAGTCGGTGTAATTTGTGGCAGTCAGCGCTACACAAATTTTAGGTTAGCACTTGATGCAAAATAAATAAACCACCCAAACAAGAATGCTCCCTCCTGTGCCAGGCCCTTGCTCTGTATTTGCACCTCTTGGGCCTGGATCTTCTCCACCGGCACTGACGTCAGAGCTCAGCCCGTGGCTCCTGCCTCCGCCTCTTTGGAGCCGAGTTTCTCCTCCAGAAGTGGACGTAAGCCCCGTGTCTGGTGTGGTGAGAGCTCTGTGGCTGCCTCATTTGAAATGAAGTGATTGTGTCCACTGATTTGGAACATTAAAACATTTTGCATGGCCGCCCTTTCCTTGCAACTGAGGGTTTGAAGTTGAATTTTGAAAAAGTTCTCCTTCTTAGAAACCTAGTATACCATCCAGCAAGCCATCAGAATGAATTATATGTTACCTGTGCACTATACATGTAGTATATAATCTGTGTATTATATATTTAATAACATAATATACAACACAATATATATAGACCTAGTAGCTAATAACATTTGTATATCATATCATGTCTAAAACATCCCTATATAATGTGTAATTACATATTAAAATATGTATATAAGTGTATGTATACATGTTATTAGGGAATATTTATGTTACATGTAAATATCATTCTATAACGTTTCTACAACGTTATTAGATGGCCCACGAGAGTAGTCCTTCCTTGGGCGCTTTGGTGTGTGATGTGAAGATCTTCCCTCACTTAGCAGTCGTTCGCACTAAGGAGAAGTAGCACAGGAAGTGTCCGCTGTATCAGAAATGGTGCTCCCCTCCGTAACCACGTGGAGACTGAAAGCCAGGCCCCAGGTCATCTTGGAGATTTGGAAACCAAACTATACTCTTTCCCGTTCTCGCCATCTTCTTCCAAAGTCCTTCCAGGAGGGGTCCGTAGGCAGAGTTCCGGAGCATTGGGGACGAGGGGTCATCCCCAGAAGTGGCTATAGCCATGTGGATTGTGGGTTCCTTGAGCAGGGAACAGAGTCATTTCACCTCTGCATAACTAGAGAGCGTTAATATCCTGCGTCCTTTGCTTCTAAAGCAGATGGCGAAGACTAATAATGTCTCTGACCCCAGCCTCAACCAGCTGCAGGGACTGGAAGGAAGAGTTTGTTCCCAAAAGTGTGTGTATTCCTTGCCACGGCCTGTCTGCTTCTTGTTCTGTTAGCAATGACCTTGAAGCCGTCTGGGCATGGTGTGGAGGCCACAGACATGTCCTCCAGTTCTGGACCTGGGAAACTTGGAGCGTGGAGGTCTCTGAGCATGCCTGATGTAGGCAAATGGCAACTATTAGTAATTTGGTTGCTGGTTTTCCTCATTGTTAAGTTAAAAAAAAATGTAGCTAATATTACTACTAATACTATGCTAAAATAATAAATCAGCTAATAGTGTTATGAGGAATATTATAATTCTATAATAATGTATCCACAGTAATACTAATGGCAGCACAATCTTTTAATCTTACTAATTGCTTTATTGCCTGGCTCTCTTATTTTCCTTTTCTTTTTTCTTTCCCCAGTAGATGTTTGTGTTATCTTGACCCATTGCCAATAGAAAGAGTCGTTCTGGAATTTTTGTTTAACCTTTCTTGCTGCTCTTCTCTTCCCTTTCCTCCTGTCTTTCTTCGTCTTTGTTCTCTCCTAAGGAGGTGTGTTTTCTGGTCTGGAAATTCTTTTCTGGGGCTGATCCTCTGATGCCACCTAGGGGCACCTGTAGGCTGGGAGTGCCCAGCTGTGACTCAGGAAAGAGCCTTTAAAAAGTATTTGCTGCTTTTCTATCTGGCCTGTGTGGTTTGGCTTTTCTTGCACGTTTATTTTTCTGGCTCCAAAGACAGATCGTTATTGACACATTGAAGGCAAACACTTGAAAATCACAGGCTTCGTTTACCTTTCAAAGCATCGCTTTTGCATAATGTCAGAGCCAACAGTCAGATGCCGCTTCCTCCATGCCGCACCCTGCCTGAAGGTGGTTTCTCTCCCCAGCAGTCATCTAGTTAGGCATCACCACCATCTGCACAGCCGTCCCTTTGTGATAACTGAGGAAACTGAGACAGAGATGCATCAGTGACTCCCGCCTCGAGCTGGAGGGGACCCTCTGCCCTCTGACTGGGGAGCCACCCGCTTACCCATTTCCGTCCATTGCGTCTCATCCACTCTGACCTCGGGCAGCTTTGGTCAGGGCCTTCCTCAGAGCCACTTCTTCTCTCCTTGGTTTCTTTTCAGCATCACAGCCCCTGAGTTTAGGATCCCCAAGGTCATTGCTGAGGCTGCGCTGAGAGCACAAGGTGGAAGGAAATGGTGAAGCTGTTTTAAAAGAAACACAGGTCTGCTTTCTAATGGATTAGTTGACATCTTGTAGTGTAGCAATTGTGGTAAACAGGAGCCTATAGATTGAAAATCTGAACAAGCAACTCTGTTTTGAAAAACCAAGCAAATGATCAATGCAGTTGTAGGCAGTGTAGAAGTCCTGAGGCCCGTGACCCAATGAACTTTGAGGGTCTCAGGTTTATCATGATGAACGCTTACAGTAGAGGTGAGTTTCTGTAAGATGCAGGGTGTCTGTGAAAGTGTTGTTTTGAAGGCACCAGAAATCAGATTGTCTAATGGGGGACACAGCTGCCTTTCCCTGCGCTTGCTGCATCTCTGTCTGAAATTCTAGTGCTCACCTTAGACCCTTCCCATAGCCCTCCCATCACAGCAACCTGCTGCCAGCCAGCAGCCCTCCCCACAGACATTGTGCAGAGAGAAAATGCCGGCCAGTGTCACACAGACATGAATGACCTACATACAGGCTTGTCTCTATGAGCTCGTGTCTGTGTGTGCACTTGCCCAGACACACACACACGCACACACATAGGCACATACACAGATACATGGAGGCCATGCATATCCTGTGCCAGGTGCTGATACTCTGAAGAGAATCATTTCTCACCTTCCCGGTTGGACACCCACGGACAATACAAGAGGCGCATGGCCTTTCTCAGTCCCCCTAACTCGTTGGCTGAGAAGCTTTCCTTTAAGCCCTCATGTGCCGAATGCTTCCCGGCCGCACTGCTGAGGCTGCCCGCAGCCCTGTGGTTAGATGGGGGTCGCTGTCCAGTTCCCTGCTGAGCGGACAGGCTCCGGGAGGGGAGTACCTTCTGGGCAGCAGGCGTAGCTCCCCAGGGCGGGAGTCACCGTGAGCCCCGGTCAGTCCCCCTGCGGCCCGGCTCCCTGGGGAACCTGGGAGGCCCACCTGCATCCATCCCTGGACACAGGCTTGCACCACATGGTCTGTGGCCCAGCCGCTGACCCCAGTGACCTCTTACAGCTCTGCTGTGTCCCATTCCCTAAGGCTTCGTCACTCCTGTGTCTCTCCTCGCGCTCGGCTCCGGGCCCGTGACCATTGTGCCTCCCTCTGTTTTCCAGCTTTGGAGACATGCTGTCCTTCACGCTGACAGCCTTCGTGGAGCTGATGGACCATGGGATCGTGTCCTGGGATACGTTCTCGGTGGCGTTCATCAAGAAGGTAAGGCACACTGTGCTTCCTTGGGCCTGAATTCCTCCCTCCCTTCCTCCCTCCCTCCCTCCCTGTATTCTTCCCTCCCTCCCTGGTCTCTTGTGACTTTGATCATCTTGAATGGTACTGGTCAGCTATATTGTAGAAAGCCCTCCAATCTGGGTTTCTTTGATCCTTCCCTCATGGTCCAGGGAAGGCTGTGCCTTTGTGGCAAGAATACCAGAGCAGTAACGTGCCCTCCTCCGTGCATCCCGGGGGTACCTGCTGTCCGTATGTCTTCATCGGCAGTGCTGACCTTGACCAGAGGCTGGGGTGGTATCTGCTGAGCCCCCCTGTGATGTTATTCCTTGTCCTTTTGAAGCTAACCCACAGCTCGAGGGAGACGCCGCCTGGAAATGAAGGCCGTCCCGGAGCCCCTCGTCTGTTGGCGTAGGGTTGGGATTGGAGGCCACTGCAGGATGTTGCATATTTATGTTAGACAAGAGGGGTTGGGAGCCCAGGGTACTCTTGACAGACCCCCGAATCCTCTTTCCTTCCACACGGGCACAAAGCCAAAGATGACGACGAGCGATGGGAACATCTTAGAAAATAACCCCAAAGGGCGAGGCCCCCTTTTTGCCTGTATTTGTCAAAATTGCGAAAAGAAGAGGAGTGGCCATCAGTGAGAAAGCCAAGGACATTCTGGCGTGTGCTGAGGGGCTTTCCTGGGTGGGGTGGGGGCAGGGAGTGATGATGGATGCAGAGAACAGACTCCGAATTCTGTCTCTGGTCAAAGTCTGGAGAAGCAGGTTCCATCTGAAGATCCTGAGCTTTGTGGGTGTTTGACACTTAAACGTTTAACTCATTCTGAATTGGCGGCGGCCCTCTTCCCTCCAGCCCCATCGCCACCTGGCCTCCGCTGTGACAGCAGTGCTGCTCTGAGGGGGTTCCTGGGAGCTGTCTGTGTGCACACCGCGTTATTTCTTTGGATCCCAGCAGGAGTCCCTCCAAAGAAGGACAGAGTCCTGTTATTTCTGGGCAGGAGGCAGGAGGCAGGAGGCGAGGACACAGTGGCCTTGCTCCCCTGGATCTCACACTTGCCCTTGCTTTCCAGGGGGTAAAGAATGGCTTCTGAGGACTTCCTCCTGCTTGCTGAGCCCTCCCTGCCCCCCCTGGGTGGGGTGCAGGGAACCCTCCTGCTGTCCCCTCCCCTGGGATGTTGGGGTTGCCCCTGTGCCAGCACTGGTCCCATTTCTGTGAATGGGGGCCTTTGCCTGGCTCTCCCTGTGACTCCTAGGAAGGCGGACCATGGCTTTCTCCCCGACTTTGTCCTCAGAGCCCGGCACAGACCTTCATGCATTTCTGTGAAATGAATGAATGACATTTGCTTCAGAGTATTGTCTATCTTTTTTAAGTATAGTTTTATTGACTTTTGAGAAAGAGGAAGGGAGAGGGAGAGAGAGAAATATCGATGTGAGAGAGAAACATTGATCAGTTGCCTTCGATAAGTGCCCCAACCTGGGATCAAATCCACAACCCAGGCCTGTGCCCTGGCTAGGAATCCAACGGCAACCTTTCGTGCACAGGACGCCCGGCCAATTGAGCCACACCGGCCGCCCAGAAGCATCGTTTAAACCCCAGAACCTGTCGGAGAGGGAACACAGTGGTATAGTGTTTAAATGTATGTCAAGTAAAATGTCAGTGATGCGTGGACAAAGCGGTCTTTCTCTAACACGTTAAGCACCAAGCCTGTTTGTCTTCCTTTCCATTTAGCCCGCGATAGCCGGTTTCACCGACATGCTGGCGGCCCCAGTGGCCGACGAGGTCCGGTGACTGACATGGCGCTTAACGTGTTAAATGATGTGAGACATGGTTAGAGAGAATGACAATAATTTTAATTTGCTAACTGCTTAACACGTTAAGCGCCATGTCAGTCACCGATGACTGAAACGGAAAGGAAGACAAAACAGACTTGGCGCTTAACGTGTTAAGAAAATGGTTTGTTTCCGTTTGCTGAAATTAAATGAAAAGCCATCTTAAATCTAATGATGACTCTTTAATAAGAAGTAAAGTATTTTTCAGAAGGCAATACATTGAACAAGTCCACATGCTCATTCCCAATCATTCTCCTAACCTTGCCTTGCTCCTTGGATCTCAACCTTAAGTTGAATTTGAAAAATGGTCATCAGAAAATGACTTTATAATTGATCATTTTTGTAAGGTTAACTTCTTTTATTCATTAGCTGGATCAGTTTCAGCGCCCTGACAACCCAGAGGTTGTGTGCAGACAACTGTCTTTTAAATGGAGCTTTATCTAGACAAAAATCTGGTGACAAAAGACGCTTATCTCTGCGACACAGAATTGGCTCCCTATTAATGCCAAATTCATGCCACTCGGAGAAGTGTTGTGGCCCCTGCCAGCCCCGTCTCCTGCTCGCTGCTTCATCTGTTGGTTGTGGACTTAGATTCTAGTTACAAACTTTGTTTGCAATAAGTAACATCATTTCATAAACACTGTGAAACTTGGAATTTTTTTTATGCCAGTATGTAATGTTGCTTTTTAAAAAATATTTTTAAAGTTGATTTTAGAGATAGAGGAAGCTTGAGAGACACACACAGAGAGAGAATCAATGTGAAAGTGAGCGTCCTCCTGCACACCCCCTACCCATAACAACCCGGGCATGTGCCCTGACTGGGACTCGAACTGGCAACCTTTCGGTGCCTGTGATGGTGCTCCACCCTCTGAGCACACTGGCCAGGCCATGTTGTTGCTTTTAAAGACCTGGCTACTTAGGACAGGAAGGCATGGAGAAAAAAAGAAATGCAAATAAAAACACCCCAAGCCCCCAGAACTTTTCTGAGCTACGAGTTGGTTCTCTCTTTGCCAAGGACAACACCAGGGCCTTTTCTTGGCAGGAGAGCCGCACACGGAGCTCTGGACCCCGGCTCTGCAGGAGGCCGGTCCCCGCACCGAGCTGCCAGCGCCAGACACCATCCAGCATGTGGCTTAGACCCAGTCATTATTGCCTCTTAAAAACGTGCGAGGTTTACAGGCCTCTGCTGGTGCTTTCAGCTCTGGGAAGGAGCCCAGGCGCCCTCCGTGCGCTTCAGTTGTGGGGACAGAGGAGAATTGAGACCTCATCCGGAGCGGCTCGGAGAGGGTTTACGTGATTTTCATCATTTGGGTCCTTGATTCATGCACTGTGATGGCCCTTAGCTTCCTGAAGCCACCCAGATGTTCCTCCGTTGTGTTGGGGTAACCTTTCCAGCTGAGTGGAAGCGTGTGGAAGCAGAGTGTGTAATTACTGCTGACCCCTGACCTCTGCTTCCTCTCGCTGCAGACCTACTTTCTGGAAGCTGTGCTTTGACTGGGTTAGACTCTGTCGCCTAAGTGGGCCAAAACTGCAGTAATGGAGCTTCAAAAACGTTCAAGGCAAAGAGCCTGGCTGGTGTGGCTATATATGATGGAGCATCGACCTATGAACCGGAGGTCAGGGTTCAATTCCCAGTCAGGGTACATGCCCAGGGTTGCAGGCTGGATCCCCACTAGGGGGTGTGCAGGAGGTAGCCAATCAATGACTCTCATCATTGATGTTTGTATCTCTCCCTCTCCCTTCTTTCTGAAACCAATATATACATATATATATATATATAAATTTAAAGGCAAAGTCTCGGCTAGACTATAAGGTCCTTGAAATTAAAAATCACGTGGGTTTTGCTCCTCTCTCTTTTCAGATCTCAGGGCAGCGCAAGCCTGTTTGGTGGCACACAGTGAATGCCTGTGACTCCAATGAACAGAGAGAGAGGGTGGAGGCCGGTGGGTGGGGAGGGAGCCGGACAGGAGGCTCTCAGGTGGAAAATTCTCCAAGGAGCCCTAGAGAGACATGCAAATTTATGAAATGGAGACGAGAAAAGGGGAGTGGAGGGAGGAGAGAAGGAGTGCGGAGGACATGAGAAGTATGGTTGGCTAGCGGCTTTGGGAGTTCTTCCATTTCCCAGCAGGCACCCGAGAATGTGCTGGGGTAGCGAGAAAGGGGATGGGGGGTCGGCGGCATTTCTCTCCTGCTTAGAAGAGGTCTGAGAGAAGGGTTAAACCTGAGCACAGTAAGGGAGGGTGGGCTTTTCCTCAGAGGAAGGCGGCTTGAGAAGAAAAGGCAGTCTTGGCAGCTAGAGGCGGTCCAGTGGAGCAGACTTAGGAGGAAGGCGCGGGCTTCCAGGGCCAGTAAACACGTCGAGAAGTTTATTGGCCGTGAAATGGGCGAAAGTAGTCGACGATGGGCCAGCGGAGTTCTTTTGAGCATCTTAAATGTCTCGTATTCTTTCCTGCAGTTTATATTACAAAATAATGGCGTTTGGAATATAAAATCGTAATGTTACTGTACTTTGCGTCATTTATTTCACACCCTCTGAGATCCAGACGTACATGGGGCAAGGGAGGGGGGGTGTCGGCACTGGTACCCCTGCTTTCACCAGGGAGTCGCTGGGCTGGACACAGCTGGACGGTCACAGCGCATTGCCAGGACGCCTGGCCTTTTGCCTCGTGCGGGGCTGGATGCGGAGCAGTGGTCGGTGAGGCGGCGTAGAGGGAGACGTTAGTGTCGACAGGGGGAAGCAGCAAGCTCCATCTGTCATAGGACACATTATGCAGCTTTTAGGAGAGCAGTCATTATGCTGCTATGATAACAGCCCTCGGTGTGAGTTGTCACCAGACAGTAATAACTTTTGACGAGGCCTCTGAAATAAAACCTTCATGCGACCCATTATTCTAACCCTTACTTTGTGTCTCCCTGATGGTGTGATTTACGTTGGAGGCCTGAGCGATTAATTCCTTAGGGAATGCATCTCAGAGCTTAAGCTGTGATTTTAACTTTTCACACTGCTAACTTAAAGGTCTTCCTGTTTGCTAACTTTTGGAGAGAAGAGGAGAGTTTTATTTTAACCATATAAATGAGAGCGTGGGGGAAGCGTGCTCCGTGGAGGGATCGCAGGCCAGTAGCCGGTAACTGAGAAGTTGCCAGTTGAATTGTGTCGACAAGTGTGATTTGTGCGAGTCCCTGAAGAATGTAACAGGATCATAACCATAAAGGCATGGATCCGTGGGTAATGGAGTGGCCTGGGAATGGAGAGAAATGGCTGTTTGTATATTTGGAAATTACTATCTCAAGAAACACAGGCGTCCTCACACTGCAGAGTTGGTCTTCCGTATCAGTGGGTTTCACATTCATGGATTCAACCAACCGCAGATAGAAAATATTTGGGGGGGGGAAGAAATTCCAGAAAGTTGTGAAAAGCAAAACAGGCATCAAGCCTGCGCTGAATGCACTCAGACGCAGGGACGTGTAGGCATAGCCTGCTGTGGCCCGTGTGCAAACATACGTTACATGCAAATACTGCTCCATTTTGTACAGAGGTCCCAGAACCAACACCCCTTGGATATATAGGGATGGTTGTATGTGTTGAACTCGTTCGCTCCAAAAGCTGAAACTCAGATAAATCCTGGAAAACCAGACAGAATCTTTCTTTGAAGCTGTCCCCCTGAAAAAGCTGCTTACACTGGAATTGCAGAAATGGGGGTGTACATAGCACTTTGTGGTAATGCCATGAAGCATCCTTGCTGGCCCCATGCGCCCCCTTGCTGTTCCGCTGTCCTTGCGGCTACTTTTTACCCCCAGTGTCCGGTGTTTCCTATCCGAGCTCGTGATTTCCCTGACTCGCTCCCTTCTGTCCTTCTCTGCCCTGCTGACCGCGAGCAGTCAACCATGTCCCGCTTGGGTTTTTAGATCGCAAGTTTCGTGAACAAGTCCGGCATGGACACCTCCATTCTGCAGCGGTCCTTGGCCATCTTGGAGTCCATGGTGCTCAACAGCCACGACCTCTACCAGAAGGTGGCGCAGGAGATCACCATTGGCCAGCTCATCCCCCATCTGCAAGGGTAAGCGGGCCGAGGCCCCCAGGGGCAGGGAGATGCTCAGCATGTAATGCCCGGGAAACGTGTCTACCGCTCGGCCCTGTGGCACTGCGATGGCAGGTGCTTGGCTCTTGGTGAACGCCGTGCCCATTTTTGGCACTGTTCTGGCCGCAGTGCCTGGCCCTCAGCAGGCACCCGGTGTTTTTTTTTGTTTGTTTGTTTTTAAATATATTTTATTGGTTTTTTACAGAGAGGAAGAGAGAGGGATAGAGAGTCAGAAACATCGATGAGGGAGAAACATCCATCAGCTGCCTCTTGCATACCCCCTACTGGGGATGTGCCCGCAACCAATGTACATGCCCCCGACCGAATCGAACCTGGGACCCTTCAGTCCGCAGGCCGACGCTCTATCCACTGAGCCAAACCGGTTTCGGCCTGGCACCCGGTTTTGATCAGTGTTAGAAGATAGCCACAGTTTTACTTTAAAAAAACAACAACATATTTTTATTGATTTCAGAGAGGAAGGGAGAGGGAGAGAGAGAGGAAGGAATATCAATGATGAGAGAGAATAGATTGTGGCCTCAGGGAAAATTAGCACATGTTCCAAAATGAAGCTTTTGCGTGCAACCTCTCTAGGAATAGGCCTTTCCCAGTCCCCTGTGTGTGCAGTGTCTTATCTTCACAAGCTGTCTCTTTTTTCTGAACCTAGAGAGCACATTTAGGTGTCCACAGTTCACTTCCTTACAGTGTAGAGTTCTTTGTTAGCCACGCGCTGTGCTGAGGGTCGTATGCACGTTCCCTCACTTTATTCCGAAAGCACCCTCTGGGAATCAGTGTTGCTACCCTACCCAGTGCTGCAGATGCGGAAACCCTGTCTCAGGGACACACCAGGAACTCGTCCAACATCACACAGCCAGGTGGGGTGCCCTGGGCCTGACCTTCATCCTGCCCAAGGCCGTGTTCCCAGTGCCCCTCTCCCAAAATTGTCTGTATGAGTAGCTCAGAGCTGCTCTGGGTTCTGCCTGAGCTCTCATTACTTATTTACTGTTTCCCAGGTGGCTTCCATTAGATCTTCACTCCATTTGCAATTTCTGATTTCATTCCAGTGCAAAGCCAATGTGTAAACATAAAACCTGATCTTCTTGTCATTAGAAAGTTTCTTTTTGGAAGTAGATGTTTAGAATATGTAATATCATTGCCATGGAGGCAAAGCCGTTTCCTTTATAATAAGCCTAGGACTTGGGGACAGCCAAGTCTCCTCCCATATACTTCATGCATCAAACCGAACACACACACACACACAGACACACACACACACACACACACAGACACACAGACACACAGACAAACACACATCCACACACACAGACACAGACACATACACAGATACACACAGACATACAGACACACACAGACATACACACACACACAGACATACACAGAGACACACACACGCATAGGTTTTATCCACTGAGTTCACTTTTCTCTTTTTAAAATATATTTTTATTGATTTCAGAGAGGAAGAGAGAGGAAGAATGAGATAGAAACATCAATGATGAGAGAGAATCATTGATTGGCTGCCTCCTGCAGGCCCCACACGGGATCGAGCCCACAACCCGGGCATGTGCCCTGACCGGGAATCGAACCAAGACCTGGTTCATAGGTCGCTGCTCAACCACTGAGCCATGCCAACCGGGCTGAGTTCACGCTTTCATCCCAGCAGAGGAGGAGGGGAGGGCCAGCTGGCCACCTGGCTTTCTGGGTGGTCTCCCCCGCAGTGTGTGTCTGATGGGCTGTGGTAATTGCCCCCTCACCACTGTGTTGCCAGCCTCGTGGAGATCGAAGTACGTTCCCAGTGCCGCTGTGTTTCTGGGGCCTGCCTTTCTCTCTCCCCTCTCTGGGGGGAGGTGACCATAAACTTGATCATGCTCTGACGCAGGCATAGTTCCTTGACTTTCTGTGTTGTCTGCATCTCACAGGACAGACCAGGAGATCCAGACCTATACCATCGCCGTGATCAACGCCCTTTTCCTGAAGGCGCCCGACGAGAGGAGGCAGGTACGTGGCATTTCTTTGTCTGAACACCGTGCCCAGGAATGGCAACTGTTGGTGCAGAGAGAGAGCCTCCCCTGCCCATCCCGGGAACTCCCTGGGCCTCCTGCTGCTCTGTGGCCTGGCTGGCGAGCCTGGGACCATTCCCAAACCCAGGGGACCCAAGTGGACATGGCAGCCCTGCGGCTGCGGTGGGAGCAGGGGAGGAAGCCCTGTGACCTTGTCATGTCACTGACTGCTCATCGGGGCAAGGAGGGCATTGTGCCCACTTTTCTGATGAGGAAACTGAGACCCTAAGAGGTGTCAGCTCTGCCCCGGGGCCCGTGGGGTGGATGGGAGACAGAACACACAGGTTGTGCCACGGGTTGAATACCGCTCACGTGTCCGAGGGACACTTTGCTGGTGGTATTTCTGCTGTCCGTGCGTGGACGTGGCTGGGAGGGTGGGTGGTTCCTTCCCCCTGCTCCCTGAGTGTGCCATGGGACACCTACCCCCCGAGGCCCTCCTTTTTCTGTTGACCCTGGGTCTTTCTTCAACTGAGGAAAGCATCGTTCAAGAGGGGTGTGAAGGGAGTAGAGTTTTTGTCTTGAGATCTAGCTCACACCTCAAAATGCAGTCGTTTTTCACATCAATGTAAGATACCGGATTACCTCCGGCACAAGTCACGGTGGAAATGTGAGATCTTTCCATGAGGAAGTGCGCTGGGAACTCGAGGACGGCTACGAAAACGCTGGCTCAGATGAATTTAGAAAGCTAGCATGCTACCAGCCACGGGGTCAAGAATTGTATTTTTTAATTGCACGTTTTTCACTGTCCGGTTTGTGAAGCCATGACTAAAGATGAAGTTTCTGGTTCGTTTTCCATGTGGGATTGTGCTCCTCCAGGGGCTGCTTGGCCCAGTGCAGGGGTGGCTTTAGAGGTGCGGGTGCATTTGGTTTGTGGTTGGCAGACGTGGGAAGAGGACTTAGCATTAGATTTTGACTTCCATGCCCTCCAGCCCTTCGGAGCCCCTCGCAGTGTTTCCATGCGGTTCTCTCCGCGCAGTGGGTGTCGGGGCCTAACCAAGCTGCGCCCTCTCACAGAGTCTGACTCTCCCTCCTCTCTCCCGCCTGCTCTCCTTCCCGCGGTGGCCCTGGCGCTGCTAGGCTGGTGTGGCCAGCAGTGTGGACATCCTTGATTGTCCTCTGACTGTAAGTCCCCAGCGCCTCTCGACACCAAGCGAGCCCCAAGCTTTCCTTCAGCCCTGCCCACCCCGCCTGAGCCCCGGTCCTCACCCCCACCCCACGTCCTGCCTTCTCCCTGCTTCCTGCAAGTTTTTTTTTTAACCTGGAATTCCTGGCTGTGCTTTTGAATCCTGGTTGAGATTCTTCTCTACTCGGCAAGAGTAGCAACACTAAAAACTCAGTCCCCCAAAACCCCCACACCCCAGTGCCTTCCTGAATGTGAGCAGTATTTCCATTTTTGAATGTTGGCAACAAGATTGTGTCCAACTGTTAACTTTCCCGAGTGCCCACGTGTCAGTATTAAGAAAGGGCACCCGGGACTCCTTCCGTTTCATAAAGTCACCGCAGGCCCATGTGCCAGCCGGGCAGCCGGGGCCCCCAGCGCGACCCACAGAGCCCGGGCTGGCAGTGCCCAGTGTGGGCTCCACGACCCAGCATCTGCCCAGGTGTCCGGCCTTGGCTGGGACCCCGGCCACTCATTCCCTCGCACAGACCATTTCCGAGTGCCGGGGTGCGGACCGATCGCTCCCTGATTTTTCACAGGCTGAGAGGAAAGTGAAACTTGGATCTTTAAAGTGATGTGTCTCTACCGTTGAAGCTCATGGTGAGGCCCATGTCGCTGAGTCACATGTAGAGGGGACAGAAGCAGAGAGCCTTTTCCCGGGGACCGTGCTTTCGCTTGGAGAGCTCAGTGTGCATTCGGCACCCACCTTTTCCTGGGAGGAAGAAATGCCTTAAAAAAGGAGAAAAAGTTTCAGGCACCAGGGTTCCTTTCTTTGCTTGTGGACATGGCCTTGTTTGCCAAACAGAACATTCAAAAAGTCACCTGAACCCCCCTGCCTTTGTGCGTCCCTTCTCCCCAAGAAATACTGCTGACGCCCCGTTAGGAGGCTCCCCGGGGCCAGTCATTTCGGAGCGTGTGGAGCGGACCTTTCTAACCTCAGCTCTCATGGGGTGCCTTCCGCCCGCAGGAGATGGCCAATATCCTAGCACAGAAGCAGCTGCGCTCCATCATCCTCACGGTGAGTGCCGGAGCCGTGTGCTGGGTCGGGGAGGGTGGCCGGTGCATGGCGTACCTCCTCCTGTGGCTTTTGTCGTGGTTGGTTCTGTGACTCGCTTCTGTGGGGAAACAGTAGGAACCAGAACGCAGGCAACACGGTGCTTATGGAAGTGGAGTGAGCAAGGCTTCCCACAGGAATGGCCTCCCTGGGCGGAGGGAGGGTCCCTGTGTGCAGGGGCGCAGAGCGGGCCCTGGACATGCCCTGGCGACTTGGCCCTGTAACCAAGGCGGGTGTCCCTGAGACGAGAGGGCCGTGCGGAGCGCGGAGGATGCTACCACAGAGTGTCCCTGCACGCAGAGGGGGACTAGACGGTGCACATGCCTGTAAGCGTGTTTGCCAGCGTCGCCCGACTCCTGCCGCTGACAGGTGATCCCGCTTCTGAATGGGGGAAAATTCCAGAAGCAACACGCACAGGCAGAGTACCTACCAGACCTGCGGTTAATTCACTGTGAGAGTTCTAGGGAGACTCCCACTGCCACCCCAGTGCAGTGAGTGAATCCCTGGGCATTGCTTCACTCGCCTGGCAACAACTGAAAGTAAAATGCTTTAGAGAGAAGAACATTCTGGCAGGAAGGGCCAGGACCTCTCATGGGGCAGGTTTATTACACTCACCATGGCGTTAGCTTTCCTAAAACTTAGATTTAAGAAAATCGGAGGTTCTGTGACTTAAAAGGTTTATGAGCCTGGCCAGTGTGGCTCAGTGGATAAGCATTGACCCATGAACCAGGAGGTCACATTTTGATTCCCGGTCAGGGCACACACCCGGGTTGTGGGCTCCATCCCCCGTGTGGGGCGTGCAGGAGTCAGGCAATCAATGATTCTCTCTCATCATTGATGTTTCTCTTTCTCTCTCCCACTCTCCCTCTCCCTCTCTCTCTGAAATCAATAAAAACATTTTTTTAAAAAAAGGTTTATGAGTTTGAGCGTATACAGTTTCTAATGAGGGAGCAGCTGGAAATAAACACATCAGACCCTGAGATTTTACCATCATTTCCCTGGGCCTCTTTACAGAGAAATACAGAAAAGGCCTACATGGAGACTACTGTGTGCAAGCATGACCAGGAACCTTGGTGGGAGAGAGCCTTATGTGGCAGCTTGTGCATGTTTGACAATAAGTCATATAGCACGCTCTCCTGAGGCCTTATCGGCTACTCGACTTTTAGCTAGAAGCTGAAAGAAGCGTGTGTGAGTGATTCCAGCGAGGAGTTCTGCAAGACCGGCCACACAGGCACGCACACGTGCACACACACACACACACACACACACACACACACACACACACACATGCCCATTCCAATACAGTGAGGCCATTAACAATTAAAAACCTTACGAGGGCAAACAAAATAAATATTCTAGGACCCAAAGCCCGTAGTAATAAGTGCCATTTGTCATCAGGTTTGGTTTTGAACATCCTGGCTGTCTAGGATAAAGAGAAACATATGAGAGTAATTTTCATTTTTTGACCTCAGAGGTACCCCAGTTCTTGAGGGATGACACACTGTTCCCCCTGGAACCAGAATCTGCACTGGGTGTAGTGGGGCTGGAGAGTAGACTCCAGGCCCCAGGATGGCTTGGTGGGAATGGCAGAGGTTTCCTAATATGGCTGCTTTTTGCACTGGCTCTCAGTACCTGTGGAAGCGGTAATGCTGAGGCATAGCTCAGTGAGGGTGTTTGTGCGGGGGTGACGGGGGGGGGGGGGGGAGGAAGGGCTAGAAGTAAGGAATGGAGGTCTCAGCCTGTGGTTGGCATTGCCTTGGTGCCAGGGGTGGGCCGGGTGGAGTGACTGTGGCCCCATGTTTCAAAGATCAGTTTACCTCCGTCTCCCCAGCACGTCATCCGAGCCCAGCGGGCCATCAACAACGAAATGGCGCATCAGCTGTACGTGCTGCAGGTGCTCACCTTTAACCTCCTGGAGGACAGGATGATGACCAAGATGGACCCCCAGGACCAGGTGAGTGCTCAGTGCTCACTGCCCAGCAGCGAAGGCATACGGAGGTGAGAATGTGTCGTGGGCTACTCCGAAACCAGGAGATTTTAGCAATGATATGATTGATTTATTACCATCTCAGAACTTGGGGGAATGGATTTAAATTTTAGATCAATCTAGGATGGGAACATATGAATGGATTATTTCATTATGCGTCAAATCATGCATATTCTTCCTTTCTTCAATCAGCCAGCTTGATATCACATGGCCATTGGCCGTGGCCCTTGACCCCGGTACCCTCAATGTCATGGTTTTGGTCAAGTTCCCAGACAACAGGGGCCAATGGGAGCTCTGTGTGACCTGAGCCTGCTGGTTGAGGAAGTGGTTTCCATTCTCCAGTGCTCAGTCTGGAGCTGGGGGCCCAGGTCACCCCTGCTTTCGGGGCTCGCACGGGTGCTGGAGGGCTACTTGCTGTCGTTCTCCCCCAGCCTCTGGCTGTTGTGCATGGAAGGTCGTGTCGCCCTCCAGCAGGCCTGGCGGACTTCAGGGCATGAGGCAGAGTCTGGGGGAGCAGCTGGGAGCCCTGCTGGCGCACATTTGCGGCTTCAGCAGCTCCGGAGAGGAACTCTCCTCCTCGGCATGGGAGGGCCTGATGGGTCGCAGATGTGCCTGCACATGTGGAGTGTGCGACCGCTGCCCTGGCTTCCTGCGTGGCGCGGGGCCATGCGACTGAGCGTGATGGGGAGGCTGGGGTGTTCCTCTCAGAGGGGTGGGACTGTCATTCACCACTTCTGGTGAAGGGGGCAGGCGTGTGAATGTGAACAGTCTCCCTGTTCCGAAACCCTGCCCTTCATTTATTTAAAACCTCCTTTTTATTATGGTAAAATATACATAAAACCTACCATTTTATTTATTTTTATTTTATTTTTAAAAAATATATTTTTACTGATTTCAGAGAAAAAGGGAGAGGGAGAGAGAGATAGAAATATCAATGATGAGAGAGAATCATTGATTGGATGCCTCCTGCACACCCCACACCAGGGATCAAGCCTGCAACCCAGGCATGTGCCTTGACCAGGGATCAAACTGTGACCTCCTGGTTCATAGGTCAACACTGAGCCACTCCAGCGGGCCATTTTCCCTATTTTAAAGTGTTTCTTTCTACAAAGGCACTTCTGAATGGAGTTAGGGATCCCTCATCGTCGGAATGCTGTTCATAAACTCTGTGTGCCTCTCACTGTGCTGCTCTCAGTACGTCACCCCTGCGTTCTCGAGCGTGGCTTCCTCCAGTCACGCCTTCCATCGTGCTGGGGGCTCCTTTAAGAACTCCAGACACTGGACAGACGTTCTCCCAGTGACGTGGCCGGGGAGCATTGTGGCAGAGAGCCAGGGCGGCCCCGCCAGCGAGGGGAAGGCGAGGAGGAGGTGCAGAGCCCCCACTCACAACACCCCTGTCTTTATCCGTCACCGTCGCCCCTGGATGCAGTGAATCCGGGGGCCTAGGGAACGGCCACGTACGCCATGCCCCACAATGAAAGCCGCTCTGTTCTCCTCTCCCCCCACACCCCACAGGCTCAGAGGGACATCATATTTGAACTTCGAAGAATCGCTTTTGACGCGGAGCCCGAGCCCAACGCCAGCAGCGGCAGCATGGAGAAGCGCAAGTCCATGTACACACGGGACTACAAGAAACTCGGCTTCATCGTAAGTGCGCCCTCCCCGCGAGGCCTGTCCTTCCAGCCGGGGCTGACCTCAGCCGCAGCTGACAACCCTCCGAGCGTGTGGTCCGCTTGCGCCTTAGAATCATTTTCACATTTTCCAGATGTTTCGCTGGTTTAAGCAGGATCACGTGCAAATCCCTGCTGGCTGCAGCGACGTGGAATAACTTGCACAAGTGTGACTAATACGGAGCGTGTTTATCCAGCTCTGATTAAGTGTAACCGCACGCGGTGAGCACGGAGGCCTCGCAGCCTCATTCAAGCTTCATGAGGCTCTGTCTGGAATGAAGGGGGGATGGCGACCGGGGGACGGATGGAATCACTGGGTTAGAGATTGAGTTACTCACACCCATCATTTCATATCAGAATCGAACTGAAAGTCTCCTGAAATTCAAGCACAAGGAAGTCGTAAGAGACAGTTCCCTAAAAGTTTTGTCTTGCTGGGAATGCGAACAAGACATCTCCGAGATTTGTCTCTTTTCCACTTTGCAAATCAGAACACAGCTTGAGCCGAGCGTGAATCTGCCTCACTCCCGCGTTTGCCACCATCACGGTTCTGCGCGGCCTTGGGCTGATTGAGCTCAAAGTCTGCAGATGTGAAGCTGGGTTTCCATCTTGCCCTCTGTCATAAATGACAAAACATGAGAATTGGGCTCTAGTGATTATCAACCACCAGGCATTATTTGATAATTGCAAGGGCTACTTCCTTGAACACATACACACACACACACACACACACACACACACACACACACACACGTTGATGTTTATGTACATTGATGTCAGGCTTTATGCATTGTTTGGGAAACCTCATCTTTCGTGGGAATGTTCTTTGTTCTTCATATCAGTTCACAGATGCTGGTTTCATTACTGAGCAGTTTTTCATTAGTTGGATGTAGTACCGTTCATTAGCCAAGCCCTTTTTCTGAGTGTTTCAATGCTTTGAAATTGCCATCAAGTCTATAATGAATATCGGTGCTGCCCGTTTCTGCACGTCCATGAGCGTAGTATCAGGATAAATGGGTGGGACTGTTGTTGATACGGTACATATTTATAAGGCTTCTGATGTTACCAGATTGCTTTGGGTATTTTCCACCTTAACCAGCAGTGGCTCAGAGTGATGATGTTTTTGAAACTCCGATGATGACTGTTAAACTTAAAAAAACTTCTAACAGCCTGAGTTGCTGTTTTCATGGTGGTAGTCTTAGCGCATCCTTTCTCATCGGAATACTTTCAAATGTTGCCTTCACCTCTGCCACATGCTTGGCAGAAGTATCCCATCATTTCTATTCCACCATATCCTGTCTCTTAACTGTGACATTGCATTCGATCTTTTAGATGAGCCTGTTATGTTTTTATTTTAAAGTTTAGCAACCAGTTTCTGACTGGTGGGCCGGGCGAGAGTGTCCTGCGCCAGCCGGGTGTGTGGATGATGGGGCATGTGGGCGGCCCTGGCCCTGCTCTCACCTACCTGCTTGTTGGCAGGCCCGTTTTCCAGGGATTTAGCCAAGGGAATGTGGGTGCGGCTCACATTCTACCTCACCCCCCCGTGTCTTCCAAGTCGCACCTTTGTGTGTTGAGCAAGGTGTTTCCGATCACCAGGGAAGCTTTGCAAACTCACCCCATCCTTCTCCCCCTTAACTCATGTCACGGCCAGGGCACGTGCATTCCAATGCCCCAGTCATTCCGCATGTCCTGGCGGGAGGTGCACCTGAGTTATGCCATTTCACCTGCCTCCTTCAGCTGCACCCTGGATTTCTAGCGCGTTTAAACCACGTGGAAAAATGCAAAATTCTAGCTCCTTACACCGACGACTTCCGAGCCTCAGATCTTCTTGTGTCTCTACCCCAGTCCGGTGGTTTTTGCGGGGGCAGCTGGATCCCAGAACGTGTGCAACGTCATTTCTCCTTCTGCCCATGTGTGAGGGACAGAGAAGGAGGGATGAACGTGTTGGGACTCGGGCTGTCATGAGGTCTGGGATTATTTCGGGTCTCTAAGAGTGTTCAGAGCAGGGGTGGGGTAGGAAGCCCCTCCTCCTCCTCATGCCCTGGTCCTGTGTGAAGTCACCGAGTTCTGTGAGGCAGCACGGGCAGCTCACGTGCCTTCACATGACTGTTCTCTCCCCACAGTCCGTGTTTCTCCGTCTTATTCTCAGCGTCCCCTGAGTGTTCTGTTTCATAAGTATTTCATGAGAAACAATGCATGTTTTTAAAAACTGGAAGTTAATTTTAGGTACTTCTAAGGCCTTTGCCATGTCTGAGGCCTCCTCTCTCAGGGCTTGAAAAGTGATTTTAGAAAAAGCAAGGGGCCTGGGCAGAGAGTAACCAAGAGAGTGTTGGTTTCCCTTACTTTTTCTTGGTTCTCTTTTTCAGTTTCATTGTTTAGTCTCTTCCGTGAGCAAGTTGGGAAGTTGGAAAGATTAGTTAGCAATGATTTCTAATTCCAGCGGCTCTGACCCACAGAGGTTTGTGCTGTTGAACACGTGGGCCAACCACGGGCTGATGGCGCCACCTGGAGGCCGCCTTGCAGCAGCGCTGGGAGCTGGGCTCAGTGTCCTGCCCCCGAAAGCTCCCTGCTGTGGGCAGAGCTCTGTGCTCTCACATCTGGAAGGGCCTGGCCGGTTAACTCTGTCAGCAGCATCTGAGGTTTGGATAATCTTTGGAAATGTTGAACAAGTGTGGGAGTCGAGAGGGACTAGATTTTAATTCTGTCTTTCCTACTTATAAGCCTGGACCAGCTTCCCCCTGTACTTTTATGTTGTGGAGACGGCTTTTCCCCTCAAATCTCATGAACCGACCTCTGCCAGCTTCACACTTTTCTCCTGCAGCTTCCTCTCTCCAAGGAGTGAGCTAACCCTGGGGACCCAAGATATCAAAGCACGAGAAAAAAAAAAATAGAAAGGATTAATACAGATTTACGTTCAGATTTTTAAAAGATTTTCCTACCTTCTTGAGTGACAGGAGATAATTATGCATCGTTACGAAAGTGTAATTATGCATCTTTACAGATGCAATGCTTGCTGTCACTATGTTTTTTCTGCAAAACAGATGGCAGGGGATGAGGTGAGATGTGTATTTAGACATCGCTTCCTCCATCTGCATCCTGGTCCCTGGTCCCAGCCCACAGAGGAAGCATCTTAGTCTAAACGCTACTAGAGTTCAGCCGTCACTCTGAGACTGTAGCATCGCGATAAAGCTCGGGCCCTGGACTCGGGTTGCCCAGGGTTGATTGCTGGCTCTCCCACTCCCAGCCTGAGTGCCCTGGGCAAGTTACTTGACATTTTCATGTCTCAGTTTCTTCATCTTTAAATGGGCATAAAGGTTATCTTTATCAATAGGTTTGTTGTGTGGATTAAATTAATAGGTACTTGTAAATCATACAGAACAGTGCCTGGCACATAGGAAGCAGACCATGAGTTTAGGTGATGATGACGTGACAGTTACTATTCATGTTATTATTGGAACATTGCCCAGTGCCTGGTGACTCTGAGACAGACAGTGATGGGGGACAGTGAGCTGTAAGTGGCCCCAGGAGGGTAGTGAGAAAACACAGCGTTCAAAGGAACCCTTAAAGGTAAAAGAAAGGTGTGTGCTTGGGAACCGGCAGATAATTTGTCCTGGCCAGTGTAGCTGGGGAGAGAGAGGTGGAGCTAGCTTTTCGAGTGCAGAGTGAGGGGCAGATTACAGAGATTTTTACATTCCAAGGAGTTTGGAATACAGTCATTCCTCGTTATTCACCGAGTCCATATTTGCACATTCACCCATTCACTGAAATGTATTTGTAACCCACAAATCAGTTGTTGGTGCTGTCCTAGTCGTTTGCAGACACTCACAGAGTGGCAAACAATGAGAGTTGCCCGACAGGCTCACGGGGTCGGACAAGACGACACTCCACCTTCTTGTCTCAGCTTTCCCGTGTCCTCCTCACAGTCAGGCCAGGGCCACATTGTTGGGAATCTTGTGCTCAGGGTTGGTGATGTTGCAGTTTGGTCCCCAAGCCTCGTGCTGAAGCGCTGGCCAGTGTCCCCAGTGCCCAGGGGTGTGCAGTGCCTCGTGGAGGAATTGTGTGTTAGGTGAGCTGAGTTCAGATGTGAGTCACAGCGCCGTCGCCTTGAGGTCAATGTTAATGAATCAACAATATATGGTCAGTAAAGGCCTTTGTGGAGAAACCCGTGTAAAACCAGGTCGGTCTGATCTGTTGACGGAAATCTGTGCCTGGAGGCTCAGAGGGCCCAGCCTTATCTTTCCCCGGAAGCGGTGCCCCAGGGCCCGATCGTGCAGGGTGATGGTGACTCGTAGAGCGTGGCTACAGGCAACAAGGAGACAGGCCACATTTGCAGTCCCTGGGAGCTCCCGGGAAGGAGTAAGCCATGGGGAAGAGGATCCGGCTGCCTAGGTCCTAGCCACGCGTCCTGTTTGTGACAAGCGGGGAGAATAAGCCAACTTCACTGGCTCTCGGGCACGTGGGATGAGAGACTGCCTGCCAATCATTGGCATTGCTCAGGGCAGTCTGGTTACTGTTCTACAATGAAAGTTTCTTTAAAATCACTCCACACAGAAGAGAACTCAGCCTGTAGTGGGTGTGGCTTATGTTTCTGCATTATTCCTACCAGAACTTACTCATAATGTCTTGTCACTGGGAATGAGATTTGGTTTCTTGAAGTCCAAAGACAGCATCCTACCTTATAATAGAGAAACATGCAAATTGACCGCACCTCCGCTACGCCCACGATTGGGCCAGCGGGAGGCTGGGGGGCGGGACTCCGGGTGGCCTATCCGGCCGTTGAGAAGATCAAGATGGCGGCGCCCAGTCCTCTTAGTTCGGGGGTCCCTGGGGAGATCGCTACCCCAGGGAGGCAAGACCTGGCTGCCCAGACGCTCAAGAGGGTATTGGGGCGATTGGCAATGGCGGGGGGGGGGGGGGGTTGGCTAGGCCCATCCCGCTGCTGCCGGGGGTCCTTGGGGCGATCGGCAATGAGGGGGGGGGGAGGGCGTGGCCGGGCCCATCCTGCCACTGCCGGGGGTCCCTGGGGCGATCGGAAACAGGGGGGGCGTGGCCGGGCCCATCCCGCCGCTTCCGGGGGTCCCTGGGGCGATCGCCAACCTGGGGGGCATGGCCGGGCCCATCCTGCCACTGCCGGGGGTCCCTGGGGAGATCGGCAACCTAGGGGGCCGTGGCCGGGAGATCGGCAACCCGGGTGGCGTAGCCGGCCCATCCAGCCTCTCCCAGGGGTCCCTGGGGAGATGGGCACCCCGGGAGGTGAGGCGGGACTCGCCCAGTTGCTCCCAGGGTCCCTGGGAACATTGCAGGCATGTGGTGGCTGAGACCCAGACCAGGCCTCTGGCCACAGATTCATAGCTTTGCGGAGACCTAGGGCAGGGATCTGCCTCATCTGCAGAGAGACAGAAGTTCTGCAGTGCCCCCAAGACGTGGGTGGGCCCAGCCAGGGATCAAGGGGCATGGAAGGACTCCTGGCAGAGGGCCAGGACCCTCACCCCTGAGGCGGGGAGTTGAGGGGTGGTGCCACCTCAGTGGAGGGGTGCTGCACTGCAGGGTACTGGACTGGCTGATGTGATTCAGAGAAGCTCCCAGTGCTAATGGGCCTCACTCAGGCGGCCTTCACACTTCAGAGGCAGTGACTCCTGCTCCTGCCTTGACCCAAAAGCAAGCTCGCTACACCCTGCCCCATAGCAGAGCATGCCTAGGCAGTGAGTGGGAAGCCTTCCACCTGCTTTGGAGAAGTGGGGGCAGTAAAGAATGGGGGGAGAGGAAAGAATGTGGAGCATCCGGAATGAAGAGGTGCTTGAGAAAGAGGCTCGGAAGCCTGACTGGAAGGTTTGTTCTGTTTGCTGGGCCGCTGCCCCTTAGGAAAGCGCAAAGAGCATGGCTCTGAGGGCTTCCTGTGTGCTGAGTCAAGTTCCACAGCCAACTGGAATTGGCCTCAGTTTCCTGGTCTGTAAAATGGATTAAGCGTGTCCCAGTGCCTTCACTGAGCTTTGATGGTGGCCAATTGAGATACTGTATAAAGAAAATGAGGGAAGAAGTGAGAAAGAAAAGGAAGGACAAGCAACACAAAAGAAAGATTGAAAGGAACCTGTAAACCCATTGTCACTTAAATAGGGAATATAGTCAATAGTGTTGTAATGATGGTATGATGCCAGGTGGGTACTAGAAATATCAGGGAACACTTTGTAAAGTACATGATTGTCTAACCACTATTCTGTAACTAATATAAAACCTGAAACCAATACAAAATAATGTTGAATGTAAAGAAATGAACATTGGAGTGAAATTTTTATAAATTTCAAAGTTTAAATAAAAGCTGTAAAGGAAGGAAGGGGAGAATAAAAAGTGTTTTTTATTTTGCCACTTCATTAAAAAGACAGTTGTCTTTATATGGTGCTTTTATACTTTTCTAAGTCATTATCTCATTTTAATTTCCGGGCAACTTAAAGACAAGATAAGTATTCCCTCCACTATTCAAAGAAAGGAAATCTTGGTGTCTGGTACTAATGATTCAATCGTCAAGCCCTTATTGTAAAGCAGGGTTAGTAAAATTTTCTGTGCAGGGTCATATCTATACTAATAAAAGCCTTGGGGGTGATCAGGCCAGCAGGGGAGGGTATTTGGGGGCAATCAGGCCTGCAGAGGAGCAGTTAGGGGGCAATCAGGCCAGCAAGGGAGCAGTTAGGGGGCAATCAGGCAGGTAGGTGAGCGGTTAGGAGCCAGCGGTCCCGGATTGTGAGAGGGATGTCCAACTGCAGGTTTAGGCCCGATTCCACAGGGATCGGGCCTAAACCTGCAGTTGGACATCCCCCGAGGGGTCCCATATTAGAGAGGGTGCAAGCTGGGCTGAGGGACACCCTCCCCAGTGCACGAATTTCGTGCACTGGGCCTCTAGTCTATAATAATAAAAGCGTAATATGCTAATTAGACTGGACATCCTTCCGGACGTCCTTCCTCTGGACAAAGCTGCAGCGGGTGGGGGCCGGGACCAAGGCCCTTGCACTAATTTCGTGCATCGGGCGTCTAGTTAGTAAGAATCTATAATCTGTGTATGTGGATCACAGAGAGTAAAATATGACATTTACCTCATTTGAATAATGTCCCTCTGCTGCTCGCCCCCTCCCCATTCACAACAAGGCGTGGCTACAGGAAACCACAGAGTAAAGAAGATTTTTAATAAAGGAAATTACTTTTCCCCCCACGTATGGTTTGATAATCCAGATAGTATTCAAACCAAGCACTTTGCTTTCACACAGTTAAAATCTGACCCATACACCGTAGTTCATGGAAGCAGAAGGGCACCTAATGTTTTTTAAACTGTCACTCGCTGAAATACTCTAAGTTGGAGCCCCACAAGTGGGAGGGCTCTGTGTGGACAGGGCTCTGCCAGGAAGCTCTGGCCAGTCATAGCCAGTGCTCCCAGCCCAGCCATCCCTTCCAGGGACCCTCGGGGGCATTTGGTGAAGGCTTAGCAGTGACTGAGACCCCTGCCCTGTCAGTCCCCATGAACTCATGTGCCTGTTCCCGGAACTGGATCTTCTGTTTTCTGCCTCATTTTCGCTGTGCTCTGGTGCTGTCTGATCAGACACCCCCTTCCCCGTCTGAGATACAAAGCCCCAGTCCTAATCTCTTCTAGTCTTGCTCCATCGCCATGTAACTGGGGAGAAATCCCAGTCATTAGTGACGCTGGAGCAGAATCAGCCACCAGATGGTGCCAAACCACAGCCTTTGGCTTCCAACCAGACCAGCTGAGCTCAGAGGACCAGCCAGGGTGACACCCAGGCTCATCAGCCAGCAGAGGGTGAAGTTGAAGGAAGAAGATAGGGGCCTTGGGAGCCCCGCAGGGGGGCTCTGTAGCCTCCATCTAGGCCCAGGCCACAGGGGCTGGGAGCATCTGCAGTGTCCAGCAGGCCTCCATGCTAAGTGAGACAGGTGTGCCTGCAGCTCTTGGCTGACGAGTTCTTACCTAGTCCCCACATCTCCTGGCTCGTCCCAGTTACCTTTCCTCAGGCTGTCCTGACAGTCCTGTATATGGGGCATCATGTGTACATCTGGTACTTTCTTCTGTTGTAACATGGAAACAGGAAAGAACGCACTGGAACGGGGAAATCCACATGAATATGGACAGTAGAGACGATTACATTTTGGGGGAGTGACAAGATGCACAATGAAATTATGTGACGGCAGTGACCTAGACGGAAGGAGGTGTATGGCGTCTAAGGGAACTGGCGTTGTTGGGACGTGGGACCACACTGTCTGGGGAAATCAGCTGATTCTTGATGTGTATTTCCCGTGAGTAGAGCCTTTAGAAGCATGTTCAGCTCTTTGTTCTCTCAGCACCCATTTCTGGAGTTCTGTGTTCAGAGGTGTCGTTGAGACTGCTGTCTTGATGGTGGGGGTACTTGAGCCTCTTGAGCATTTTTTCCTTTCATCTTTGCCTTTCCTTTCCTCGCCAGGGATTCTGAAGGGGGAGGCAGCGGAGGGAGGGCATGGCAGGAGGCTGTCCATGGGCAGTCCACGCAGAAACTCGCAGGCGTTTGTGTGGTTTACTCCCTCGATTGGTAGGTGAGTGCCATGCCTTCCCGATGACTCCTCCCACACACTGTCCTGGGGGTCATGTCTTCCCAATGACTCCTCCCACACGCTGTCCTGTGGGTCACGCCTTCCCGATGACTCCTCCCACATGGTGTCCTGTGGGTCACGCCTTCCCAGTGACTCCTCCCACATGGTGTCCTGTGGGTCATGTCTTCCCCATGACTCCTCCCACTCGCTGTCCTGTGGGTCATGTCTTCCCCATGACTCCTCCCACACACTGTCCTGTGGGTCATGTCTTCCCAATGACTCCTCCCACACACTGTCCTGTGGGTCATGTCTTCCCCATGACTCCTCCCACATGGTGTCCTGTGGGTCATGTCTTCCCAATGACTCCTCCCACACACTGTCCTGGGGGTCATATCTTCCCAATGACTCCTCCCACATGGTGTCCTGGGGGTCATGTCTTCCCAATGACTCCTCCCACACACTGTCCTGGGGGTCATGTCTTCCCCATGACTCCTCCCACATGGTGTCCTGGGGGTCATGTCTTCCCGATAACTCCTCCCACTCGCTGTCCTGTGGGTCATGTCTTCCCGATGACTCCTCCCACACACTGTCCTGGGGGTCATGTCTTCCCAATGACTCCTCCCACACGCTGTCCTGTGGGTCACGCCTTCCCGATGACTCCTCCCACACGCTGTCCTGTGGGTCATGCCTTCCCGATGACTCCTCCCACATGGTGTCCTGTGGGTCACGCCTTCCCGATGACTCCTCCCACACGCTGTCCTATGGGTCAGCCTTCCCCATGACTCCTCCCACACGCTGTCCTGCACTGACACATCCAGGTGGGCTCTGCTGGGTCTTTCCTGGATGTTTTCGGTTCAGTGATAACCAGGCCCGGCCTCCATGTACTGTCTTCCCAAATTCATCTCCGTGATCATGTTTGAGCGTTGTTCTCCCCTGGCCTTTTCTCCTATAATGAATTTTATCTCTAGGCCCAATTTCTCAGGGATAACTATTGGAAACCGAGTGAGGAGATGGGTTTCTGCACTCCCTGTCTTCCCCACTCCTGTCCTACTCAGCACCTGCGGTTTCCCTGAGGTTCATGCATCCCCTGTTAGAGATGAATTCGTTTTCTGGTCACTAGGGGGGCGCTCCTAAGAAGGCATGGATGATAGTTACTATTGAGGCTAAAGGGGTTTATAAATTTACTAGAAGCCCATTGCATGAATCCGTGCACTGGTGGGTCCCTTGGCCTGGCCTGCGCCCTCTTGCAATTGGGAACCCCTTGGGGGATGTCAGATAGCCAGTTTCGGCCTGATCCCCATAGGCCCGATCCAGACAGGAGGGACCCCAATACTGTGCGTGTGCGTTGAGTGTCTGTCCCCTGATGGTCAGTGCGCATCATAGCGACTGGTCGACCGGTCGTTCGGTTGCTTAGGCTTTTATATAGATAAGGAGCTGTTCTCTTGTGCTTAAGAAGGTGGAGTGCTTATTGGGGGTAATTTTAAATAAGGCTTAGAAGAACCCTGCCCCAGCTAAAATTTCCCACCTCCCATTTTTTGGCTTAAAAAACCCACAGAATTTGTCCTCATTAAAACATGGCTGTGTCCCTGGCTGTGTGGCTCCCCTACACCAAAGGCTTGGGGTTCCATTCCTGGTCAGGGCACATACCAAGGTTGAGGGTTCAGTCCCAGGTAGGGACACATGCAGGAAGCAACCAATCTCTCCCTTCCCTCCCTCCCTCTCCCTTCCTCTCTCAAAAATAAAATTAAAAAGTCAATAAAAAAAAACATATGCTTAGGTGAGGATTAAAAACAAACATGACTGTGTCAGAAAGAGGCAGTTTATTCAAGAGTGTTAATTATTTTTTAAAATATATTTTTATTAATGTCAGAGAGGATAGGAGAGGGATAGAGAGATAGAGACATTGATGAGAGAGAGATATCGATCGACTGCCTCCTTGCATGTCCCACACTGAGGACCGAGCCCAGCCTGCCACCTGGGCATGTGCTGACTGGGAATTGAACCATGACCTCCTGGTTTGTAGGTTGATGCTCAATCACTGAGTCACACTGGCCGGGCAAGAATATTGATATTAACCTCAATGTGTTGTGCACACCTTTGGCATTCTTCCTTTGTACCCAGAACTCTGGAGCTGACGGGCGCCATCCAGCAGGTACAAGGTGATGCGTAGGGGACATGGACTTTGTAACATGTAAACAAGCTCGTTTCATTTGAGACTAACATGGCACAGCTTAGATGAGCACACCTGTGGGCGGACTCCCTAGGTTTGCAGGCCAGCTCCGTGCTGTGTGGCCTTGGACAATGTAACTGACCTTTCTGTGCTGCAGTCTCTGCATTAACAAGGTGGGTACAGTAGCAGAGCTCACCCAACCTTGTTATGGACATGAATGGGTTAATAGATGCCACGCTCTTAGAAACCCGCCTGGCACCGAGACAGTTTTAGTAAATTCTGACTCATGCCATTACCATTGG
This sequence comes from Ia io, assembly GCA_025583905.1. Classification (NCBI taxonomy): domain Eukaryota; kingdom Metazoa; phylum Chordata; class Mammalia; order Chiroptera; family Vespertilionidae; genus Ia; species Ia io. The sequence goes on along the minus strand of JAJQQW010000016.1, from coordinate 78,779,276 downwards.
GATCTGGTGGCTGTAATGAGCCTGGGTCTGTGTGTCCCCCCTGGATGATGGGACCACGTCCTTCTCCATAACCAGCTGGGTCAGAGCAGAAATAGGAGCTTCAACATGGGCGCTCACCCTGCGGGCCGCCAGGCCAGAGCCCGTGGGTTCTAGATAATTCCAGAGCTCAGCAGGGCAGGCACTGACACCCCCAAGGGCCTTCGTAAAGAGGCAGTGGTTCCTTTTCCTTCTGCCTTTCTGCTGCTCAGGAGCTAGCATGGGCCTATCGCTAACTCAGTCAGTCCTAAGGGTCCTGCTGTCACAGGCCTCACCCGTGGGAATTTGCTGAAGGGGGGCGCTCAGAGCTACAGCATAAATCAAGGAGAGCCCGCCCTCCACTGCAGAAAGCATTGTCCGTGGGCGGCTCCACCTGCATACAACCCTCCGCGCTGCCCCGGGCCCGGCGGTGTCAGGGCCCAGGTGCCCGATGGGCTGTGAACAGGGCCCGCGCTTCTTCCTGTGCTTTGCTGCCGCTGCCCGGCTTCGGGGTTCTGCCCTGTGAGCCCATATCCCGTATCCAAGGAGACCTGGGGTCAGTGCTGGCTCCTCTGGGCCTCGGGCAGGAGGGGCAGCGGCCGGTTCAGGCCCCTGGAAGGACACAGCCAGCCACCAGCTCCCGGGAAGGGAGCTGCTGTCTGTCTTTATCCTCTGTCCTGAGCCTTTTTGTTCTTTTCCTTCCCCCGCAAATAGTCACCGTTGGGCAATGTGTCACATTTGGTGACGCGACCTTGGGCAAGGAGGTGTCGGCAGGCGCGGCGCACCTGGACCGGGCCGTCCCGGGCCTGGGAGGAAGGAGGCGCTGAGCCGGGCGCTGGCTTCAGGACGTGGATTTCTAATTCTGGGCCTGGCATTTCGTCTGTGTAGGAAGACTGTCAAAGCCTCCCCAGGGGAAGGGACTGACACCAGTCTGAGAATAGCGCGCTTATGCAAGAACTGTCCCCACGGAGGCATCTTGGCGCACTCCCTGGCTTGTGCATTTTGAAGGGGAGAGGCAGGGGCAGGCAGTTCTCTGTGAACTTGGGGAACCTGCAGCTCTCCATGGAGAGATGACTCTCCTGAGATGGTTCCAGGACAACTTAGAAGGGAAAGGGGTGCCTCCTAATCCTTGGCCTTTTCAGTATTCTTGTCCCTCTTCGAGTGCTTATCTAACTTTTAAACGAGATTTCTTCCTGCTAATCAAGTGAACTCATTTCTGTTTTGAGAGGAGAGGGTGTTGTGAAGGACCAAAGCAAAGACACAGGAAGCTGCAGGGAGATTGGGATCCCACCCCACCCCACCCTCACCCCCACCCCAGGCCAGCACAGCCTCTGTTTAGCATATTTCCTCTGCTGCTTTCCCATGAGCTCTGCTCTTTACCTGGATGAGGTGGGGTGATCGATTTCTTATCACTTCCATGTGTCATCAGCAAACCTCAATAAAGTCATGGGTAGTGGCTACATCTCATTAAGTAATCGAATTATAATTCACTTAGGCGTTCTTCTACATTCTTAAGGATTTAAAAACATATATTGCAAAAAAAAAAAAGATTCAGTGAACATATTGTGTAGAACTATTTGTCCCCATTTAGGATTATTTCCTTAGCAGAGATAATTAGGCTCCTCTCAAAACATAAGGACATTTTTGAAACCTTCATTTATAGTTTTATTTGCACTTTCTGTTTTAAAATTCTTCCTGCTTTCCACGAATTGGGTTATTATTCATGTTGTTTCTAACCACCTTATTTGAATTCTTGTGTTTTTTAAATGAAGGATTCTAATTCTGAGAGTAGGGCATACTTGTTGCACAGAATTGGGAAATGTAGGTAACCAAGATGATTTCGATAAAAGTCAGCCTTATTCTCCTATAGACACGAAATGTTGTTATGATATTGGTGCAGGTCTTTTCAGGTATTTTCTAGTGATTTGTGTTGGACTGAAACATATTTAGAAGTGCCAACAGAAGCAGGTTGATGTGGGTGAACGTTTGAGTCTGGGTTTGCTATAATTTTACCCTATAGGAAGTATGGTTTCCCAGGCTGTTTTAGGGTTGTTGCCTTCACAGAGCAATTCATAGGGACCTATATCGACAGGTGTCTGTAGTTGTAATACTAGTGCCTGGAGTCAAACCACCCCAGTGGCCACAGAGAGTATCCCCCACATCTTTGACCTCTGAACCACACATACATAGAGCAAACTCAAAGCAACCAAGCTAGACAACAGGTCTGAACAGCAGCCCAGACACAGTGTGCAGTTCAAGGCCCAATAAGAAAGTTACCCGATAAAACATTGGAGAGAAACAAGAGAATCCGGAATCTCCACAGCTTCACATTCATCATGTCTTGAACACAACCCCCAGTCCCCTAAAAGATGAAGAATGAAGACAAAAATCTATCAAATCCAATTCAAAGATGAGCCAGGCATTGAAACTAATGGACACAGAGTTTAAAACAACCAAGAAAACTACCCACAATGAAAAAAAGAGGCAAACTGTGTTTTTAACAAAGGAAATCTTAGCAGGAAACATCACAAGTCTCGGTAGGGAAATAAACACCATAGGAAAGGACCAAGTGGAAATTCTAGAAAAGGAAAATACAGTTTCTGAAGTTCCCACTCTATATAACCTCTTGTAAATGCATTATTAGTAGTATTACATATAAGAACAAAGGTGAGGGCCCGGCCAGTGTGGCTCAGTAGTTGAGCATCCACCCATGAACCAGGAGGTCAAGGTTTGATTCCCAGTCAAGGGCACATGCCCAGGTTTCAGGCTCGATCTCCAGTAGGGGGTGTGCAGGAGGCAGCTGATCAGTGATTCTCTCTCATCATTGATGTTTCTATCTCTCTCTCCCTCTCCCTTCCTCTCTCTGTAATCAATGAAAACATATTTTTTTAAAAGAGCAAAGGTGAGGCATTTTGCTGTCATGTTATTACACCTTTATTGATGACATAGAAGCTGATAGGGAAATTCCATCCATCTTTTCACCTTCACCCCCTACTCTCCCTACCCTCGAGGGAAGACAGTTCTGGAGGATGAGTGTCCAGCTCGGTCCCATGCCTTCCCTCCCGTGCCCCGCCTGCACTTTGTGTGCATCCCCTCGGCCACTTTCCATAGAGCAGATCCCAGTTCCCTCCTTACTCCTCTCCCCTGACGGCCCCTCAGCCAGGTCAGCTTCTGGGCCTTCCCGGTCTCCTTCCCTCCCAGGAGTCGGGTGAAGGTGTCCCGAGTGAATGAACAAAGTGTTCGGGTCCCCCAGTCCCCATTGCTGCCCCCCTGCCCTTTGCTCCTCATTGCCCTGTCCTCACGGCTAACGCTGTAGCGTGATCTGTAAGACAGCGCACTGGTTTCCGAAGCACCTGACTTCCCGGGTCCATGGGCACAGTGCGGCCATTTGGCTCCCTGGCCAGGCTTTCTTTGTGTGGCGCACTTCGTGGCTGTAGACGTGAGAGTGCCCATCCCTTAAGCAGGCCTGTCCTTCCTCCTGGGCCCTCGGCTCCTGTGTTGGTGTCATATGCCGCACCAGCAGCTTCCCTTCCTTGGTTGGTCCTTCCGGGCAGCCTGTACATGTCCATGTCTGAAACATCCCCTTTTACGGGGGCCACAGGTGTGCGTGTGCACACTGCCCGCTGCCCACATGCAGCCGTTCGTTGTGTTCTAAACCCAGCTTCCGTGTGGTGGCCCTTCGTGGCATTCATTTTGTGGGGCTTTGAAGAAAAATGAAAAGAAAGTATCCTCAGTGTTAGCCTCTTTCTGGCTCACCACCCGGGGAGAGAGAATGGGGGATGCTGCGTGTCCTTGTCCCATGCCAGGGCCTCTCCTCGGCTTTGACACGCTCTCCTCCCCCATCTTCACAGCCAGCTTGTGACATAGATGTGTCCCCCCCACCCCCCAGTTTCATGTCTGAAGATGCTGAGGGTGAAGACTGAGGTGGCACCGGGATTCCATGGTGATTTTATCTTGTGCCCAAGCCGCTGCATCCCTCTGACACGGAGATCGAGGAACTCAGGAATGCAGATGAGAAAGGGGGCCAGAGCCAGTGGACTTTAGCTGCCTGGGGAATGACTTTTAACCTTTCCCACGGTGAAGGCGCCTGGGGGTCCCCTGTTAGACACACCCCGCCTGTGGCCCAAGGGCTGTCAGACACTGCCTCCTTCTCTTTCACTCTCAGGGAGCACTGGAGTGCGGTAGCTGTGGGGTTGTTACATGAAGTGCCCCGACAGGATTGGCCAGCGTGTAAAGCACCGTGCATGAGAGGCATGGCCCATGCTAACTGCCTAGAGGGCGAGAAACTCCTCTTTACTGTGCTGCGCTGCTTGCCTTACCTGCCACCAGGGGGCAGCATCTTCACACAGTTTCCTACCTACTGGCCATGGGGGAATGGGCAGTGCCTCCTCAAAGCTCAGCCCAAACCCTGTCCCTCTTCACCTCTTATCCTCTGAGCCTGGGCAAAGTGAATGCAAACCAGTGTTGAGCGGTTCTTTTTGTTGGAGGAGGAGGGCAGTGAGAGGGAGGAACTACACCTTGTATGTTGGCCTACACATGAAAACACTGATTCTTTATGTGAACGGGTGTGTTGTATGTATGCAGAGGTCTTTCTGCTACCGAGAGTACCCATGCCCTTGCCAGGGCTGTGATGCTCAATGTACGTCTCACCCACAAGTTAAACCTTATTTTCCTAAAGACATAGGGCGGTGATCGGAAAGCTCTTTATGGAAGACCTGCCATCCAGAGTGCTGGCTTCAGTCAGCTGACCTGCCTTCACACCCCAGGATAGGCTCTTCGAGGCTTGGTGGCGTCGGGCAAATTACGTAACCTCGCCGCGCACCACGTCCTCACTGCACACCACGTCCTCGCTGCAGCACGAGGATTGACATGCATTCCTGCTGTCTTTCATCCAACAGGTGGTTTTTGAGGCTGCTTTCGCAGTGGAACTTGGCATTGTGCTCTGGGTATCAGGACCTCTATGTGTGCCTCCCAGTTCCGCTTCCTATTGGTGGGCCTCTAGCTCCTGGAAGGCTGTGTTTCTGTCAGAGCCCTGGCCGACTCAGGGTGAAAACCTGGGAGACGGAGTCGAGATTACTTAAGCTGTGAAGAGTGACTTGGGAGTCATCCCCAGCGTCTTGGGGAACAGCCACCCCAGGGCGGTGGGGCCGCTTCCTAGTGAAAGGCTGCAGGATGCAGGGCTGCCGTGCGGTGTCCTGATGAAAGAGGCTGCAGACAGGGCGCTATGGGCGTGATTTCAGGGTGCCGCCTCGGGGTCTCGGGCGGACTCAGTTACATGGCAGGAAGCTGGGTTCCATCTCACTGTGGTGGTGACCTCCCCTCGCCATGGAATTAACAGGCTTTCCCCCGGAGGGAGTGCTGATCCCGGGCCGGCGCCTGGAGCGTGGCTCAGCCAGGGGACGTGGGGGGCACGGGCAGGCCCGGGCGTCTGTGACATTGAAGCTCAGCGCCTGGTGCTGGGTCATGAGAACTCTGACGTGGTCCCCAGACAGCTGCTCAGACAGATGGCGGATGGGCTCTGAAGCCGGGCTGACGTGTCCACAGGGCACACCGACCCCTTTCTCTTCACGCCAGCTTCTGGGCTGGCTGTTTAGGGGAAAAGCAAAAGACATTTCAATTCGTTTTCCAGCCAAAGCTATTGTGGAGCTCGGTTTTTGGTGGTTAAACTAGACATCTACATAGAATTCCCCCAACCCCGACCCCCTTGAGCAAGGATTTGTCTGGTGAAGTGGGTTTAGCTCCCCTGAGGAGGTCCCAGTGGACCCATCCTTCTCATGGCTTCCTGTTGCAGATGGATTAACAAAAACCAAGCTGACTGCCAGGCGCACTCATAGGCAAAAAGAAGCGGGAGGGGATTGAGCATGGAACGGTTAATACTCATTTGCTTGAGATGCATAAAATAAATCAAATGGGGAGGGGTACAGACAGAAGATTTAACACCCCACCCCCAATCATGGTTTCCTTTACCAATTAAGGAAGTCAGCGCGTGGATCAGACAGCATCGGCTGAGTGGCGGCGACCTTCCAGTCATCACTTAGGTGTTGCGCAGACACAAGCCAGATGGCATGGTTTCACCAGAAGACGGGCAGACAGGACCCTGCTGTCAGTTAGTAATCCCTGGAGTCCCCGGAGGCTGGGCAAGGCCCCCATCCCCTCCTGCTTCGGTTCTTCTTCATTCAACAGGAAAGCCCACGGAGCAGGTGCTGTGGTGTGCACTTGGGTTTGGGGTGGGTTCTCAGATGAGCCCACAGGAGAGAGAGGCCCCCGTAAAAGGCAAACTTTCTCTTCTCTAAATGAGTCTCGGGCTTAGCAAGCCGACATTGAGGAAGGAGTTGCCTCCGTAGCTCAGCTATTGTGAATACGGCGCAGGGGGCGTCCCTCACCTGCCTGACGAAGTCCGTGAAAGGTTAGGGAGAGGAGTAGGCTGGTCTTGGTGCTGTGTTTTGGTTACAGGTCGGAGAGGAAATGGAATGAGGATGCATTACAGTGTCTCACTCAGCCTCTCTTATGCAAAAAGAAATGCCAAGAAAGCACTTACTAGATATTGAGAGTCAAGTTCTTTTCCAAAATATCACAAGTGGCTCAGAAAAGGATTTCAGCATGAAACACTCTTTGTTTTTAATTAAAATATAGAAAATTCTCTCTCTACTCTCAAATCCTTTCTAGTTTAAAAGGAGAGGAGACACAGAAATGAAGTCGGCAGGAAAAGTCATCTAAAATTAAAGCTCTCCACATTCAGTAGGCTTCTCTTATCCTCTGGATGTTATACTCGCTCTAAGTCCCAGGAACTCGGCTCCCTCTTCGAGAAGTTTCTTACAGGATGGTCGCTGGAGGCTCTTTTAATTGTCCAATGACTTGTCTCTTCTGTGGTGAAAATGCGTTTTCCTAAATGACGAGTTTTTGTTTAAACCATATCTTCACTGAAACATTGAACAGATAATATTGCAAAATTCAAAAGATACAAAAGGAAAAAAAGGATAATGTGTTCCCTTCACCCTTTCTCCTCCCCAGAAGCAAACACTGTTCCTGGTTTCATGACTTTCAGTCTTTGCTCTGGATCCCATTGGGTTCAGGAGCCGATTTGCTGTGTGCAGCTTGTGATGCTCGGCGCTCTTCATTGGCTCCCGTCGGCGTGAAGTGGATCAGAGAGAAAGCAAGGTGTGCGCATAGTGAGGAAGGGATGGCTACATGTAGCCAACAATACACGTTGATGCAGAAGTCTCCTGGGCAAGCTTCCTGCCACTGTATCCACGTTGGTGCCCAAATTTCACCGTCCGAGATGCCAGTGATGGTGAACACGCGTTTTATGTACAACTAAAAATCAAAAAACCTGAACTTCCTATTATTTAAGTATTTTTTAAAGTATTTTATTTATTAAATGAGCTCTGCTAAACTTCATGGTACCTCATGTCACACCTGTAAACACATAGGAAGAAAGAGCCAGGCAAGTACGTTAGGTGAGTCTCACTTCTGAACCTCTAGCCATGGGGCCAGGCTCTTCCGGGTCACGTGCACCTCAACTCCTCAGGATCTGTGTTTTTGCAAACAGTTTAGTAACACGGTTTAAAAAGAACCTTAAAAGGAGTGACGAGCCCTTGGTGCTGAGCTCCTAGAGGCCCCACTGCCCCGCTTTGCAGACTTAACACTCCAAGCATCGCTGGGCTGGGGAGGGGAGCCCCCGCCTGGTTGGCCCCCACCGCAGACCCATAGCTACCCACACCCATGGTGTTGGATGAACAACTGCTCTCCTATTGTCTCGGGTTTTATTCCAGACCCTGATCCTCATTCTGCTGTGTGATGCTGGTGCGTTTTAGAAAAATTGATTGGGGTGAAATCGGTCAATAAGATTATATAGGTGTCTGCCCTCTCAAAAGAAAATTACTTTGTGATTGATGTCTGCTGAGAACAATTGAAAGATGCTATTGATGGTGAAATTCGACACGAATGTAGAACTGTTAGGATGTGAAGACCAGTGCACCTTAGAATGGATGACAGATGAAATAGTAATTCCGAATCTCCTTAACTAAACTGGAATTTCTAGACCTGCTCACCTTCCAGGTGCGAGTGACCTTGAGATTGTGGGCGGTTGCAGTGCTCACCACTCAGAACCCTAAGCTTTGACACTCAGCGCTGAGATTTTGAAACGTCTCAGATTATTAAGTGCGAACCTCCCTTCCTCAGTGTGCTCACAAATGTGGACATACATTCTTTATCAAACACCCGAAGGCAGTCAGCTTGAGTATGTGAGTGGTGGGTTAAAAAGACTAATGAGTCAGCTATTTGGTGAACTCTAAGACAGTGGTCGTCAAACTCATTTGTCAGTAGAGCCAAATACCAACAGTACAACGATTGAAATTTCATTTGAGAACCGAAAACCGACTTCTGCGCATGGGCCACGAAGTTTCAATCGCACTGTACATGCGTGCCTGCACGTGGTATTTTGTGGAAGAGCCACACTCAAGGGGCCAAAGAGCCGCATGTGGCTCGCGAGCTGCAGTTTGCCGACCACTGCTCTAAGAAATGCAGAATTAAGATTCAAGGTTGAGACCTAACCGGTTTGGCTCAGTGGATTGAGCATCAGCCTGCGGACTGAAGGGTCCCAGGTTCGATTCCGGTCAAGGGCATGTACCTTGGTTGCAGGCACATCTCTAGTGGAGGGTGTGCAGGAGGCAGCTGATCGATATTTCCCTCTCATCGATGTTTCTAACTATCTCTCTCCCTTCCTCTCTGTAAAATATCAATAAAATATACTTAAAAAAAAGATTCAAAGTTGATCTTCTAACTACAAAAGGGGAAAACAACCAAAAAATCTGTAGTTGCAACCCAACATGGCTCAAGCCACAGCTGTTTTCCCCTTATTTGAAATGTGTAGTCAGTAGGTTCCTACGGAAAATTACTCATCCCTAGCCAGTCTCAGTTGGTTAGCGCATTATCCCAGCACCAAGGTACACACTTGATCTCTGGACAGAGCACACATAAGAATCAATCAATGAGTGCACAAATAAGTGCAACAACCAATCTCTCTCTCTCTCTCTCTCTCTCTCTCTCTCTCTCTCAAACCAATTTAAAATATTACTCAAAAGTGGAGAAAATAAAGTAAAATGTCTGGTGGCACATCCACTCAATGTCATGTTGGAAACAAATAAAAAAATAGGTCTTACCAAGGATTACTCAGTTCTCCAGGAATTAAATCATGTTGGACTTGGTTGTTCACTGTTATTCGAGCCTAGATCCTGGGAAGCGATGGTTCACGTGTAGATTTTTTCCCTGGTCGGTGGTCCAGTAGGACGCTCATTTCAAATGGCGCAGTGCTCTGAGGGACAGCAGCCAGCTGTGTAAGTAACCCAGGGATGGCATCCTAAAATTGTTGTTTGCGAATGCTGGTGATTTCTTCATTACAGAGTTGAGTAAATCTTTCATAAGAGCCCTATTTTTTGAGTTGTGTTTTTACATTTTTGAAAATTTCATTTGATCAGGGTTTAAATTTCTGAAGTGAAGCAGAGCTCCGACCGGTCATTCTGAGAGGTGGTTGTGGACAGACGGCGGGGGTGCTCAGCAGTTGTGCGCTTAGTAACCTGAGGGCACGGTGATGCATGTTGACCAAGTTCAAAGGCGGGTCCCTAAGGCTGTCCCTGAGCTGTCCTTTGATACGTGATTCCAGGGTGATCAGCAAGTGATTCTATGCTCGGATGAGACAGTTCTGGGAGTTGGAGCGGGGCTTGTGTAGGGAATTGTGGGATTCCAGGCGGAGCTGGAATTGGGTTCAGATCATGAACACCCTGGGGGTCCAGGGAGCCTCGTGGGCGCAGATGTTTGTGTCTCCCCCTAAGTGCCAAGAGTGGGGTCTTCTAAGTTCTCCACCATCTGGGTAGTGGGTCCCTGGAGTCACCCCCCTTGTCCTTCAGGGAATATTTTAGTTCAGATTACCCTCCCACTTCCCAATTATTCTTTGCCTAGCCCAGTCCTTCATGCATCAGCCCCACTTCCCCCTCTCTCTCTCCTTGCTTCTCTCTGACTCTCCATCCATTAACAAATGCTCCCTGACTTGGGAGTGTGGAAGATGACATCATTTTATACTGGGGTATATATTTACTTTTGATTACTTTAAGGCTTTCTACAATGCCTTGGTGGGCGGCAGCTTCACAGTCAATGCCAGTCAATGAGACACACACAGATGGGTGGAGAGAAAACTCCCGTGTATTTGAACATCGCATTGATCTCCTTACCTAGTGTACCGAAGCCGTCTTCCTGAGATGGTGATTAAAGTACTTCCTCTCTGAAGTGGTTCAGGTCTCCGATGTTGCATTAACAGAATATTCCAGGTGCCGCATCAGCTTACGTAACTCAGCACCTGGAAGTCAGGTGAAATGTTGCTGAATGTATAAAAGAGCGAAAAATGAGAGATGCTACTGTGTCTTCTTTGCCAGAGTCTTTATAAATAGAACAAGGAACTGTCTGGGATGGGACTGAAATTTTCCATGTTTCAGTGCAGGCAGCTGCAGAAGCAGGCTATCCCCAGGGTCTTCTGGTGACTTCTTTTTCCCCTGTATGCTTTTTTAAATTTTACTTTTTGAGAGAAAGAAGCAGGAGGAGAGAGAGAGGGAGAGAGGGAGGGAGGGAGGGGGGGAGAGAGAGAGAAAGAGAGAGAGAGAGAGAGAGACATCGATCGGCTGCCTCCTGCGCCCCGCTTACTGGGGATGGAGCCCACAACCCGGCGTGTGCCCTGACTGAGAGCTGGACCGGCCACCTCTCGGTGCATGGACAGCCAGCTGAACCACCCACTGGCCGGGCAACTTGGCTTCTTTAATCAGCTGCTGTCCGGTCCAGCGGGGGGGGGGGGCAGTTTCGGAAGGAGCCCCCGAGCCCAATGCTGGTGAGCTCTGTGAGTAAGTCTGGGCTGAGAGGGGGCTGAGGAACTTCATCTTTGGGGCCTGAGAGAAGCCACACTTCAACCTGATGACACCGGAGCCGGGAATTCAAGGCCAGCGATGCCCTGCGGGGAACCAGGCCTAGAACCAGGACCAGGACTGCTGAGCTGGGAGCTTTGCAGAATGGAGCAGGAGGCCCCTCCAGAGGGAACATGAATAACCCGCAGCTGCGATTTCCCCGGGCTCACCTGGGGCCTGGCTCTGTTCACAGCATTTTCTCTCCATCTTCCCCGCTGATGTTCACAGCAGGCCTGTGAGAGAGGCAATGCACAGGGTTGCAGGTGAAGAAGTGGCTTTCAGAAAGGCTATTATGTTCCTCCTAAGAGCATCAGCTGATACTGAAGATGGCATTGGATCCCGGGTGGTCGCTCCAAGCCTGGGCTGCTCGCCACCGGGCCCACTCCCCTCCATGCACCTGCTTGCCCACCTGGTTAGCCAGGTGCTTTCCTGAGGAAGCCCTGGCCAGGTGGGAAGGACCAGGGCCTTCCTGCCATGCACTGTCAGTTGGCGCGGGGCCCAAGATCAGGCAGGTACCCTACACAGGGGTGGGCTTCTCGGGGCCTTTGGGGGCCAGCTGTTTTTCCTTTGAGCTGGTCCTTCCTTTCTCCCTTCCCACCCCCTGTGAGGTTTGCAGGGGTCAGCAGGGCAGAGGGGCCCACGACTCCAGGGGGACCTTGAGTCAGGAGTGAGGCCACTGCAAACTCCCCTTTCACCATCACATCTGCAGGGCCTGGAATTTGTCCGGGGAAGCCGTCAGGGTCTTCAAAGCCATTACAGCGTTTACCCAGGGCAGTGCAGCACTGATGCTTGCAGGAGGGCCTCAGCTGTCCGGGAGCCGCCCTGGCATTTCCGTGTGAGTGGACATTTTCACGTGTGGTCCGCCCTTGTCTCGGCGTTGCCCTGAGGACCTGCGCTGGGAACAGGAGTCAGCTGGCTTTCTTGGGGAAGGGCCGGTTAGTAAATATTTTCGTTTCCTGGCCACGGGAGGAAGCAGCCCAGGCAGCATGTAAATGCATGGGCCCACAAAGCTTTCTCTATGGACATCGACACTCGATTTTCATGTGTCACAGATCTTATTCGGATTATTTAAAAAGGAATAATCTAAATGTATAAAGAAAACACCATAAATTCCCAACTGTGCAGAAATAAGTGGCAGGCTGGATTTGGCCCCTGGGCAGTAATACCTCTAGCTCAGAGCAGTCCTTGGTGCCCAGGAGTGCTGTGGGTGTCAGCTGCTCTTCTCATGATTAGGGGGTCACCATCCACGGCCCCCCACCCCCAGATCGAGAGGCCACAGTGCTGGGCCTGGAGAAGCCCGGGCTGCAGCCTCTGACCTGTGAGTTCATCTGCAGCAGCTGTGCCAGGATCAGCTCCGAAATCACAAGGTCACAGGTCTCACCCCCAGGGCAGTGGTGGTCTCCTCCCCGAGGCGACCTGGGGGCTGTGCTGGCTGGAGGGCATGGTGCCCATTGGGTCCGCAAGGTCTGCCCTGGGTGATGGGAGCACATGCTCTGGGTCCTTTTTAAAAAATTTTTTTTTATTGATTTCAGAGAGGAAGGGAGAGGGAGAAATAGAAACATCAATGATGAGAGAGAATCATTGATCAGCTGCCTCATGCAAGCCCCTACTGGGGATGAGCCCGCAACCGGGCATGTGCCCTGATGGGGAATCGAACCGTGACCTCCTGGTTCATAGGTCAAAGCTCAACCACTGAGCCAGGCCGGCCAGGCATGCTCTGGGTCCTTTGATGGCCCTCTCACCTGTGTTCTTCCCTGGGATGGGGGCAACGGGGAGACCGAGGAACCCACTGTGTGTGACCTGGGCTGTTCACATCCTGTTCTCAAGTGACCAGAGGGGAGGAGAGTGGGTTCTGAGTGCAGTGACAGGAAAAGGAACTGGGGGTGAAGGGAAGAAAGAGCCCACGTTGCGAGCATGAGCCTCGGGGCCCGGATTATTCCTAATCCTGCGGGGCTCAGCTGGCAGAAAAGGCGCAGATATCTTTATAAACCTTGACAGCATTACTTCATTATTCATGAAGGCTTAAAAAAACATAACCAGCTTCATTTGAAAGGAGCTCATTCCCAAGGCCTTTCTTAATTGAGTTTGTATGGCAGTTCCTTGTGTTGACTACTAAATCAACATCCCGAATAAACAGTGTTTAAACTCATCCTTTCATTTCAGCGCCCAGTCCCATCTCTGCTTCTTCCAGACACTGAAACGAGAGCGGACGGGTGCTCAAGATCCGTGCACAGGGCATCGTTTCCACGCCCTTTTCTGTCCTTTAAGAGTAACTTTAAAAAGCGCGTCATTTTTAACAAAGGAAATGTGCCCCAAATCCAGAATGTGCGGGTGAGATCTCCCATTGCGCGCAGCAGCTCTTTATGAGTGTGTGTGTGTGTGTGTGTGTGTGTGTGTGTGTGTGTCTGTCTGCACACTTCAAAGCTGTATTGTTGAGGCTTTGAACAACTCTCTTCTGAGACAGACATACCTTGGGGGCAAGCATTGTTTTGTTTTCAGTTCTTCTTTGGATGAAATGTACCATCTCCCACAGTGCCCCGCCGGCAGTAGATACCCAGCACCCTCTGATGAGAAGAGGAAGGAACCAGGGCTCAGGGCACCCCAGGTCATCTGCTCCCGGCCTCGCCCTCTGGTTCTGGGCACAGCATTCCTGCCTTGCACTGTCCTCGCCTCCGTGTTCCTAAGGTCGGCACTGGCCTGCTCATCCTGTGTCTGTGGCCAAGCAGAATGACATTAGTTCTTCAGTCGCCTATAGACAGGAGTCGCCCAGGCCCCACCCCCCACCGACCCCTCCCTCCCACACACCACTCACCCTTTTATTACCCCCAGGGCTAAATATATCTCATTGTATTCTCTAGCTTTCCATACACACACACACACACACACACACACACACACACACACACACACACACACACACACACACTGGAAGCCCGATGCACAAAGATTTGTGCAAGAATGGACCTTCCTTTCCCTGGCTGCTGGTGCCACCTTTTCGCTCCAGCCGGGAGCCGCCTTTCTGCCTTCCCACGCTGCCCAGAGGCCCGGAGTGGCTGGGGCTGTGCGGAACACCTGCGTCCCGCCCCACCCCACCCCTGACCGCTCGGCACCTGTGCATGCAAATTAACCCACCATCTTTGTTGGGTTAATTTGCATACTCCTGATTGGCTGGTGGGCGTCGCGAAGGTAAGGTCAATTTGCATCTTACTCTTTTATTAGTGTAGATAGTATTTCTGTTGATTTCAGAGAGGAAGAGAGAGAGAGAGAGAAACATCAATGATGAGAGAGAATCATTGATCGCCGCCTTCTGCACACCCCACACTGGGGATCGAGCCCGAAACCTGGGCATGTACCCTGACACAGGAATCGAACTGTGACCTCCTGGTTCATAGGTCGATGCTCAACCACTGAGCCATGCCTCCCAGGCCTTATGTATCTTTCTGTCCAGGTATTTCTGCTTCTTCCTGGCCTCCCTTTTGTGAATGGTTTCCTGTGCATCTGGAGCTGGTGATGGGCATAGCTCCCAGAACCACGTGCTGTGTCCAGCTGGCCTGACCCAGGGCTGGTCAGTGGGACCGCCGGTGTCTTTGATCTGCTCTTGTTCAGGAAACCCACGTGTCAGAGCCTGCTGACCTCTACATGAAACCCACTCTTCTTAGGTGTGTAGCCAGCTCTCCCAGCTTTCACCAGTATGAGCAGGCAGGGCCCTCCCAGGGCAGAGCCCTCAGGGGGGTTCCTTAGTGACAGAGGGTAGCTGTGGGTGGTCCCAGAGCTCAGTTGAACCAGAGGTCTGCCCCAAAAGGTTGGCTGTGGGCTTACCAACCCAAGAAAACAGAGCCTGGTTGGAGGTCGGGGGGCAGCAAGGGGGTGAGGGGAATGAGCTAGCTGAGGTGTTAGGCCAGACGAGAGGGGGCACAGCGGGACCAAGGTGGTTTAAAGTAGGTTGGCCTTAACCCTTAGCATCTTTGGTATTTTTTTTCCTGCCAAACCTCTGTGCTTTACCTAAAAGAATCAAATTTTAATGATGAAGAGCTGGGAGCTCATGAATTATTCATGAGCCGGGTCTCACTTATTCCATAGATGTGTTCCTTGAATTTTAAAAAATCTCGTTACAAGACTTTACATTCCTCTAATTAAACTTCTTCTTGCTAATGGGGCCCACCTTCTCATTCTCTAAAGACCTCTGAACCTGAAGAGGAAGAGAAGCTGCAGAATCGAAGTGGTGACGGGCCACTTACCACTTGTGATCATGTACAAGTTACGGGTCTGACCCTCCTCTGTAGGAAGAGACGCGCATTTACCTTGTTAATGGCACTCGCCTCCCTGGGCAGCTGGGGAGGTTAGACGGAATCACGCACTCGGGTGCCCGGCTCTATGCCCACCAGTGCTGGTCCCACCTGGTCGCAGGCACTTTCCTGCTCTTCAGCGTTTTCACGATCTTGCCACCCTCAGGTCAGACGTGATGGGACGCCTTCTTTGTTGTCATCCAAGTGATGGATTTTTATTGAGCTTCATGGCGAGATGACAAGTCCAGAATCCAGAGATTTCTAATGGCTGCTTCTGGGACTCCCTGGGGTGTGTGTCACAAAGTCAAATATATAAACGTGCGAAGAAGCCAGGGGAGTGAGTGCCGGCCCTGTGCCAACGCAGAGGCTGCCTGTCCAACCTGGGCCCACATTTCCATAAAAGTCCAGGCCTAACCAAAGCCTGGGACAGGGAATCAAGTTTCCAGCACCATCGGCTGGTGGGTATCAGTCCCTCACACACTCCTGTGTAGCGTGACTGCGGCTTGAGAGCAGTGGTTCCTCCAAGTGTGGTCCAGAAACCAGCAGAGCATCCGGGAACGTGTGTGGAAGCCAGTCCTCAGTCCTCAGCCAGACCCACCGAATTGGAAAGGCTGGGGGTGGGCCCAGCCACTGTTTGAACAGGCCCTCGGGGAGCTTCTGCCACGCTCAAACTTGGGGACCATGTCCTCAACCCTGGCTGGACCTGGGGGTCCCCTGGGGAGCTTGAAAAATCCAGTTGCCTGGTTCTCAAACAAGAATTCCTCAGTTGGAATTCGGAGTACAGCCCGGAAATCAGGAATTTTCCCAGCCCCCTCCCGCCCCCCGTGGATGTTCAGGTGCATTCGGGGCTGGTAACTGCCCTTCTGGGGAGTCTGTTGAAACACCCACATGATCCTCTCTGGGTGGGAGGGAGAGCGGGGAGGTGTGTGCAGCTGGGCAGAGCTCCGAAGGGCCTGCTGCCTCTTGGGGAAAGTGACCTCAACTCCCCACCTCGAGAAACATCCTTGATCCGGCTTCTTAGCCGGAATGGCTGTTTACTCAGTGTGCTTTGCTTTAGAGGTGGTTTCTCTGTATTGGGCACATGCAGGCATTCATGCACAGATAGGAACTCCTACATTCTCAAAGGCTCTCCCGTGGTATGCCTGCTGGCGAGCCCCCTGGCATCAGCTCTTTGTTTCATCCAGCCTGGCCCTGGGCACTGAGCAACGCAGATCGTTCACCATTCACTCGGGGTGTGGGACACTCACCCCACCCAGGAAGCGTGCAGGGCCAGGGCTTAGTGGCTGGTGACAGTCTCCTGCCTCCCGCGGAGGCACTCATGCATGTGACTTCCGTTAGGAATTTGAGCCATGGGGGAAGTGAGAGTCTTCCCAATTACCACTCCTTTTTCTGAATAAAGGAGTCTGTTTTCTCGAGGAGAGGCCAAGCACCAAGGGGCTGAACAGCAAGTATATTGAAAATACATTTGCTACTTGGAACCGTGGGTTCCAGTCCTAGTGTGGTAGGTGCTGCACAGGATTCGAGGAATTAGTGGGTCTAGATCTTATTTTGATATTTCCTGTGTTATCCAGATGAATCAGTCTAGTCACCCATGGGTCTCAAGCTGTGGTCTCCAGCCAGCAGCACCTGCACCCCTGGGAATTTGTTGGAGAGGCAGCTTGTCCACCCCACCCAGCCCCCCTGACTCAGAGACCGGGGCTTTGGCCAGCCCCCCAGGAGGTTCGGACCCTGCAGCCCTGGTTCTTGTCCATAAAATAAGGTGACCGGCCCAGGTTATATTTCAGGTCCATTCCAGCTCTCCAGGGGCATTGGGGTAGGGCCCGGAACAGGCGGAGCGATTCTCTGTCTTAGACCACGAACTGCCTCTTGGATGTGTCGTTGAAATAATTCAGCTGAAAACCAGCTACGTAGGTAACAGAAGAGAAACAGATCTCCAGACCTCCGCACCCAAACCCCATTAGGGCGCTCACTATAAAAAAAAGTCGTGCTACCTTCAGCGTTGGTATCATTTCCCCAAAATGAAAAACCCCTGGTGCTTCGGGAAGGGAGCACCCCCATTTCTGTAGGGGCCGAGGGCGGGAAGGGGCCGAGGGCTGTCTGATAAGATTCATCGAGCAGCATTCTGCAGGAACTAAGAAATGGCATTTCAGAAGGATGCACAGAGGTACACAAGCTTTGCTGTAAGACAAGGGAAAATTTCAAGCCATTTATCAAAGCTCACGCAGCTTCTATTTTGAGACAGGTGGGAAAAATACCCGGAACAAGAAAGGAAAATAAGTCCGTATCCAGAGCGTCTCATAAATAAGAAAGCGGGGACTGCTGGCCTCGCCGGGTTCTCGGAGTATTTTTGTCACAGTGTGGAAAGCTTCCCAGGCTTGCAGCATGTAATTCTTTTCGTTTGCCTGTTACCAACATCAAGGTTGTAAATTACTTCCCTGACGGTTAAAGCCAACAGGGAAAAAGGAAGCAATAACTTGAAGGAGAGGGGAGCTGGGAAAGTGGAACCTGGAGTTAAAAAAGAGGCAGAAAGAGAGAACAGAGTTCACTCACCACTACAAAGTGATTTGTTTTTCATCTGCAGTGCAGGGATGCTCCACAATTTAGGGCAAGTCCCAGAAAATCGAAGGCGGTTTTCTAATTGGCTTCTGTTGAGTAGCAGCCTATTTGTCAGAGACCAGAGGAATGGTGTGCTGAACATCAGAGAGAGAGAGGTCTGTTAGACCTGGGAGGAGGGGAGAAATTGTAGCTTTCGTTAAAAAGGATGGACCGCAGGCCCATTATCCCTGAGCGAGTAATGTGGACGGAGGAGGACCACGGTTGAGGAGCTCTGCATTGGGCATCTCTGTGAACTTCAACACCTGAACACTAAAGCCCCGGAGAAAAGCCTGTACTCTGGATAGTAATTGGCCATAACGGTGTGGGTTTACTTCGGGGCTCTCTATTCTGTCCCATTGATCTATAGGTCTGCTTTTATGCTAGTACCGTGCTGTTTTGATTATCAGGGCCACGTAGTATAGTTTGGTATCAGGTATTTTTGTTCTTTCTCAAGATTGCTGTGGCTATTCGGGGTCATTTGTGGTTCCATATATATTTTTGGAATATTTGGTCTAGTTCTGAGAGATATGCCATTGGTATCTGGATAGAATTGCATTGAATGTGTAGATTACTTTGGGTAGTATGGACGTTTTAATGACGTTAATGATTCCTGTCCATGAACATGGTATATGCTTTCACTTATGTATCTTCTTCATTTTCTTTTTTGAGTGTCTGATAATTTTCCAAGTACAGGCTTTTTACATTCTTGGTTAAATTTATCCCAAGGTATTTTGTTTTATTTTTTGATGCAATTATAAATGGGATTGTCAAATTCTGGCTCTAAACTTTGAGCAAGCTCCCCAGACACCCAGTGCCTCAGTTTCCTTCTCTGTCATGGGAGAATAATAATCGAGTCTACTTTGAGGATCAAGAGTTAGTACATGAAGGTACTTTGCAGAATTCATGGCATAGCGTAGGCATTATTTTATTGGGACTATTTGCTAAATAGCCACGTGTTTCTTTAAAAGAACCCTAAAAATAAATTATATTATTTAACTGTAAGACCTTTTGAGATCCGTGGTGCCCTATTTGATGGCCCCCAGGTGTGCATAAGGGGGGGTAACTGATAGGAGGAGGCTTTGAGGGGTCCCTGGGAGCAAATGCAAGCAAGACTGATGACTTTGGAGCTGTGGGACCTTCTCCAGGGTCAGCTTCACTAGCATCCACTAGTAGCTTTGGGGTTTGTTCCAATTCGATCCAGAGAAGCTAATCTTTGTTGTTTGGTTTCCTTTTTGTGTATTTATTTTTGGAATAGACTCATAGACCAACAGTAGAAACAGGTCTGAAATCAATGCCATACTTGCCTCTCTCCCACGGGGCACACTCCTCTTCGTTGGTGGGACCAGGCTGGGTGGCAGCTAATACTGAGCAGCCTACATTTTTCTCAAGTCAGCTGTCCTCAGTCTGGGTAGCTTCGAAATGCTAGCAGCACCAAAACAAAGGCATCCGACTTGCAAATGGTGCTGCTGCTTCCTCATCAGCCAGTGGGGAGGTAGTGCCACGCCTGAGTGCTAGGTGAGATGACAGCGTGGATGACACGAAAGGGCTCAGCTAATAATAACTTTCTAAGATGTTACTTGTGTTCATGAAAGTCTAGTGTACCAAAGTCACAATAATACATTGGTGTGTAGTGCGAGACATTCCACTGCTCTCTAAAGGACTGCAGGTATTACAAAGTCTATCATCGCACGTTATTTTTTAGATGAAGTCTCTGATCATTGATTTCCAGCATTTTGATTTTCCCCCACTATTGAACACAAACCTGACCTCTTACTCCGTAAACATCAGGCGAAGTCCCCTGTCTTTGATGTGACGGTGAATTGCATTTTTGACACAATTATTTTATGAGATTTATACCTCTTACTATAAGTGGTGCTTTGCTATTTTTAAAACTTTCCAACATCCGAATAAATGAATCGGGATAAAATGCTGAATGAAAACAACGTCGCTCCACTGACCCACCCTGCCGTAGAGAGCGGGCAGGGATGCTCCGACACGACCTGTGGCCGCAGGCAGCGCCGCTCTGCTGCCATTTCAGACGTTGTTTGCCAGCTCAGAACATTCGCTTTTCAGACATTTCAGCAGCATGGAAAGGCAGCGTCTGCTCTCTTACATAACTTACAGGAGCCTGGGTTGTTTGAATCTTGAATAAGTGAACAAGAAGTCCTTCCTGAACTCGAATTAGAAAAACGACAGTGAACCAAAATGTCCTGGCAATTCAGAGAGCCACGCTGCTCATTCACAAGTATTTAGGAACAAAACATAAATATGTAGTTTCACACAAGTTACCTATATCCTGAGGTAAAAGCAGGTTTTTTAATGCCTCTTTAACATTGCTTTTTCAGGTCTTTAATAAAAAAAAAGAGTTCTCTTAAACCACTCACCACCTACTAGTATATGCATGTTCAGGACGGGGAGGCGTGGTCGTGTCTGAGGGTTAACGGTGGGCGTGGTTTGTTCCTTGGACAAGAGGCTTGTGGGTGACCTTGAACCTGCGGAGAATGTGTTGGGCGTATTTGTGACTATGGTTTTGTCTTCCTGGTTCTCACACTGTGCAGTGACCACAGGTCAGCACACTCCCCGAGAGCAGGCAGGTGTCAGGACCCCAAGGACAGCGGCTTTCTATCCAGTGTCCATGCCCAAGGCCTGCGAGCTGTGTAACCCTGGACAATTCACAGAGTCCACGGACTGGGTGGGCACACGTGTGAGGATGAGGAAGTGAAGGTGCAGAGTGAACAGCTAATGGCCGAGATGTGGCCTCGTCCCAGCTCTTTCTCCCCAAATGCTATTGGCTTCACCACAGCACAGCTCCCAGACACATAGTTGTTCCATGATTTTCTTTGTCCTTCAGTGTTACATCTAAGGATAATCCTGTACTTGGATTTTGAGCTGAGTTTCTTAACCTGGGTGTAAAAGGTGGCATTGCTGCCCCTGTAGATAGAAGCTCCCACCGCTACCCAGCAGGTTTCCATGGAGATAGGTGTGTTCCTACTTGGTTACTTGGAGTTTGCCTTGTGGTGCTTCGGTCTTGAGGTGGGACACAAGACCTCTGCTGGCTGGTGGGTCCACTGAGGCATCAACCTGATCCAACCTTGTGTTTTAATCACAGAATCACGTCAACCCCGCCATGGACTTTACCCAGACGCCCCCGGGAATGTTAGCCCTGGACAACATGCTCTACTTCGCCAAGCAGCACCAGGACGCCTACATCCGGGTAAGCTCACAGCCCCTCGTGGTCACAGGTTTCCTGCTGAACTTGACTTTCAAGCTCACAGGGATGGAGGCATTCCCCAGAGAAGAGCGGCCCCAGAGGTTTGGCTTTCATCACTCAGTGAAGTGAAAATTAAAATGAAATGAAACCCACCAGGGGCAATGACGTAAAGACTTCTCACCTCTGAGTATTTTTCATGTGATGACATTGAAAAATGCAATAGTACAGCCCAGCCAGGGTGGCTCAGTGGTTGAGCATCAACCTATAAGCCAGAAGGTCCCAGGTTCGATTCCTGGTCAGGGCACATGCCTGGTCTCGGGCTCAATCCCCAGTATGGGGTGTGCAGGAGGCAGCCGATCAAAGATTCTCATCATTGATGTTTCTCTCTCTCCTCCCTTCCTCTCTATAATAAAACCAATAATAAAAGTATATTTTTTAAAAATACAATAGTACTGGAAAACTGGTTTATGTGGTTCAATATCTAATTATGACAGAAGCTCTTAGGCTTCAGTACCAAGGATGGAAATAGCTCTCTACCAAAACCGGCATGGCTCCAGGAGAGTGGAAACCGTGGACTCACTGGAACACTCCTGAGCAGGGGCACAGGGTTCCCTCAGGCACCACCTCTGGCCACTGCTGGAGACACAGTGAGAACAACAGCCAGCATGGGAGCGGCGCGGAGGGAGGAGCTGTGGAGGAGAAGGGAAGATGCCCCAGCTGATGGGCAGTGCAGGTGTGGGAGGACGAGGTGAGGATGAGGGGAGCGCAGGGACCGTGAAGGAGGAGGCCTGCCCTTTGGGGCTGCCCCGCTGGAGGTCCTGGGCTTGTGCCAACACCTGTCGCCTGTCCTCAGGGCGAGGAGCCCAGATTCGGTCGGGATGGGGTACACCCACCCAGGCTGAGGTGGAGCAGGATGTGAACAAATGGGACGAGAACTGGTGAGCAGTGACCAGGATGACTAGATCTCAGCTTAGAGCGTGAGGAACGAGGTGTCTGGCGCGGGAAGAGTGGGGCGGAGATGAGAAAAGGTAAGAGTCTGTCACTCACATTTTCTCTTGGTCCCTCCCGGTGGCGCTGGCTCCGGGACACCAGGGTTTGGGACCTGGCCCCATGGTTCTCTAGTGATGCAAACATGGGCGACTCCGTTGGTCTGCACTAAACAGGGAGCACTGTTCCCCTGGGGGGGGGGGGGGGGGCGCATTTGGAAATGTGTGGGCTTGATCCTTTGGCTGTCACCATGCCCTGCGGGGGCTGTTGGCCCAAACGGATAATACACGGGACATCTTCCCCATGAAAAAGTGTGCTACCCAGGACGGCCCCTTGACAAAGACGCCAGGCCCTGGCTTCCCTGCAGGCACTTGGTTTGAAATGGGTTTTACTTAATAGCAACCCACTCGTGACAGAGAGCAGACTGACAGCTGTCAGAGGGGCGGGGCGCTGTGGGGCTGGGGGAAGAGGTGAAGGGATTGAGAAGAACCTGATACACGTTTTCCCATAGATGCAACTTGCTAAGCTTCGGCTTCCACTGAAATATTATTTGTAATTTGATTAGACAAAGGGTTTGATGCATTTCTCCGAAAGATGGGCGATCGGCTCGTGGACAGAAATGCAGTTTCCCTTAAGAAAAGCGTCTCCTTCTCTCCCTGTCTTAGTGAGAAGTAATTGACATACATCACTGTATGCATTTACGACACAGCGTGATGGCTGGATTTATGAAGCCGTGGAAGAAAATTGTTTTGTTTTTTTTTCATAAAAGTTTCATTTGGCTTATAATGTGTGTATATTTGTTGCGCAGATATGTTTTCTAGGAGTGTAATCTGCTTTCAAAGAAGTGAATTAATATTTTTGAGATACTGTGTAGTATAGCCTCCGGAATGTTGCGTGTGAAAATGAGCTGTGTGGAAATTGAATTCAGAATTAATGATTCATGTTTGTGGACGGAGAGTGTTCCTAAAATTAGAGCTTATTGATGCCGAATGCATTGTTAATCGCATAAGCAGCATATGTCTCCTGAAAAGTAACTTAATGTGTTCAGCCCATTCTCCTCAGCGCACTCGCTTAAACACTGTAAGGGAAATGAGTGTGATGGAACACTTCAGAATTTACCTCCAGGAGGGACTTCAGGGAAGAACCGATTTCTAAAGGAAACGTGGCCCTTTCTGTCCACATGCGCTGCTTCTTATTGGTTAGGCGTTCCTGTAACTGAGAGGCCCGTATTTCCTCAGAAGTGTCCCTTCCCCGGTGCTGTTGCCCCCCGCCTCCCCCTTCCCCCCCCGCCCCCCCCCCCCCCCCCCGCTGACGCTAGGTCTGGCTGATGGGAAGCTGAAGCTATTTTCACGAGTGCCTGGGTCACGGGGACATGCCTGGGTCACGGGAACATGCCTGGGTCACGGGGACATGCCTGGGTCACGGGAACATGCCTGGGTCACAGGGACATGCCTGGGTCATGGGAACATTCCTGAGTCACGGGAACATGCCTGGGTCACGGGGACATGCCTGGGCTTTGTGGTGGCTGTGAGTGATGGTGACCCCGGTGATGGTGAAATTGCGCTGTAGAACCTGGGCTAATGCTCTCAGACAGCTCAGTAAGTTTGGTCAGGAGCAGAGCCGTCTTTTCTGGAACATAAAAATTGTTGTTTTTCTAAGTTGACGTTTCTGTTAAGATTTGCTCTGTTTCTTGGCCAGGCAGATCTCCTGGCTGAATGCCGCTGTTTATGTGTTACTTCTCCCTGCCACTCCGCAGGCATCCGCCCTCCCCGGACAGAGTCCCACCGTTCACTCTTCCAGTCAGAGCCCCGGCGAGGCTTTTTGAAGTTGTAACGTGCACACACACTCGCACGCATGCACACGCAAGTATTTCCTCTGGGCTTGACACCCTCCACCGTCATGTTGGCTCAAACACTGTGCCTCTGTCCTTCCCCCACCCATCTTGTCGCCTCCTGTTCTCACTCACCTGCCACCCACGTGGCCACACCCCCTCATCAGCTTCCCCCCACCGCTGTCCCGCGGGAGGCAGGGCCGTCTCCCCGCCTTCCTCTCAGCTCCCCGCCCTCCCGCACTGGACACTCTACCACTTGTGTCCTCTGCCGCTGCCCGTCTTGCTTCTGCCCCTGGCTGTCCTGGCCTCTCTGGTGGGCCCTGTCCCTCCGCCTGCCCATCAGATGGACACGATCCCCGGGACGCGGCCAGGGGACTGTTTTCTCCTCAGCCCCCAGGCTGCCCAGGCTACTGAGTAACCACCGAGGGCCCATCAGGGAGCGAGGTGACGGGACTCCCCAAGGACCACGTCACTCGGGAGTCCTGTGGTTGAGGAGCTTTCCGGATAAAACAGAGAGGAGGGTGGGCCTGGGGGAGAGGTCAGGATCAGGCACTTTCCCCATCACTGGGAATGTATTTTGATTGAGGAGGTGGGAGAATTGGGGACACAGACCAGAGTCCTCAGCACAGATGTGGCGGTCAGGCCAGGAAAGCTTCCTGGAGGAAGTGGTCCCTGCACTAAGGTCGGTGGGTAGTTCTTAATCAGGGGAAGGGAGGGAGGGAGAGGAGGGAGCTAAGTGGAAGGAAGCTGAGCAAAGACAGAAAGGCATGTGCTTTGTTCAGGGAACCAAAGCTCGGGTATCGCTGTGTCTAAACATACGCTGCCATGTCTACCGCCCAGCGGGTGAGCGTGGTCAGGGCCAGGGAGGCAGAGGGGCTGGCTCCTCAGGGACCTGTCACTACCTGGTGGTGTCTGGACTTGAGCCTGAAGGCAGTGAAGAGTTTCTGAAATGTTTTCAATAAGGAGGATGAGAGTTAATTTTAGAAAAATCCCTCTCCTGCCCGAAGACAAAGGTGAGACGTGGCGGCTAGCGTGGAAATCCAGCGGGATTACAGAGAAGCTGGCAGCCGGACCGGGCGGCGGCGGCGGCAGTGGCGAGCAGCATATCGAATGAGTTATTCTGGATCCAAAAGAAGCTGCCGTCTCCGGGGAAGAAGGAGGGGCTTACTGGCCGAGCAGATGGGTGGGTGGTCTGGTCTTTAAAAGTTAAGCGCCATGTCACTCACCGGTGACTGACGCTATACTTTCCGTCCGGAAGACAAAACAGGCTGGGCGCTCAACGTCTTAATGACATCGTGCAGTCTGTAAGGGTGTTCACGTGGAGACATGCAGACCCTCAGCTGTGTGTGGGGCATCTGTGTGTGGGCCCGCTAGTAAGCAGTGAGAAAGGGCAGCCAAGGTCAAGTCCGCATAGACACCCATTCTGTATATTATGTGTCCTGGGCCCTTCGAACGCACTCTCCGTGGAGCTGTGAGGATGACCTCAGACACCGCGTCCCGACGCTCCGCGGAACCCCTGGCCCACCAGCCTGCCTCTGTGGCACCTGGCACAGAGCGCGTTTAATGATTTCTTGTTAGTTACGTGAGTTTTTATTTAAATGGTCTCTTGCCAGTGATCAGTGTATGTTACCATCTGAGAACCGTGTCCTTCGTGCTTTTAGCAGTGACCGGAGGTATGTTTTTGAACTTGGATTTATGGACAGGCAGCCTGGCTTCTCCTGAGCCCTTGAATGAACTTGGAGCTGTGTACTGGGAGAAGGGATGGAATTGAATTAGCCCACACGTGGGTAGGCACAGCACACGAGGAGGAATTGTGGGTCTGGGCACCCGCTGTGCCCAAGTCAGATCTGGAGTCCTTGGTGATCTCAGACTTGTGGGTCGCACTTATTCAGGACATAATCGTTTGCTTTCTTTTAAAAATATATATATATATTTGTATTGACTTCAGAGAGGAAGGGAGAGAGAAACACCAATGAGGAGAGAGAATCATTGATTGGCTGCCTCCTGCACCCCCCACCACTGGGGATGGAGCTGGCAACCTGTGCAAGGTGCCCTGACCTGGAACCAAACCCTGACCTCCTGGTTCATAGGTTGAAGTTCAACCACTGAGCCCCACCGGCCAGGCAGAATCGCTTGTTTTCTGCAGATACTTCTCTCCAGTGAGGCCCGTCTGAGAGGTGGAGCGCAGTGCTGGCTCCCTCCCGTGGTCCTCGGTCACACGTCACAGCTAGGGCAGTGGCACAGGCTGAGATGTCGCGTATTTGTGTTGTTGTTGTTGTTGCTCTTTCTGGAATGACCAGCGTAGTGGCTCAATGGAAATGTGGACTCGGAATATAGATTCTTGGTGTACTGATTACTCACTGGGACCTGCACAGAAACCCACATTACTGGCTTTTTCATTTGGTTCAAGACTCACGCTGGCTGTTGTGGGAGCTGAGTGTCAGCTTCAAAGTAGGAAGTCATGACAAGCAACCTAAGGTTCCCAAGCCGTGGTGCCAGCTGTGAGGTGGAAGTGGGCCCTGAAGAATGCGGAAGAGGAACGCTGCGGCAGAGGTTCAGGGTGAACTCTCCATGGGACTCACCTGCATCCTGTTGAGCAGAGAAGATGGGTCTTCAGTGTGGGCGGGTAACGTACAAGGGTTGTTCCCTAGAGCAGCTCGCATTTCAGGAAGAGCCCAGGACCGTGGTCGGCAAACTGCGGCTTGCGAGCCACATGTGGCTCTTTGGCCCCTTGAGTGTGGCTCTTCCACAAAATACCACGGCCTGGGCGAGTCTATTTTGAAGAAGTGGCGTTAGAAGAAATTTAAGTTTAAAAGTGATAGACTCGGAGTGGGGCGTCGAGAGGAGCAGACGTTCCTCTAGGTCAGACGGCCAGTGGGCAGGTGGAATCTGGACCAGCGTCTTTGACCTTCAAGTCCCAGGCTCTTCCCACTCGGAAGCCTCCCCTCTCTGGGCTTGGAGTGTGATGGACACCGCGGGTCTGCCCTTGGCGTGGAGGGAAAGGGGCCAGAATCATTGAAGCGATTAGAACCACGGGCAGCTGCTGGGAACATGGAGAAGCATGTGTGCTCAGTCATGACCTTCCTGAGTCTGCCATTACAGAAGTCATTCTCACACGGAGGAGAGGCACCGCCTCTCCGCTGCTTCATGACAAACTGTGCATTCTTGAAAACCAAGGTCATCTTGTCATATATGTCTCCATATTACCAAATACTTGATTGGCACGAAAATGATTTAAAATTCTTTATTTTAAAATATATTTTTTATTGATTTCATAGAGGAAGGGAGAGGGAGAGAGAGACTGAAACATCTATGATGAGAGAGAATCATTGATTGGCTGCCTCCTATACACCCCCTACAGGAGATTGAGCTTGAAACCCAGGCATGTGCCCTTGACCGGAATCGAACCTGGGACCCTTCTGTCCGTAGGCTGACGCTCTATCCACTGAGCCAAACCAGCCAGGGCCATTTAAAATTATTTAAAGGAATGAATGAGCCTGCTGAGGGCATCTCTGCGAGGCTTCCCAGATCTCACACGCGGTCACAGTTTGAGTCTAGTGACACGCAGAGTGACGTGCAGAAGTATTGCAGCCGATCGGGGGAGGCTCAGAGCCTGTTGTGGGTCCTCCGGGACTCTCTAGGCCTCGCAGCCAGACACAAGCTGCTGTGCAAGACCCCAGACCCTCAAAACGTCAGATCAGCTATTTCAGTACAACAGTGAATGCCAGGTGCATGCAAATGAGGTGCTTCTGTTATTGTTTCTATCTTTTTTCAGAGGAAAAGCAAATTCCCACAGAAAACAAGAATGGTTCATCTTCTTATATGCTAAACAAAAATCTAACTAAAGGAAGAGAAATCCCTTTCGACATTCACATGTATTCATTGACTGACTCGGTCAGGAAATATTATCAAACACCTACCATCTGCCAGGCTCGTGCCATGTGCGATGGACTTGGTGGCCAATGGGAAAGGCAGGGTCTAGTTCTTAGACACCAGAAACTAGAACTTCAAGCACAGGAAGACAGCAGTGTTTTTTCGTTTTGTTTCGTCTAGTGTCCTTTTGTTTCCTTCTTTGGGTTTTCTTGCTGAATTTGGGATGTTTAGATGTGACCTATCCTAGCCACATCCATCAAATCATAAAAACGTGACTTCTCTGCAGTTTTCCACAGTATTTTGAGCGGCACATATTTCGTTGTTTTATTGGTTATCAGTGTTTAACTATCAGAATTACTCAGGCCTTGCTTCTTTCCCAGCGACCTAATTTTAAACAGTGGCCCTGCTTCTTAGGGAAATACCCTGGCAAGGGGTCAGTGTGGAGCAGAGCAGCCCTGACCCCTCTTGTGCAGGTCTCCTCTATCTTTGGGTTGATGCTGTGTTAAAAACAAAACGTATTTTTAATGAGGCTGTTATCCAACTAACTGCAGAATGTACACAACATTGAGGCGTCCAGTAACAAAACTAAAGGAAAATTCTGGAAACTTGTTCTTTCTGAACCCTGCAGTTCTTGTCTCAACATACCTCGTAAATGTTCATTTATGATGAATATTTCACCCATTTGGAATATATCTGCACATTGGATGATTGTGGTAGAAGAGAATGAATTTCCTGAGGGGGGACATAGGATTCCTTTAAAAATAAGATTAATTACAATGGTTTTGTGCACTTTTGAGCTAGGGCTCATGTATGTTCCTAAAAGTATTCCAAATCAGAAAAAAATTATAATGCATAAATAAAGTAGAGGGTATTTGTAACTAAGAATTGTTTTTTCAAGTTCTTTCATTATAACTATTTTATTTAAAGTTAAAAAATTTAAAGTATGTTTACACTAAACCTTTAACTTTATTCTCCCTCCTTGTGATGTATACTTAGTAAACAATATTTTTTAAAATATTTGGGAAAAATATTGGCATAGACCCCAGTTCACCAAAGGGCCAGGGCGGTCTGATTCTTGATGCAATACTGAAGAGAAATGCTATGGGATGACCCATATGAGAGAAGCTACTATCTTTGAGGACTTTGAATATTTTGAGTACTTAACATGCATTATTTGTAGTCTTCCCTTCAATGCTTCCAGAGATGGGAAGGTCACCTTTGTACCCTCTTCTTCTAGCATATAGGTCTCTCTGTCCATTGAGGTCTACCTCAAGTTCAAAGCCAT
This sequence comes from Ia io, assembly GCA_025583905.1. Taxonomy (NCBI): domain Eukaryota; kingdom Metazoa; phylum Chordata; class Mammalia; order Chiroptera; family Vespertilionidae; genus Ia; species Ia io. The sequence goes on along the minus strand of JAJQQW010000016.1, from coordinate 78,750,247 downwards.
TTGGGGACACTTTTTACCTTTTCTCTCCTTGCTATAAACATAATGAATAGCAAGCCCAGAGCTTGCTATGCAGTAACAACGATACTAAACACTTTTAATAATTTCTCACAACACCCCTATGAAGTCAGCCCTGCTGGTATTTCCATTTTACAGATGAGGGAGCTGACACACAGAGAGGTTAGGAGGTTTGCCCAGGACCACACAGCTAAGGGAGTGCCAGAGCCGACTTTAAAACCAAGGAGTCTGCGTCCAGTGTTCAGAGCCAATGCCTCCTAGGGGTTTGCAGATTCATCCAGGGGTTGCAGCTGTAGTTCAAACGAGTCCTGTGGGTGTGTTTTGCTCAACTGGCACAGTCTTTTTAATGAGAAGATGATTGACTTGCCTGTAGGCAGGGCTCGCGCACTCTCTCTCTCTCTCTCTCTCTCTCTCCAAATAACCAGGTGCCAGAACTCCCTATTATATTCTCTCTGGCTGCTTCCTGCATTCTTGTCTGCCTGATACTTGAGGGACTTGAGTTAATGGCCACTGATACTGGTGGTCTGCAGTGACCTCTGTAAAATTCTGGATGCACACAGTAGGTGCTCAATCATCTACTTGCCTTTTGCCTTTCCCAGTTCATCAAGTCTTCCTTGGTTCGGGTTCCATCTCCCAGGGGTTTCATATGCATATGCTCAGTGTTTGCTGTCTTACCATTCTTGGCGTGGATTTCTGGAGAGCTAGATGCTTCATCTTGTGTTCTGTGTTTATTCTCTGGCTAAGAATAAAGGACTTTAGTTTCAGCCTCCCAACCGTTGGGAAAAGGAATGGCATGCTTCTCAAATTCTCCAGTTGTAAATTCAAGAAAAAAGCCATCGGATCTTATTATAAATATATTGGACCAGTGTTCTTGGGGCTCTCCTCACAGTGGGCCCCAGAACTGTATGTTAGACCAGGCAAGGGACTCCTTACTGTCCAGCAGCCTTCATTTTAAGGGAACAGGAGCCAAATACCCTACTTACACTAAGGTTGGTGCTGATGGAGGCAATGTTGAGTCTTTAAAGTAAATTAGGGAACTTTTAACATTTCTTGCACTAAGGTTGGTGCTGATGGAGGCAATGTTGAGTCTTTAAAGTAAATTAGGGAACTTTTAACATCTCAAGAGGGGAAATTGGCAGTTTCCCCAGCGACATAATTACAGGACAGCATGTAATGTGTAATTAAACTGAACTGTGAAACAAGCGGTTGGAACAAAGCTTGGTGGCCCATCACTTTCTGTTCCCATAGTGTTGACAGATCATCCCCTCCCCATCTCCCCAAAACGGCTTCAGCAGCAATTGCTCCTAATTCTTTTTTAAATGAAATTATATGTTGCCAGTTACACACGTTTCATGTAAAGGAGCCTTTTTTATTTGAATGACGTTTTCCTTCTAGATGATCTGGAGCACAGACTACATTTAGAATAACAAGGACCCAAGACAGCCTTGCTGGGACTTCAAAATAACTCTGTCTAATCATTCATTTAAATACTTGATTCTTGGCTTTTATTTCTATTCTTTCTTTGACCCAGGTTCACAAGTCGGAGGCTTGTTGTTTTTCTGTACAGTATCTTTTCATGTTTTAAAAATAGTGGCATTAATTCCATTGATTTTGATTGTGAATATTCAAGCTGTTAACTGCCAATCAGGACCTCTTGAGAGTGTGAATGTGTGTGATTAGATTTGCTAATTGCACTGGAAGGCAGCATTTCTGACATCGAAGCCAACAGTTTGAGTGCAAGGCTTCAGGCCCCAGGATGAGCTCATTGTTCAATGTGGGCTTGGTTTTATCTCCGAAGACCCATCGTCTGAGGAAGGCAGGTTCCATGTGCATTCATGACTGCTGGGTACAGCCCTGTGTGTGCGCGGCATTCACACCCCTCGGTTCTGTAGGTACTGGATTCGGTGCCTGAAATCTAAAGCAGGTCTAAAACATGGTATTTGTCTGTCTCATTCTCCAACAGCCCGAGCTGGGTATGAGGTTCAGAATTTTTGCTTAGCTCTAGCTGAAGGTTTTTATGTTTTTGTTTTGTTTTGTTTGTTGTTAATCATTAAAACAGTGAGACTTTAAAAACACAGTGATGGATTGTTTGAGAGAAAATGAAACGAGCTATAGAATGAACTGCGTGCAGATGACACACCGTGTGAATCACAAGGTTAGAACCTACCGGCAGCCTCCCCTGTGGGTGACTCCCTCCCTCCCGGGGGTACCAGTGAAGCCCGTAGCCTGCCGTCACTCCTCTGGGGTCTCTGTCTTAGACCCAGCAACGTCTTCCCATTCTTTTTCCCAGCTGGTTCTCTCAGTCCCCATTGCCCATTTTCATGTCTCACTATGCTAGTTAAAAGCAGTGACTATTGAGTACATGTTCTGTGATGACCTGTTCCCTTTCTGCTTCCCCTTTAATTAGACATTGATTTAATTATTGATTTCAGAAAGGGAAAGAGAGAGAGAGAGAGAGAGAGAGAGAGAGAGAGAGAGAGACATCAATGATGAGAGAGAATCATTGATTGGCTGCCTCCTGCACACCCCACAATGGGAATCCAGCCTGCATCCCAAGCATGTGCCCTGACGGGAATCAAACCATGACCTCCTGGTTCATAGATACACTTCACCCCTGAGCCACGCCAGCTGGGCAGGCTGTTTGTTCGTTTGTTTGTTTTACTTTCACTGTGCAGAGCTCAGCGGCTGCCTTTCCCCTTTCTGCTGTAACTGTGATTTTGCTGTTAAAGGGGTGATGTATTGGGTAAATGGGCCTTTACTGTGAGGCTTCATGTTTATCGGGCTAGGAATTAGCCTGTTCCTGTGGCTGCGGCTGTGGGTGTCAGAGGCTGCAGTTGCCTCTGGGCCCTGTTCTTGTTCCTCCTGTTGTCTTTGGGTTTCCCCAGGGACTCCCCCTTCAGCAGGACCTGGGGCTTTCCGCTCCTGTAGCTGTGATCTGGTGTTACTATGGCAGGAGCTCTGTTTGATGAGCTGGGAGCTTGCAGGGGGAAGGGGCGTGTCCTACAGTCCTGTGATTGGGTCTCAGTCTTTCAATGCGCATGTGCCCTTGGGCTGTGACCTTCACGCATTTTGAGGGTGGTAGTTTGCACTGTGCCCTCAGTTTTCTGTGGGAACTAAGGAGAGGTGTTGACCTTCAGTGTGTTCAACCTTTTACTTGTTGCAAGTTTGGCAGTGACGACTTCCAAGGTTTTTACATGTCAGACCAGGAACCAGAAGGCCCCTCTTTAGGAAAAAATAGAAATAACATTTGAACCATTAGGAGGAGCTGGTAGTCTTGCCCCACTGCTGGGCTTCCCTGTGCTCAGTTGTTATTCTGTCACAAATACCCTTCAGCAATGCATCCATTTCTTCAGGAGCTAGGCTTGGCTGGACCTACTCAGAACTCTGTTGTTAACCCTTTGCATTCGCTTGCTTTTTCCTCGATTCCTTTATTCTACTCGGGATTTAATTTTTTAAATACCCCAGATTTTACAAAGCGCAGCAGTAGAATAAAAAACTAGAGTTTCTTTTCATACAAACTTATTTATTTGGATTTTTTTATATTTCAAATTATTGATACATTCAAAGAGTAATTTTAATTTCTATAATTTTTCATGGTGTGATATTTTTTGAAACATTCACCCACATGAAGACCTGGTTTACATTCACATGTTTCGCAAATATAAATCGTCTCTCCCTCCTTTGATTTTTCTGTTAGAACAAACAACACAATCTTTGTGTTTTTTGTTAGGGTGAGGTGTGATTATATGGAGCTTTCCATCTAAACGTTGCTCTAAGTTAGTGGATAATAATCTACCCCTGGAAGTTAGTGTACCATCTCTAAATTCTCCAACAAGATCATGTACTAGTTTCCTAATAAATTTCACATGCGTTATCGGTTTTTCATTTTTTCTTTTTTGGCATTCTTTGTACAATATATAGGAATTTACAACACTGATCTCAAGCCCCCAGAAAAACAATTTTCGCCACCATTTTAGAGACTTCCTCGTAAAACAGTATGTGCCTGTGTAGTGATCAGCTATATCAATACCCCCCATAAACTTTGTATAGTTGGTCACGATCTTGGGTTTGAGAACTATTTCCTTCCCACCACCACGCACTCTCCTTTCCACAGACTCAGTCTCTGAAGTGTCCCATGTGACTATCCTCTTGTCTTTCCACGCAAGAAGCATTACATTTTCATCCCTGAAAGCCACTATCTCTCCTTTCATTAGCTTTGGATGTTTGCTAACAGGTGGATTATCTTTCCTATTGGGCATTATTGTCCCTGTCAAGTGTGTTTTTTCCTTGAACAATTCCTTTGCAAGAGTGACACTAGTGTAATACCTGTCAGGGAAGAAATGATAACCTTGAGAACCAGGTACTGAGTTCTTCAATCTTTCATGAAGCTCTAAAACTATTCTGCTAGTAAAAGGGAGATTAGGTCTCACCAACGTTTCAGATGTTATTCCTCCATAATAAGGACAAATGAATGTATGTAACCACATTTTGAATCTGAGAGGACATATAAACGAATACCCCGTTTTGTTGGCTTTTTAGGATTATATGTGATGAAGTGTATCTTTCCCTTGAAACCAACAACAGCCTCATCAACAGCAATCTCTCTTCCAGGACAGAATCTCTCCCTAAATTTCATTTCAAGGTATGACAAGAAGCAGTTTATCTTCTCGGTTCTTGTTCTCAAATCTTTACCTGACTTTTGGTTGTTTTTCAAGTGTAACATCCAAAATATTTGCAAGAACCTTTCTCTTTTGAAAACAGATCGAAAAGATGGTATATGAGACTCAAAATCCATGGACCAATAACTCTGCAAGTTGGGGTGATTCAATACACCCATATTTAGTATTACACCAAGAAAAGCCTTCATTTCCTCTATCGTCACATCTTTCCAATTATTCCAAGTGGATCGCTGGGATAGTTCTTTCTGGCTAATTTTATGCCTAGCATACTCATTTGTCTCATCCGTTATATTTTTTATCAACGTCTCAGTAAAAATCAACTGAAAAAAGTCTATTGGTGTGGCATATCCAGAAGGAACTTGAGGTCCAACATGTAACTGACCAGTGGAGAAAGGGATTCTGCTAGGCTCTTTGTCATTCACAGATGTAGATGTCCACTTTTCTTTTTCCTGTTTTCCCCTAAAACATAACTTTCACTGGGTCTTATACCCGATTTCTCAATGATATCACCTATATCTCCATCACTCTCACTCGAATAAACAATTGTGCGTCTTCGTTTTGCCTTTATGAATTCAATGTCACTGTCACTGTCAGTACTTTCAGCCAGATCTTTGGGCAAAGCAAGGGACTTTTTCCTTTCTGTAGTTCCACTAGGACCAGCGATTTGTTCATCATCTCCACTCGCATCCTCGGAGAACTCACTTCCGTCACTATTACATTTTTCACTTTTTTCTTCGTTTTCGAAGTAAAATTCATCATCGCTGCTTTCTATGTCTTTGGAAAACTTATCCATCCTGAGGAGGGGAAATTTACTCAGAACGTGCGACTGCTAGGGGGCAAACCAATCATCCAACTAAACCCTGTGTCATGACAACATCTGTGATATGCTAATAGAAACCTAAACAAACCTAGGAGACGAAAAGATAAGGAAGGTTCTTTACCAAGGGAAGATGATGCAAGCTCAAAAAGGCATAATGCAACGACTCATGCCTTGGACCCTCCTACTCAAGATTGCTGCCTATGCAAAAGATAAGCTTAGGTGGTGGCATCAGTTGAGATGGCATTTACATTTTACTTGTCCTTTCATGCTAATGAAAACAAGAAAAGATACTGGAAAAATAGACAAAAATCCCCCTTCCCCCCGCGGTGAAACTACGTGTCGAGTGTGGCTTGACATACGAGCTGCTACCGATGCTAACCGTGTCGAGTCACACTCGACATCCGAGTGCAAAAGGTTAAAGTGGGTCGTTTTGAATGCAGTTGCTGGGAGACCTTCCTGGTGACTCTGAAATCGCTGGCTCAGTGGATTACTCTTCATTTCATTAAGAAGACTCTGTTACCAGCACACCTCCACCAGCAAATCCTCCTGACTGCCCCTCAGAATGCATCCAGTGTCACCTCTTTCCCTCCTCTCCCATCGTTATAATACTCCAGTTATTACATAGCTCTCGTGGTATTGCAGTAGTCTCCTAATTGGTTCAGCCTCTTTCCGCCCTTCTTCCTCGTGTTCGTTCTCAGCCCAATGGCCAGAATATTAGGAATCCAGAGTGACCCTTCTAAAACTTGGTCTCATCACATGCCTTCTCTGCTCAAAATTCTCCAGTGGCTCTTATCTCACTCAGAGTAAAGTCCAGATTCATGGCCATGGCCTCCAGGCTCTGTAACAGTCTGTCTCACTGCCTTTTGTCCCTCTATGCCTCCCTTACTCAGCTCCATCCCAGCCCTCCTTTGTAGGAGTTTGCCTGCGCTGCCATCACAGAGGAATACCAATGGGCGGAAGCACAAAAGTGTGCTGTCTCAGAGCTCCGGAGGCTGGGAGTCCGGATCCAGGTGCCAGCAGGGTGGTTTCACCTGAGGCCTCTCTCCTCGGCTTGCAGACGGCTGCCTTGCTGTGTTCTCCCATGGTCGTCCTCATAGGCACTCACATTCCTGCTGTCCCTTCCTCTTCCTATCAGGACACCAGTGGAACTGGATAGGGCCCCACCCCAATAGCCTCCTGTTAACTCATTTGCCTTTGTAAAGGCTCTATCTCCCAATGCACTCACCTTCTTAGGTACTGAGGGTTAGACCTTTAACATATGAATTTGGGGGGGACACTGTTCAGTCCACAGCATCCTTGTTGACCTTCAGCATAGCAGGTGCCCTCCGGCCTCTGGGCCTTGTACTTCCTGCTTCCTCTCCCGGGAGTCTGCTCCCCAGGAGCCACGTGGATCCCTCTGTCCCTTCCTCTAAGCTTAGCGTGGCCTTTCTTCACCACCAAATGGAAGGTCGAACTTCACCCCTTGGCTCCGTGTCTACCTCATGCCCCTGTTTTTCTCCAAATGCAATGCTTGTGTATGTGCTCTACATCTACCTTTGTGTTTGTTTCCTCGTACCTGTGCTGGTGTGTAAGCCGCCTGAGGACGGGCTGGGTGCTGCCCTGCGTGCCCAGTGCTCAGTGGTGACAGAGGCTCCCAGCAGACGTCTGTTCCCTGAGTGCCTGAGTCAGGAATTCTGGTGCCCTGCCCCTGGCTGGATTGCCAGTCACCCGAGGGAGGAGGCCCCAGAAATAGGTTTCCTCTTTTTTTAAAAAAATTTTTTTAGAGAGAGAGGAAGGGAGAGGGAAGGAGAGATAGGAACATCCAGAACTTATATGCATAACACATAGACACAGACAGTAGTGTGATAAAGGCCTCGCAGGGGAGGGGGACAGATGCAGGGTAGAGGGGGTCAAAGGGGGAAAAAGAGGACAGCTGTAATACTTTCAACAATAAAGATAAATTAAACACACACACACACACACACACACACACACATCGATGAGAGAGAAACATTGATCGGCTGCCTCCTGCATGCCCCTAGTGGGGATTGAGTGGAGACCCAGGTGTGTGCCCTGACCAGGAATTGAACCCGTGACCTCCTGGTTCAACACTCAACCACTGAGGCACACGAGGTCAGGCATAGGCTTCCATCCTGAACAAGCTACGACCTCCCTGGCTGCAGCTGTCCTTCGGGTGGTTGGTCCGCCCTGGGATGGAAGCCCAGTTAAGCAGCTATCTTGGGGTGCCCCAGATGACGTTGTCCCCGATATGCTGAGCCGTGGGTGAATCACTGCTGACTTTCGGTTTTAAATTGTGTTCATGTGACCAGAGTCCAGCCGGTGTGAGCAACCTGCCCACCAAATCGGAAGGCATTCTGTATCGGTGTAGTAATGTAGGTGGCAGTGTTCCCGTGGCCCCGGCGTATTCGGTAAAAATAGCTTTCCCCTTAAGAGCTGTTCGATACACCTGGTGTGCCCAGGAGTGTTTGACATTGTCAGGTAATTTTATTTTTACCTTGACCTTAATTTTATCAACTTTTTCCCTGTATCGGTAAAACCCAAGATTCCAACGTTTATCATAAGTCATATCTAATAGAGACTATTTTTTGTGTGTTTTATAAAGCAACTGAAACAGTATTAGTAACAACTATAACAGCCCTAGTAACTAACTTCTCTCCAGCTGGTTTATCAAATGTGATTCTGTACAAGGGTCCTTATACTTGGAGGCTGTTGGAATTCATGACCTTGAGGTGTGCCATTCATACCTATTTACAAACTTGCAGGGAAGCCAGCATGGCTGACATTTCAGTTCTTGAACGTCGATGCTCCTTTACCACAGGACCTTTGCACATGCAGTTCCCTGCTCAGCCTCTTCTTTCTGCACCCCTGCCCCATGGCCCACTTTAGTCCCATGCATCCTTTAGGACTTCATCCTCTGGCTCCTTTTTTGTTTTCTTGTTTATTTCCTTGGTTTTGCTTCCTTAAGCACTCACTCACTTTGGAATTATATAATTATTATTATTTGATCATTATCTTTCTCAAACATGACATTTTTGAACAGGGACTGTGTCTCTCTTTGACGTGTGTCCTCACTGTCTAAATTATTTGTTAACTATTGGATGCATTGAATCCTTGCTCAGTGTCACTTCCCTCACCCCCGCCGAGGTCCTTCATAGTCGTAGGTGATTTGTGTCTGAGGATCAAAACTGGAACCAGGCTTGGCAGAAATCTGCCTGTCAGTGAGCTGGCTCGACCATCAGAATGGCCACCGTTTAGGACTGATGAGCCCGTGGTGTTGAGCCTTACACCAAGTCTGTCACAGAAGCCGTGGGAACCTGTGTATGTTACAGGAGTAGAGATGAGTTCTGTATCAGAAAGTGACTGAGAAGACTACCGTTTAGGGAGTTATTTTAGCAGAGGGGTCAGGTCAGCTGAGAGCCTGGTAGCTTGGGGCTCCACCCTACATATGGTAGGAACAAATACAAGGTCAAATGTATTGAGTAATGAATGTATGCCAGGGGCTGTTAAGGACATTTTACATACATTTACTTCATTGGATCCTCACAACAACTCTATAGGGTAGACACCGATTGTACCCATTTTGCAGATGTGGACACTGAGCTCAGAGATGTTGAGGAACTGGTCTATTGTTATATTAGATAGTAGGAGGCAAACTTGGAATTTGAACACAACTGTTTCCTTCTCCCATCGGAGGAACATGTCAGGGGCACAGACAGGTTGTCCTTTCCCATCCCATGCTGGCCCTGAGAAATGATTTTGTTTTTAAATAAGGCTGTATTTTTTAGAGCAGTTTAAAGTTCACAGCAAAATTGAGGGAAGGCACAGAGATTTCCTATATATCTCCTGCCCCCACACAGGCACAGCCTCCTCCATTATCGACATCCCTCACCGGAGGGTGCATTTGTTACAATCAGTGAACCCACATTGACACAGCGTTGTCACCCAAAGTCCACAGTTTACATTAGGGTTCACTCTTGGTGTTGTACATTCTCTGGGTTTGGACAAATATATGGTGACATGTATCCACCATTATAACATCACCTAGAATATTTCCTCTGCCCTAAGAATCCTCTGTTCTCTGCCTGTTCATCACTCACCACACCCCAAATTCCTGGGAACCTCTGATAAATATATTGTAAGTGACAAACATATTAAAATCTTTTAACTTAACATTCCCATGCCTAGAAATGTACTTAAAGGAGACGATCTTGTAAAAAGCATAGACGTTGTTGTGAGGTAGTTACGTTAGGCTCACAGGACGTGCAGAGGGGATGCTGGGTGAAGAGGGTCTGGATGCCAGCAGGTGAGTGAGAGGCCGACCTCGGCACTGGCCCAAATGCATATCCGGAGGTGGCTGTGCCTCTTGCTTGGCAACTGTAGCTCGTTAAGAATTGTGCCTTTGTTTCAGAGCAGGATTCTGAAATGAAGGAAAAGGAGAGTCTTTTGGGGGATCATCTGTGAGATGATTGCTCTCCCTAACATGTACCCACTTGTGCTACTTACCACGTTGACTCCCTGGGAACAGCATGGCCGGGGGACCTCGTGGGGCAGAAGAAGGGCTCCCTTCATTCCGGAGGGCTGCTACCCGGAAAACCACAAGCATTCGTTGCTTTGCCTGTGAATCTCCCCCCTCCATCCCTGGCTTCAGAGAGCTGTGTCAATTACAGAGTATGACAACTGTCCTCCTTACCCTTGCTGTCAAGGACTAGCTTTGGGCCTCGTGCTGTCCATGGTCCTGGCTCCCCTGAAAGCCGCATGGAGCTAACAGTCAGGGCAGTCCTCAGACTGGAACGGGGCTCAGGTTGAGTGCCCATTGCCAGCTGGGATGGGCCTGGACTCAGACGCGGTCCCCAATACGCAGGAGGAAGTGCCCAAGGGCACCATCGCCTGGGAAACAGGAGTTTCCCTTTCAGATCAGCAACATGGGCTGCCACTCTCGGCCCCTTTGCAGGTGGCTCCTCCCATGTCCCCAGCCACCCACACCCGGATTCAGGGGCCTCTTCCTGGTAACTGCAGGGGAGGGAGTGGAGCCAGCATGCCACGCGGGGGCGGAGGGGTGGCGGGAAGAGAAGGGACACCCCCCTGCTGGGAGCTGGGCCCTGCCATCTCCTTCATTTCCTCTCGCTGGTTCTCGCTGAAGGTCTTTACATGTAGCCTTTACCGAGAACACTTGCCGAGTGACTTCCATAAACACAGGATGAAGGACATGTTCACATACCCAATGCTCTGTAAGTGTGTGCTAGTGTGCGAAGGTGACGTGCGGCTTCCCCGCACACCTCTGAGGTGTGGGCTCCACCGTGAGAGCTGGCTTCTCAGGTGTCCGGCATGGCGGCCCATTCCTGGGGCATAGCCCATCCCCGGGGCGCAGCCCATCCCCGGGGCACAGCCCATCCCCGGGGCGCAGCCCATCCTTGGGGCACGGCCCATCTCCAGGCACGGCCCATCTCCAGGCACGGCCCATCCCCGGGGCACGGCCCATCTCCGGGCACGGCTCATCTCTGGGGCACTGCCCATCCCTGGGGCACTGCCCATCCCTGGGGCACGGCCCATCCCCGGGGCACGGCCCATCCCCGGGGCACGGCCCGTCCCCAGAGCTCGTCAGCAGGAGCAGGGGACTCCGCTTCTAAATGAGCTTCCTTTGCAGCTTGGAGTCCGAGTGTGGCCATGTGCTCCAGCTGCCCCATGCCGTCTGGGTCCCGAGCCCCCCACAGGGCAGGTGGGGATGAGGATGGAGGTTGCTGGGAGCGGGCCAGAGGCCATTGCTTCTGAGAAAACCCACAGGAACATAGATGGGAACTTGGATTGACGGGGGACAAGCAGATGATGTAACTCAGCTAAGATGCTTGGGAACGTACAGAAACCATACATGATGGAAATTCTCATGTTAGAACCAGGCAAGTTGGTGTTCACCACAGTGGACGGAGATGCCCACCGGACCCTGGTGGGCACTGCCAGCCCAGCGAGAGGCCAGAGTTGCACCTTGTAGTGTCCACTCGCTTGTCAGTAACTCATGAGTAAGCGCTGACTGTATGTGTGACTCCACTGCCGTGCGGGAGAGTCACAGGGACTGACACGTGGTTCCTGACCTCCGGGGCGAAGTAAGACCAGTGTGCGGCACCACAGCGCGGCCGACGGGAGACTTTCTGTAGGAAGGTCACGGCCAGGCTGTGGGACTTTAGAGGAAGGGCTGCATGCGGTGTTACGGAGAAAGTGACCTGGCGTGGTCAGGAGAGGGGACATGCAGACCGGTGCGGGAGGGGCAGGCGCGGGAGGGATGTCAGGGAAGCAGTTTCCACAAAGAACCCCCGTGGACATAGCCCTGCAGACGCTGACACTGTCCCACAGAGGAAACGCTCCTCCTCTCCTTCGGCAGCCGTAGCCCAGATCCGGGCGCTTAGAGAGGACGAGATGGGATGAGATGAAGGTCAGCTGAAAGGCTAGGTTTGTAGGTGAAAAGTTTCATGCCCATGTGCCATTAAACCCAAGTATGGCTTAGCTCCTTAGTTAGGTTCCAGTGAGGAGCTCGCCCACGGAGCGCATTTCATACGTGTACCAGCCGTCATGTGATGGGAGGATGTTGACTGACCGTTGTCTGGAAGAGGGGGGGCAGGATAGGAAGCACTCTCCCTCCTCCCCTTTGCTCCCCTTTGGACCAGAGTGGGAGGACCTTAGCGCAGGGGAGGACGAGGTGTGGTCTTCCTCAGGAGCTGGTTGTACCCCTCGCCCTCCTCGAAGGCGTTTGTTAGCAAAGCGAGTTCTGGCCGAACATGTCCCAGGCAGTGGATGTGGAGCGCTACTTGGCTCTGAGACGGCGGTACGGTGACGGCCGTGCTGGCGAGTTCCCGGTGAGGAAGGAGGCTGAGCAATGCCAGGCCTCGTTTTTCATCCCACAGCGACTGCCAGACAGCGCCAGCAGCCGGCGCCTGGCGCTCCTCGGCGGGGACAGACGGCATCTGTACTCTGCAGCCCAACGCCGAGTGAGTCAGAGTCCGCCCGGCGAGCTGGAGATTGATGGCAGTGCTTCCCCAGGAGGCGGGGCTTCTCTGATCCTCGCGATCCCTTTCCCAGGCGTCTCCTGGGCCTGCGCACCTCTGGGTGCGGTGTTGACAGGCCCCTGGGGGGACCCAGCGTCAGGGTTCCCCTGGAGGCTCTCCCCGGGAGGAAGCGCCCCGCCTCGCAGAGAGGGACACGTCCTTGGAAACATGCAGGTAACACAGAGCATGTAGAAGGCGACCGCCAGCAGCGCCCACACTTCCTGGGAGCATACAGCACGGGAAAGCTGTCCCCCTCACCAGTGCCATCGCCTCGTGTCTTCCCAGAGGATGGCAAGCCCCGAAGGTGGTATCCTGTTCTTACGTGTATTTTTAGCATCCGGCAAGGTACTCAGCAGTAGTAATGTTTAAAGAAATGACTTGCAATAACTAATTCACAGGGAGTGGGAGAGCGGGGGGGGGCTCGGATTTTAACAGTAGAGTGGGGAGTAGACTTCCTGGCCTCTCAAAGCGTGGTCCCTGGACCAGCAGTGTCAGCACCTCCCGGGTGCTGCTTAGAAAGACAGGCCCAGGCTGCCCGCTGCTGGCTGGGAATCCGCATTTAGCAAGGGCCTGCGGAGACCTGTGAGTGCGTTATGTTTGAGAAGACCAAGCATAGAATATAGCTGAAAAATAAGGAGCTTTGCCCTGTCTAGTGTTGCTCAATGGTTAGAGTGTCAGCCTGCTCACCAAAAGGTCCCGGGCTCGATTCCCAGTCAAGGGCATGTACCTGAGTTGCAGGTTGAATCCCTGGCCCCTGTCAGGGTGTGTGGAAGAGGCAACCAATCGATGTCTGTCTCTCATATTGACATTTTTCTCTCTCTCCCCCCCTCCCTTACTCCCTCCCTCCTACTCTCTAAAAAAAAAAATCAATGGGAAAAGAATGAGGATTAACAAAAAAATAAAATAAAAGTAATGAGCTTTCACACACAAATGCAAGGGCGTGCACATGGCTGGCACTTCAGCAGGACGCAGTGGAGCCTGGCCACCTTCGGGCACCGTCCCTCCCTCAGTGGCTGTGCTTGGGTGTCCTACAGGACTAGTATCCTGGGCCGTTTCTGAACCTTCACCTCTAGCGCCCCTACTTGGTCAGTCCTACGCCCTGGCTTGGGAATAGGAGCCTTCCATGCCCCCCACGAAGTGGATCAGACCCCAACACGGAGGTTGTGGGGCTTGCCCTGCACTTGGGGTGCTGGTCCCACACGTCTTAACTGCTAGACAGCAGGCCCGGGACTCAACTCCAAGGCAGGTTCCTCGTCGTCAGGTGTCCTATCTTGATGGTCTGTGAGGACCAAACGAGTGTAACATGGTGATCACTCCGTGTGTATTCCCTCTAGTTTCATGTGAGGTCAGATCCACTTAACCATGACACAGTGAACTATTCGGCGACCTGGGATACATTCACATGTTGTGCAAACACCTCCTCCATTGAGTTCCAAGACGTTATAATTAGCATCAACCCAAAAGAAAACCCACACCTGTCAGCAGTTGCTCCCAAACCCCCAAACCTCAGCGCTGGGCAACTACCAATCTGTATTCTCTCTCTATGAATTTTAACTCTTACTGATAATTTTTATTAGTCACTGAAAAAATAAAATACCAAAGTCAGATTCATTTCACCTTCCACCTCCTCTCATTGCTTTCCACGTCTTTAAAACCAGGAGATTTGCTGGGAGTGTAGACACGTCATAACTTGCCATCATTGTTTCGAAAAGTGTGGCCCCGAGCTAGCAGCACCCACATTTCCTGAGAGCATGCAGGTTCGTGGGTCCACCCCAAACACTGAACCATAACTCGGGGGGCAGGGCCCAGCCATCTGGGTTTTAATAAGTTTTCAGATGATTCTAATGCAAGCTCAAGCTAGAGAACCGCTGCTTTGTATAAACAAGATGTGCCCCGCTGGCGTGGCTCAGTGGTTGAGCATTGACCTATGAACCAGGAGGTGACAATTTAATTCCTGGTCTGAGCACAAGCCTGGGTTGTGGGCTTGATCCCCAGTAAGGGGCATGCAGGAGGCGGCCAACCGGTGATTCGCTCTCATCACTGATGTTTCCATCTCTCTCCCTCCCCCTTCCTCTCTGAAATCAATAAAAATAATTTTAAATAGCCAAGATCTTACCATCCTTGTGCCCAGGGACACACGCCCTGGCATAGAGAGGAGCCTGCTAGCCGGGGTCTCTGAGGCAGTGACGTCAGGGTCCCTGTGCGGGCACAGACACGTCACCCCTGCTGGCATCAGCCCTTCCCTCTCTGCCTCCAGCTGCGTCCCCAGGGGTGGGCTTGGCAGCACAGCGCGGAGGGTTGCTGGGTGTGTCCCACAGCCGCGCGCTCCTTGCACTTTATCAAAACGCAGGCACTGTTTCTTTTCGGTTGATTAATGTTCAATTCTCCATCTATTATGAACCTCCAGGCTTTAATTACTACACCATTACCCAGTCGATTCCTTGCCATTTGATATTTATGGCTTTTATTATGCCTCTGTCTGTGCAACTGCCTGATTTTATTCTGGAAGGATTTCACCTCATTAGCTGGGTTTATACCATTCTTCTCATTTGTCTGGGTTTTTATTTATCTCGGGGTGAGCTTCCTGCTCTGTGTTTTCAGCAGCAGGACCGCTTGTCCGTTCGTTCTGTTCCTGTTTCCTGGGGTGCTTTGTTCTTTTGTCCTAGGATACAGCGCTTTGCACACTCTGCTCTGGTGTCCGGCACATCTCAGCTGCTGGGTGCCAGGGCCCTGTCAGAGGCCCGCGGCCTGGCTTGTTGTTAGCCCTGGACAGACCAGGGACAGCTGCCTCTCTCTAAGTGGCCAGCGAGGGCTCAGGGAAGCTGTGCAGTGGAGCTCGTTTCTTTGTAGAAGAGAATTCTGCTCAAAATAATTGCTCAGCGTTCTCAGCAGTGCTTTGCTGACACTCCCGCCCTCGGTTACCCTGCGCCTCAGAAGAATGTAGGGCTTGGTTTGCTTGCATATTTTTTTAAAAAACGTTGTTGTTTTTTATGTCAGAGAGGAAGGGAGAGGGGGAGAGAGATAGAAACATCAATGATGAGAGAGAATCATGGGTCAGCTGCCTCCTGCACGCCCCCTACTGGGGATCGAGCCTGCATCCCAGGCATGTGCCCTTGAGCGGAACTGAACCCAGGACCCTTCAGGCCGATGCTCTAGCCACTGAGCCACACCAGCTGGAGCTTGCTTGCATATTTTTTTAGGTTCCACCCTGGACCTGCCGAATCAGAGTTTGGGGAGCAGCCTAGCACTCTATTCACCTTCCAGATGTTTCGGATGTTGGTGCCCATTAGAGTTAGACAATCACTCATCTAAAGAGACCCTGTTGGACCCGACTGCGCAGGAATCATGTTCACTCCCCCTGAGTGCTTTCTGTCAGAGAGCAAGACCTGTCCTCTCTGTGGCCGCTGGTTTTGTTCTCTGTTGGGGGGGGGTGTTTTCTCCACAGCTGTTCCTAGAGCCATATGAACATCTTGGTAAAGCAGACGGCAACACCTGGAACAAGAGGTCATGTGATCATGTCTTCACCATTGATATTTCTTTCTTGCCCTCTCCGTTCATCTCTGAGGATTGAACCTGCAACCCAGGCATGTGCCCTGACCAGGAATCCAACCGTGCCCTCCTGGTTCGTAGGTCAACGCTCGACCACTGAGCGTTGAATAATGTTGAATAATGTTGAGCATTGAATAACCACACCAGCCAGGTTATTCTTCCCTTACAGTTTACTTCCGGTATTATTTTGTTTGAGTTTCAGGAGCACTGCCTTGTGGTTAGACAATCATATATGTGATTTCACTTCCATGTGGAATCTAAAGAACAAAACAAACGAACAAACAGAAACGGAAGCAGACTCACAGATACAGAGAGCAGACTGATGGCTGCAGAGGGGAGCCGGGTGGGGAGCGGGGTGGGAAAGGTGAAGGGATTGAGATGTGCAGGTTGGCGTACAGAACAGTCACGGGATGTACAGGACAGCACAGGATACAGTCACTAATGTTGCATTAGCTGGGGATGGTGCCAGGTGGGGACTGGAACTATTGGTGATCCTTTATAAAGCGTAAGATTATGTAACCACAGCACAAGTTTATGCACGGTCCTTGGCAGCCATGAGGAGACCCGATGCTTCGTGTGACCCTCAGAGTCGAAGCAGCATGAACAGGAGCCTCCCAGGTGAGGGCTGTGGAAGACACCCTCCAGCCCACTCCAGGCCTGGCTAAGCGACACAGGAAGGATTGGACTTGCCCTCGACGGGAGCGCCTGCAGCAGGGGAGGGAGGTGTGTCCGTGACAACCAGCTGGATCAGGCCCGTGACAGGATGCCGAGGCTGAGAGAGCAGGTGGCTCAGGGGGCAGAGAAGGAGCGGGCTTGAGTGTGGCCGGCCTGGTACTCAGCATTTAGTGGTCACACCCACGCCAAACAGGTTTGTGATCTGGGCCACTGGGAACTCAGTCAGCATTTATGCAACTACCTGTTCGCATAGCTCCGGCCACTGACCCGAGATATTGCCACTCGTCTTCAGGGACAAATGACATAAGGGAGACCCGGGGACCTTCGTCCAGGAGGGCCTGGATGTGTGGACTCACTTCAGTGAGTGGAGGACATGAATCAGGTTCTCTTAGCCTCTTTGACATGAAATCCATGGAGTTCATGGCAGCCTATATGTGAAGGCAATTGTAAGCTATGACGGGGCGGGAAGAGATTTGGAAATTGAAAATCTCAGAAATTGCATTCCAGGACCAGCCACGGCTACTCAAAGATCCAAGCACCTCACCCCTTCCTCTCGTTGCAGCATTTTTAATAGGCTAATAAATACCTGCCTGTCAGTCATACAGACTTCCCGGGGATCAGTGGGTAGATATATGTATATACATCCTGTAAACTGTAGTGTTTTATAAAATGTGTGGTACTTGATATTGCACCAATACCCATGTTGTGTTCTATAAAACATGCGACAGTTACGGCTTCCTTAGGTGTGTGACGTGTTCTAAGGTGAGTCGTCATAGCAGGTTTTAATGCTCCATCCATCATGGTGTCTGTCCCAGTGTGTTTGCTCTTAGAACCGAAGAGGGAGGGAAAAATAAAGATGAAAAATAGGCCCTGATATTTCTAAATGGGACTTTCAAACTGTTTTAGGCCAACACAGTTAATACCACAATGTTGGAATTGAATATTGATATAGCAGTGCTTTAAATTTTAAAGAAGCTACCGTCCAGTTTAAGAATTGTTTCTCATTATAGTAATATCTAATTAGTAACACTCATCATCATAGCCTTTTCTGAAATATTTCTGCTAGAGTGTTGACCTGAAAACCTACACAGGCACCTTTAAAGATCTGTGTCTAAGGAAATCAGTCCGGGCGAAGGTCTGCTTTTCCTCCGGTGGTGGGTTAATGCGAGAAGATGGATGGCATGTTGAAGAGTAAAGAGCAGGGCTTCTCCAGGCTGATTTACATATTGATTACTTAAATTACTCCTTAATTTAGTGCCTGCTAATAAACTGTGCCTTGGAAATGTTTCCAGAGCATTTATTGGCTGCAGTAATTCTACCTACAGTGTATGCAGATTGCAGCCTCATTAAATATTGATGTGCTCATGAAATGTTAATCGGATGTTAATGTGAAGTGCAGGGGAAGGTCCTGGCGGGGAGCTAGATGGAGACCACCTGTCTCCTGTCTTTATGTTCTGTCTTCTGGCTCTGTTTCTCCGTTCATGGCCCCTCATCAGGAGGTTCATCCTGGATGCCTGTGTCTCAGAGACACGATTTGTAAAAGCGAAGTAAAGAGTCCTCAGGGGTGGGAATTTCATTGTTCTGCCTCCTGCTTCCTGAGCTGGAATTCCTGGCTAGAACCAGAAAGAATTCTGTTCAGGAAGGTTGTGCGGAAGAGCCCAACCATGAGGAGGAACCGAACTTTCCAGAGCCCACCGTGTCCTTCCCAGGTTGGCGGGAGAAGGGGTTTGGGTGGAGCTTACCTGCAGTTTCTTCAGAGGTACACCAACCCAGAACTGGTGCTTCCTAAGGAGGCTGCAAGAAAGACTTTACCCTAACCCCCGAGGACAGTGCAGGCTGTGCTCCTACTGATACTCAAGGTAGTCTCCACACGTGCTCCCCTTTCAAAGCCAGGCAGGGCAGGTCCCTCATTGTCTAAACCTCATGGGTAGCTTCCGAGTCTCAGTTGTCATTACAAGGGGAGTTATGTCATCACTTAAGTAAAGAAATTCTCTAATGTACTATTTTGCAAAACTCTCTTGCCCTGGTTTCTCAGTGGTTAAAGCGTCAGCCTGTGCACCAAAGGGTTGGGGGTTCGATTCCCGGACAAGGGCACCTACCTATGTTGCAGGTTCAATGCTGGACCCTGGTCAGGGCATGTGCATGAGGCAACCAATTGATGTGTCTCTCTCACATTGACGTTCCTCTCTCTCTTCCTCCCACCCACCCTTCCACTCTTACTAAAAAAATAAAAAAATAAAAAAAAAAAAAACCCAATGGGAAAAATATCTTCGAGTGAAAATTAACAGCAACAACAATTCTCTCCCTAGGCATCTCTGGAAGTGACAACCAACAGATAGAGCGTCCTCTCCCAGGGTGGCAGCAGGCTTTGGGAGGTGAGGGACATGTGTGGGTGTTTGGCTGCACAGTATGTGCTGAGAATACCCTGATAGGACAGTTTGGCCCGGCGCCGAGCGCCTGGTTTGGTGAGCTGGGTGGTTGTTGCTCTGCTCCGGCGCAGCCCTGCCCTCTGTGACCGTCCCCTTCCTGCTTGCAGATTGTGCTTGAGAACAGCAGCCGCGAAGACAAGCACGAGTGTCCCTTTGGCCGCAGTAGCATCGAGCTGACCAAGATGCTGTGTGAAATCCTGAAAGTGGGCGAGCTGCGTAAGTACCCTTGTTGCCCGTGGGGATGACGCTGGGCGGAGAGCAGCTTCCAGGGCCGTGCCCTGACCCCCACGAAGAACTCCCCACGTGCTGCCGGCTCTTCCTGGGGTCACGTGCACCGAACTTCCTTTGGCTCACATTTGCAGCACAGGTATCTCTGCGTGTCTGCTCTGCGAATAAATGTGGTTAAAACCTGTAAGAATGGAAAACTGGCAGGTACCGTGACTGAATTTCATATTCTATAAAAATGAATATGTATTAAGACAGCCTTGAATTTATTAGGAAAAAGACCTATGAATTTCTTTTAAAAAAAATCCAGTTTCTAGCCTACCAGAAGATTGCTTTCTTTTCTTTCCTTTGCAATAGATCTTCTCTTTAAAGGAAAAATGGAGTGCCTTAATGACATCTCTTGCTACCAGTATTCCACTTGTTTAAAATGCCTTCTCTAAGAAAGAAGGAATTATTGGAGAAAATGGGTAGCAGCTCATGAAACGTATGGTTGGAGATATGCTTCTTTCTCATCTTCTTCTATTACACAGTTTAAGCGAGGACACCCACAAAAAGAGGGCATGACCATTGTCTTCCCTTTTGCCTGTTGGCATCATTTGGCTTTAACCTGTGAAAGTGAGTGGGATGGAACCTGGCCGACAATGATCATCAATACTGAGCCTCCGTAAGGTGTCCGCCTCCATCCCCTCCACCACCGCCGGAGCTGACACGCACATAAATCTTCCCCTGTGAGCTCAGTAAAGGGGGCCCCAGGGGACCCTGCTGGCACTAGAGGAATGCTGGGTGTTTGGTGTTCCTGCAAAGCGTAAATACTCAGTCACCTGCTCAAGAGCTGAAATGATGAATGGGAGGAAGTCCGGTGATGAAATTGGAAAGGGGGCTGTTTTATTGGTAGTGTAGAGCTGACTACTTTTAGTATGGCTAAAGTAAACTAGAACATTCAGGACTTAGCAGGAAAAAACTAAGATGCTGAGCCTGTTTGACTAAGCACAGCAGTCACGCTTCCCTCCTGGGTGGGTGGGAAGCTGACATTGAGGGAGCAGCTGTGAAGTTCGTTACTGATAAGCCCTAGTCTGGGCATTTCTCCGTGACTGGAGCAGCCCGGCCTGGGAGAGTTCTGCGTTAGTCTGCGCCGGTCTCTGCTGGCTGATGTAACATGTCGGTTCACCTGGCCCGGATGTGATGCTCTTCCTGCTCCTCCTTAGACTCTCTTGCTGAGATTTCTATCTGCTGCGTGGCTCACTGTGGGTTCAGCTGAGGGTCAAGGTCCTGAATCAAACCAATCCTACTGAACTCCCTAGTCTGACAACTGTGACTATTTCATGTTAATCTCAACTTCATGGGAAAACTGTAGAAAATCATGGCTAAAGAGCATTGCAAACTATCTAAGATCTTTCAAAATTGGAGACCGTCATGCTCTCCTCCTCAAGCTCTTCCCCTCAAGCTCTCCCTGTCATGCTCTCCCCGTCATGCTCTCCCCGTCATGCTCTCCCTGTCATGCTCTCCCTGTCATGCTCTACCTGTCATGCTCTACCCCTCATGCTTTACTCATCATGCTCTACCCCTCATGCTCTACCCATCATGCTCTACCCCTCATGCTTTATCTGTCATGATCTACCCGTCATGCTCTACCCATCATGCTCTACCCCTCATGCTTTACCCATCATGATCTACCCGTCATGCTTTACCCATCATGCTCTGCCCATCATGCTCTACCCATAATGCTCTACTTGTCATGCTCTACCCATCATGCTCTACCTGTCATGCTCTACTCATCATGCTCTCCCTCTCATGCTCTTGAGTCCTGGTCGGTGCCCATGTTTTCCTTTCCTGCCCCTCCCCTTTCCCATCCTCCCAGAGGGCCTAATTCATCTCTCGGCTCTCATCCTAGTGGCTGCAGAAGGGATGCCCTTCTGCACTTGGACTGCCATACCCAGCTCCCTGTTCTTCTCTGCCCAATGGACATATGTCTCTACTGCTGGAAGTTTACTTGTCCATGAGGAATAATGGGCAGCTGGGTTCTGCCTCTGCCACTTACCACCTTGACGTCCTTGGCTAACGTACTCACAGACTTCACTGTGCTCTAACCCCCACACTTTATACTAATAGTATAGAGTCCTTACTGCACATACTCGATAGCATGTTGTGTGCTCTTACCCCCACACCTTATACTAATAGTATAGAGTCCTTACTGCACATACTCGATAGCATTTGTGTGCTCTTACCCCCACACTTTATACTAATAGTATAGAGTCCTTACTGCACATACTCGATAGCATGTTGTGTGCTCTTACCCCCACACCTTATACTAATAGTACAGAGTCCTTACTGCACATACTCGATAGCATGTTGTATGCTCTTACCCCCCACACTTTATACTAATAGTATAGAGTCCTTACTGCACATACTCGATAGCATGTTGTGTGCTCTTACCCCCACACCTTATACTAATAGTACAGAGTCCTTACTGCACATACTCGATAGCATGTTGTATGCTCTTACCCCCCACACTTTATACTAATAGTATAGAGTCCTTACTGCACATACTCGATAGCATGTTGTGTGCTCTTACCCCCACACCTTATACTAATAGTACAGAGTCCTTACTGCACATACTCGATAGCATGTTGTATGCTCTTACCCCCCACACTTTATACTAATAGTATAGAGTCCTTACTGCACATACTCGATAGCATGTTGTGTGCTCTTACCCCCACACCTTATACTAATAGTACAGAGTCCTTACTGCACATACTCGATAGCATGTTGTATGCTCTTACCCCCCACACTTTATACTAATAGTATAGAGTCCTTACTGCACATGCTCGATAGCATGTTGTGTGCTCTTACCCCCACACCTTATACTAATAGTACAGAGTCCTTACTGCACATACTCGATAGCATGTTGTATGCTCTTACCCCCCACACTTTATACTAATAGTATAGAGTCCTTACTGCACATACTCGATAGCATGTTGTGTGCTCTTACCCCCACACCTTATACTAATAGTACAGAGTCCTTACTGCACATACTCGATAGCATGTTGTATGCTCTTACCCCCCACACTTTATACTAATAGTATAGAGTCCTTACTGCACATGCTCGATAGCATGTTGTGTTGAGCCAGCATCTGCCGCGTGCATCTTGTTTACCGAGTCTCTTGACGGCACCGTTTCCTCTTGTGCTTGGTCTAATCTCACGTTGGGTTGGGCAGGAACATGCTGTCCATTCTGATAGCCGGGAGCACGAGGCTGAACTGTGCAGCAAGGTACAGAGTAGGCTGCACCATCCGGGTTTGCGGAAGGTCACCCTTTGATATCTCGTGACAAAATTGCCTGTGGACACCTTTTTCAGAACGTCTCCATCCTTAAGCAGCACAGGACTAGCATTGTGTTCATCTTGGCTTGTTTGTAGGTAACCTCAGTGGCTGGGATTGCAGTCAGAGGAGTTGAAGGGGTACCCTGGGAACAGATAATATTCAACCCAAGGGGACTAACTTGGAAAAGATCAAATTCCAGGCAGTGTGAGGACAGGCTCGATGTGGGTCACTGAGGTCTACATGGTGGGCAATGTGGTGGCAAAGTCTGCGCAGACAGTGAATGTCAGCTCTGGGGTTTAGGAGCTGGGCAATGGGGTGGGTACAGAGAAGCCCTCTTGGACCTGGGAGAACCTGGTAGTCAAGCCAGCTCCCATGGGCTGAGATATTAGAGTGAGGATGCAGCAGATATCTCGGGGAGCTCAGCGGGTACCCCAGATGCTGCCCTTGCACTGTAGGGTTATTCTGTACCCCACCTTCTGCTGGAAGGATGGCTGTCAACATTCTGCCACAGGTCGCTCAGCACCTGGCCAGGTCTGGTCCCTGCAGTGAAGCTGAGTTCAGACAGCAAGGCCCTCACATACGCAGAGCAGGTTCCCTCATTCATTCATTTGTTCCATAAAAGTCTGTTGACTACTTATAATGTGCCAGGGACTGTGATGGACACGGCCGGTGAAAAGGTCAATGAGATATGGTCCCTGATCCCAGAGGCTTCCACTTCAGAAAGTGTAAGATCGAGTTGGGACTTTTTCCTATTATATATATATACACACACACACACACACACACACATATACATATATATATGTATACACACACACACACACACACACACACATACACATATATATATATGCACGCACACACATATGTATATGTGTATAAATACATAAACATGCATGTATGTGGTATTTCTATGTGTATGTATGTATGTATATGTATATCTATATACATGGGGGTGTGTATACACACACACACACACACACACACACACACACACACACATACACACATATATATATATATATATATATATATATATTTAAATGCCTGTTTTCAATTCTAAGCCTGATTTTTGTAGTGTTTTGATAGTTAAGGTTCCAGGTTGACCAGTTGCTCAGCATCTATTGCAAAGCCCCTCCCTGCACATTCTGCAAGGCTAATAAAAGACTCCTGTGTCTCTGAGGGCAACATGCCCAAATGAATTGTTTTCTGCTCATAAAATATTAAAGGATTGCTACATTTGATCGAGTACCAGGCATCAGATGATGAAACAGCCTGTGGTAAGAGGGAAATTGCTTTTTAATGGATTGCCTCATGCCCACTGCCATATTAAATAAGCTACTAATATGAAAAACAAATCGGAGTGCACCCTTGTGTTGAAGGAGATGTCTATTTTTCTTCTGAGAAAATTAGTTTCATAAATAAATCCATCATCTTTGGGTTGGGTTGTGTCTGCTCTTCTCCATTTCTCAGTTCATGGTTCTTCTCAGATTTGTGTCAGTAACTGACCCGTGGCCACTTGAGAGTCTTGGAAGAAGTGACACAGAAGAAGAGGTACTTGAATGTGTAGAGTCACTAAGATGAGTAGCCAGGCAGTTCTAAATGCATGTATGCAGAACCCATGGACACGGACAGTAGTGTGGTGAAAGCTGAGGGAGATGCAGGGTGGAGGGGGTCAGTAGGGGAAAAAGGGGACATCTGTAATACTTTCAACAATAAAGATAACTTTTTAAAAATTCCAGGCAGTAAGAAGTGTAGATGGAAAGACCAGGAGGCGCAGAGAATTCTGCGTCCACGTGGAGCCAATAGGAGAATATTAATAATCAGAAACATGCCAGTCCTGGGCACAAAATCCTAGAATTGGGGTATGTTTTCTGGGTGTGACAAGAACTCATGAGCATGAGACTGTCCAGAGCCAGGGGCAGGGATAGTCCTAGCCTGGGTACTGTATCCCTCCGGGGCTTTCAGCTGCAGGTAATGGGAATCCCAACTCAGAATGGCCAAAGTGAGAAGAAATCTGTTGAATGTCATGATGTCAGAGTAGAGTAGGTCCTGGTGTTGGTTGACTGTTCAGTGATGTCATGGAGGATCCAAGGTCTCTCCATCGTTTGGTTCTGCCATCCTGGGTGTAGCACCTTGGTCCTGAAGCTGGTAGCAGAAAGTGGCTCCGTGACCCCGAGGAGCAGGGGGCTGTCTTCCCGTGAGCCCCCTAGGTTTGCGGAAATGTCTCCAATCGTTTCTCTCACATCTGATTGGCTAGCACCGTGGCCTGAGCCCTTGCCTAACCCAGTCACTGAGGAGGGGAATGGAAAATGGAACCTTCTGGATGTCAGAGTCCCTAGTCTGGAGGTGCAGCCCACCTTTCCTGGGTAGATGGCCACAGGATGGTGGGCTGGTAAAGGAAATCGGGGCTGGTTAAGGCAGAGAAAATGGTGCAATTCTGTGCCTTTACTCTCGGTCGTCGCCTCTGCCTTTTCCTTGCTGCTGCAGGAAACCCTAACAGATGAAGGCAGATCGCAGCCCCTGATATTTGCCTCTGTTGGGAATTGGGGGAGCGCGTTGGTAGTTTTTTGGGTGTTTTTTAATGTAGCAATATCAGAGTTTGCAGAAAAATGGAAATTGAGGCTTCATTGCAAATGCATTTCATTTTTCATTACTAAGATGCCTGGGGTCCACTCCCCTATCCCCTTTTAGCAAATGGAGATTTCCACTTGCTCAGGTATGCCTCTGTGTGTGGGTTAGTCTCAGGTGTGTTTTGAAAGGCAGAATGCACAGGCATTTGCAATTTGTGCCTCCATATTTCTCTGAAACAGTTTTGCCATCTTCCCCTGTTTGGCCATGTATAATTAGGGTAAAACTTAACAACCACTGCTCTGTTTTAAAAAACAGCAACAGGAAAAAAAAACACACAAAAAAAACAAGATTGGAAATCTAAAAAATCCTACAGCCTGCCTGAAAATAAAATGTTCAGCATTTCCTTACTTTGTCTTCCAGTGGCAATATTTATTATAACACGCCGAGGCGCTGCATGGAGTGCCTTGTATAATTTATCACCCAGACACCTTAGCTTCAGCAAGTAAAAATAACCCAGATGCGCAATCGGAAGGACTCTCTGCAGAGCAGCAGCAATTAGAACAGACACTTAACTCCGGGACACTGGCGTTTCATACTTTGAGAAGGACCATCCATCACTTTCACTCTCAAAACATCCTGGCTAAAGAAAACTCCAGAACATTCGCTTTTAACAATTAATCCTCTGAAGGCCCTTTCCTCCTCCTAATACTCCCGGTGCCCACGCTCCATGGAAGTCGAAGCCTCTTGCGTCTTGACTTTGTCTTGATTGTTCCGATTCCACTTCTGCTTTCTTATTCTACTTCAACCTTAGGTTTAAAGGAAAAAACAAGCAACAATCCCAAACCAAATAGTCGGAATGGTCCAGGCCTATGCCCACCAGGATGGGTAATTATCATCACAAGGCAGGAGGAGTCCACGTGAGGTTCTCCCATTCACAAGGAGAAGCCCTGGGTAACATGGCCGGTGGGAGCTCCTGGGTCCCAAGGAGCAGGGGGCTGTCCCTTTGTTAAGAGGGTGAGCCACGTTTCTGTCCACTCCCCCATTTGTAACATGGGTTACTACCCTCATCATTGTCGTCCTCACTGAGATGAATGTTTTACTTTTTTTAAAATATTTTTATTGATTTCAGAGAGGAAGGGAGAGGGAGAGAGAGATAGAAACATCAATGGTGAGAGAATCATTGATTGGCTGCCTCCTACAGCCCCCCAACTCAGGATCGAACCCACAACCCGGGCATGTGCCCTGACCGGGAATCGAACCGTGACCTCCTGGTTCATAGGTCAAAGCTCAACCACTGAGCCACGCCAGCCAGGCTGAAAGCGTTTTCTTAATTGTAACATGCTTACTGGTGAAGGAAATATTCACCCGAATACTCACAGACATAAAGACACCGAGATATACAGTGTATGGAGTGGCTGTCTCAAGAATTGAAAGCTCTGTGATGGTGTGCGGTGGTGTGTTGGTGTTTTGGAAGGCAGTCCTTGTAAATACTTCTGAAATCACAGTGTCATGTTTATCTCCGCAGGGAGTGATTGCTGAGAGACTAAACTTGGCAGTTAAAGGAGAGTGTATCAAGCACATCTCAATTATACATGGGTGACAATAATTTATATTCATCGTGGGCTCCGGGAGGACTTGCTCTTTTTTGCATTATTTGTGAGATGATACATAGCATCCATTCCTCTGGTCTCTTAAGTTATCGACTGAGAGGGCAGCCTGACAGATTCGCCTCCTAATGAGGAGAGACACGGGCATGTGGGGGAAACCAGGCGCCGATGGCTCCTCCTCCTGCCCTGTAACCTTCAGGGCCCCTCGAAGGTCATGGCTCGGAGACTGCTTGGTCCCTCCTCTGACACTGGCTCGGGGAGGGCATCACACCTTCCTCTAAACTCCTGTAGCGCTTTCCCTTTCCCTCTGCGGTTATACTTTCTCCTGTTTTATAGTATTTTCTTTCTTTAACTCATGGCCCTTTCCCCCCTAATAGTTGAAGTGGTTTATAGAGAAGCATAAAGAAAATCCAAAAATAAATCAATGGTGAAAACAAAGACACCTTTGCAAAGGCCGTGTTGTAGAGGCCTTTGTATTGACTTGTGTCAGACCTTCAGCTTAGCTCAAAGTTTTGCTTGTATCTGGGAAGCGAGAGGCACTCAGGACCAGAGCATAGTCCAGGTACGTCTCACAGGAATGAACACAGGTGCACACCAAACGCTAATGTCAGCTGATGCCACAGGAGTGCCTGAGGACATGTCGTGCCATTTGTTAAAGGTGATGGAATGGGACACAGTTTTAGCATTTTTTTTTTAAATAGCTATTATACAGTGACAAGCAACATTATATTTAAAATGGTGATAACAAGAGAGTGTTGGGGGATGGGAGCGTGGTGTTCAAAGGGGAAAAGAGGGAACATCGGTAATACTTTCAGCAATAGAGATTAAAAAAACCACATTGATAGCTAATATTTACCATTATTATTTCTCCTTGATCTGGAAGACACAAACAAATGCAGGGAGAGTTCATTGACAGAAACAAAGTATTTTAATAAAACTTATTTATCTAGAAATCCCTGAAGAAGCGAAAAAAAGCTGTTAGAGTTCATGTAATTTAGGAGAGCAGCTACATAGCAGAGAAGCAAGCCTGAGTAGCATTTTTATATGTCAGCAGTAATTAGGTAATTATAAAATGCATAAAAAAGAAATTTTTTTTAGCAGTGGTAATAAAAATGTAAACTGTTGCAGAATAATCTTAACATCTTGGACTTAGGTGGAGAAAACGATAAGATTTTACTAAAATATGCAACACAAGTTTCAAATACATTAGCAAGTGTTATCCCAGCGGGACATTGATATTGTACTGAAAATTTAAGTTCCTCCAAATCAGTGCGCAGGCTCATCGTTGATGTTTCTCCCCCTCTCTCTTCCTCTCTGAAAGCAATAAAAATATTTAAAAAAAAACAACACTTGCTGATTTAAAGATAAGTAGAAAGAATTTATCAAAACAAACAAAAACACACCGCTACTTCCATTTATTAGCTGCTTCCTCTGCACAGACAAACCCCAAGGTCAGTACTCCGCTGACCCTTATATCTTCATTTGCCAGCGAGGGACCCGGGACTCGGGGAGCCGTTGAGTAGACTGGGGTCCGCCCGGCATTCGGTGCAGCTAACCACTGGGCTCTGGTTGTGTCTCTACGCGTCACTCCTGCGCAGGGCTGCCCGCTGCTGCCGTCGTCGCCTGTTAAGCCGTCCCGTCTCCCTCCCGCTCTAAGCCCCGTACAGATTGGACCCGGCGTGAATCGCCTGGCGCCCCAGCCTCCGCACACCAGTGCGTGGCATGTGGTCTGCACTTAGTAAGGGTTTATCGCATGAACAGAGCAGCTTTCCTTTGCTGGAGGGGCAGGTCCCACGTACTTTTCAGACAAGGGTGAGTTCTCTGTGAGCTTTGTGCTGTACCCTGAAACCTCTCACGCCACCCTCTTCGACATGGAGTGAAGAAGGAGTCAGACCAAAGGCCTCTTCTTCACCCCTCCCCCTCTTCCTCCTCAGGGTGATTTGGTGAGAAGGCCTACCGAGTCCCCATGTGAATTAGAAATAACACCACCATATGTTCCCCAAAGAGGGAAGAAGAAAAGATCTATTTTCAATCTCGTGTTTCAGAACACACAGCTGTGTGACTTCCTAACGTATGATATTCCCAGCTGCCTGCAGACAGCCTCAGCCTGCTGCCTCGTTCCTGCCCACCCCCTGGCCCTGGGACATGGGCGAACTTTAACCAGGGCAGAGCTGGGACTCCAGTGAGGACCCCCAGAGGGCAGTCAGGGCTCCCCCAGAGACAGTCAGGGGCTCCCCCAAAGACACACAGGGGCTCCTCCAAAGACACCTCCTGCCCAAGAAGGTGAGTCCAGCCTATGACCCAGAGAAGCCAGGTCCCCTGGGATGGTGGCTCTAGGCTAGGAGGTCAAGCTGTCCTGTCCTTGCGGTCAGTTCCAGCAAACCAGCCGACGTGGCTTCCCTTCCCTCGGCATCCCTGGGGTTTGGCCGTGAGCGGATGGCCGCGTGGCCGGAGCATCTTCAGAAGCATGACTCAGAGCCTTCTCCCCGAAGAAGCTATTCTGAGCTTCCTAACTGCCTGTTTGCATGTTGTTTTTTCATCGAGTGAGTAAGGAGGATGACTTGCGTTTCTAAAAATAGACATCTGCAGACTCCTTTGCTCCTGGGTCTTGTGTAACCCAGGCCAGTGATTCCTGAACTTGGCTGCGTCTGATTCGCTCAGGGGAACTTCTATGAAGTGTAAATCCCTGTGCTGGACCCAGAAATCAGGGTAACAACCTCTTGTTTCCCTCCTGGGCCACCTGACGGCCCCCACCCATGGTGATTCCGATCATGGTGAAAACGGGTATTTTCTGGGGTGGTAAGAGCTCTAGGCTGGGCACTAGAAGACTCAGATTCTAGTCCAAGCCCCATTACCGACCACCTCTAGACAAGGCCCTTCTCCCAGGCACCCTCAGTTTCTCCGCTGTGAACGCTATCATGCTCAGGGGCCTCCAGCCCCCAGGCTGCTGTGCTAGGTCCTCTGCACACGCCAGCAGGTCACTCTAACCACTCCCTGCGTTCCCCAGAGCCCGGCCAGTGTCAGTTCTTGGGTGACACGTGTAGAACCGAGGTTAGCGTTGGGTTCTGGGTACGAGGATGCATGCAAGTAACAAAGACTGTCAGGAGGGGCTCCTAGGGTGAGAGCACCTCGGGGGACGGTTTCCCCCAGGCCGACAGGACCATGCAGATCTCTTGAACACTAACTATAGTTAGATGTGCTTTTCCCACCGGGAGTTTTTTTATTCTTTGAAATACCAACTTTATTTCAAGCCAAGTGTTCTTTTAGAAGAATTTAGCCTTAATTTTGCCAAAACCCATCAAGGAAATGGGGAAAAAAAATTTCTCTCGCCCGCCAGCGTGGTTCAGCTGTTGAGCATCGACCCATGAACCAGGAGTCACGGTTCGAGTCCCGGTCAGGGCACATGCCTGGGTTGCGGGCTCGATCCCCAGTGTGGGCGTGCAGGAGGCAGCCAGTCAGTGATTCTCTCTCATCATTGATGTTTCTATCTCTCTCTCCCTCTCCCTAACTCTCTGAAATCAATAAAAAAATATCCTCCCACTTTCTTCTTCTCCATCAGGCTGATTTCAGCTGTCTTTTCCTCTCGCTGTGTCTGGTGGCTTTCACCCCTTCCCCCCGAGCCGTGGTTCAATGGGGCTTGGGGGGGGCAGAGGCAGCAGCCTCCACTACCTTTCCTTGCAACCAGGAGCGTTTCAGTCACCCTGAAACTGGGAGGGAGATAGCCTCCATCTACATGATACTTCCCGTTTCTGCATGTCACACCACCGCCCCCCTAACCGCCCCCCTCCAGGAGCCCGGCTCTGATGTCTCTCTGGCCTTTATCAGCTATTTAATAGTTTGAGAAATTGATTTTTCCTGGAGCCCATAAGATAAGACAAAACCGGAGAGAAATGCGGACTAATTGGCCATCCCGACTTGTCGAGGCCAGAACGAATTCCACTGCTTTATCATGTCACAGACGTCGTGAGAGGACACCCCCTCCCATAAGGCCTTTTGGGGGTGACTGCTCTGACCATTTTTTTTTTTTTTTTAATGAAAACAAGAAAATAAAGCTGAAATAAATCGAACCCTCTGGCTGCTGACCGATGTTGGTTCTCTCATGGGACACTGGTCATCTGGCTGGTGAGATGGGAAGAGGGGCCCTTGGACTTTGGGGACCTCTTACCAATTCCTGTGCAGTGTGGCTGCCGCATCTGTGCAGAGATCGTAACACACCTTCTGTTGTTTTTGAATATTCCTCTTGACTCATGACCTTGAGTCATTTGACTTCTAACTCTGAATAGTTCTTGAGAAGTGGCTTTAGGCATTTAATCTCAAAGAAGCAGGGTGGGGCGGGGAAGGGGGCTGATATCTGGAAGAAGGCAGTCAGCTGGGTTATTCTCCTGAAGTGATCGAGTAGTGAGTCTCCAAGGGTAACGAGTTGCTCCGGGAACTCCGAATCGTGCTTTAAAAATGGGAATAAAGCAGTTTTGAGAGTGCTTCACAGAGCAAAGTGTTTCGTTCACAGGCGTGTAGACGGGGGTGCAGTACAAAATGTGTTTCCTGCTGGGGCCACAGCTCAGGAAGTGCAAAAGGCACCCCCACACTCACCCCATCATAAGGAACTCACCTTGAAGCAACTCCAGCAACAAACCATGGTCTGCCTGCACGTTAATGCAGGGACCACACAGACTTTCACTCAAACGTGTCATTCATCCGTCGGAGCTTATGGTGAGGGGCGAGTCGCCTGCCACGCAGCAATGCCAGTGAGGCTGACCATCGTAGATGCGCCCTGCATCCTTCCCGCCCACATCTTCTCTCGTGGCTCCACTTCCGGTTCTCACTGACAGCCCCAGCTCCCAGGCTCGTTCCTCTTAGAAGGGCTTCATTATAGGGCTTCAGAAAGGAGGATCGTGTGTGGCATTTCCTGTGTGTACATCAGAGGGAGCCACAAGACACTTCTTTGGAGGACAGGACGGTGCCGGGCCTTTGTGTCAAAATGCCTGGAGCTTCAAAACACCTTGTGTGTTTGTGATGTACTTCCGTGTTTCCCTGGCCTTGTGTCTGCAGAGAACATTCTGTTTTAAATAATTCCAAACAGAAAGCCGTCAGCCGCTGTCTGCTTCCCAGCCTGCATGTAAAACCCAAGCAGAGGTCTGATTAAAGGGCAAAGGCCCTCCAGTCCCCGGGGCTCCTTGCACACACAGCTGGGAACGCAGGGGGGTGCAAGGGGGGCATGAGGAAGCAATTTCAAGGTCCCGCCTAATATAGTCACTGAGACCTGCTTCACAAGCCCACTCAAGCCCAGGGCTGTGGGACACCCCCTATTGCTTCGGGCTGTAAAGGCTCCATAAGCTGGACTCCTTTTCTAATCTTACCTTCTGTACAAGTCAAACAACAAAACAAAAAGCCCTCAAACTAAGGACCACAACTAGCTTGCATTTTGTTATGTAGAAGTGGCTCATTTGCAGTTCCCTAAACAAGCCACATACCTCAGTGGTCCCCTGGCTGCTTGGCATTCACTCACAGGTGCTCTTGTTCCAATGCCAACCTGGCACCTGTGGCCCAGGTAATTGCCACAAAACCTCCGGGGACCCTCCCACTAATTAGAATTCCTTGTGCTTCTGCTGAGCACCTACCATGCTCCCAGCACAGCGCTGAGGTGCCGCCAGAGACCTGCTTCTGGCCTTCACCACCTCTCCCTCCTGAGGACCCGGCTCCCAGGTTTGTTAGACAGGTGTCTAGTGAGCATCTGAGCCCCGCCCCTGGCACTAGGAGCTGGGACTTGACTGACAAGAAGCTGGAAGTCTGCTGTGGGAGTGTGTCTATGCTCCTCGGTGACTTAGCTCTAGCAGGAGTGCAACCATGTGGCTTAAACCTCTCCAGGCACTGTGTTAAGCTGTTCAGCAAAGAGGAGTTCCAAGTTCTACAGAAAGAAAAGAAAAGACTAATAGGGCTGTTTTCCCCACAGCAGCCCCTTGGTTTCCATTACTATTTAGAAAAGTGATGGTTTATAGCATATGCTTTATTCTAGGTTTCCTGTATTTTAAGTATTAGAGAGGATCAGCACTTTCATTTTTTAAATAAATGATCTCATAATAGCCCTTGCTTTCTTTCTACCGCTTCTCTACCAAAAAATAAAAGATCTCACAAGCCGGCCCAGCATGGCTTAGTGGTTGAATGTCGATCTATGAACCAGGAGGTCATGGTTCAATTCCCGGTCAGGGCACATGGCTGGGTTATGGGCTCGATCCCCAGTAGGGGTGTGCAGGAGGCAGCCGATCGAGGATTCTCTGGCACCATTGTTTCTGTCTCTCTCTCCCTCTCCCTTCCTCTCTGAAATCAATAAAAGTATATATTTTTTAAAAATCATATGAAACCAGCATCATATCCCATATATGTATATGTACTTGTAAGATTATAAAATCAGTACATTCAAAATAAAGTATATTGCTGAAATTTTAGAAAATGGGAAAAATGTTTAAAGAAGAAAATTAAAACCCTGCCTTCCGCCACCAGGAGGCGACATCCACAGGCCTGTGTGCCTTTCCTCCCACCTCTGCTTGCCTGCCTCTGCGTCCTCACATTGTCTGCGTGTGTGCATGTTTGCATGCACAGTCATGTGTAAAACCACGAGATCCTACGGCCTCTGCAGACCAGAATCCTGTTTTTCTTCTCTTCACTCAAAAGTATCATATCTTTAACAATTTTGTGTATCTTGAGCTATCCTTCAAGAATATATTCTTCGATAACTATACAGATCATTCCGTTGTGTGGCTATACAGAATTTAGGCAATAGATGTCTACTTTTATATGGGAAAGTTTTTCCTATTTGTCACTATTATAAACATCTCTGGGATGGTTACCTTTGTAGATAAATCTTGCGTTCATCTTTAATCTTTTACTTAGAATAAATTCTTAGACGTGAAATGGTTAGGCATGCATGTCCCTAAGTGCTGGATACTTATTGCTGCTAATGTTTCCTTGATAAGGTTATCTTTTTAAAAATATATATTTTTATTGATTTAAGAGAGGAAGGGAGAGAGAGAGATAGAAACATCGATGATGAGAGAATCATTGATTGGCTGCTTCCTGCCTGCCCCACACTAGGGATCAAGCCGGCAACCTGGGCATGCGCCCCAACCAAGAATCAAACCGTGACCTCCTGGTTCATAGGTCGACCCTCAACCACTGAGCCACCCAGACTGGGCTGATGAGATTATCTTGATGTCTGTGTCCCCTCAACTGAACAGGAAGTACTGTCATAAAAAGAGGCAAACCCCAAGATACCTCTTTGTTAGCTCGAGAGTTCAAAATGTCTTCCTCTTGGCTATTTTATGAGAAATGGTAAGACATTTTGACATATGCATTGGCCATTTAACATCTTGTGTATCAAAATGATTGGTTTTATTCTAATTACATGAGGCTTGCCCATGCCTTATGTGTGTCAATAGGAGGCACCAGTGGCATGACCAGGCGGCACATGTTTTTGAGAGAGGGACCAGGATGATTAGTTCTTTGAAATAATGAGAATGGATGATGTAATTGGAACATATGTAGGGTGATGATTTTCCTTAAGATGTTTCATACTATTTTAAAAATAGCTTAAAATAGAGGAGCTCTACATTGACTTGCATTCTGAAATAGTAACAAATTAAATTGGGGGACACAAGCCCTTTTTTCAGAGGACACCCCTTTTAAAAGCCCCTCGTTTAGTCCTTTACACTCTTCATCCATCTTGGAGAACGCTCTTCCCTTTCCTGAGTGGCTAAAAGTCTATAGGGTAGTTTGGGATATAATTTATTTGTAAGGTTTTAGATTCTTTTTATTTAATACTTTTAAAAATTAATTTTATTGTTGAGGGTATTACAGATGTCTCCCATCTTCTCCCCTTTGTCCGCCTGCACCCACCACCTCCCCGCCAGGCCTTCACTTGTCTGTAGTCTGTGTCCACGGGCTATGCATATATGCTTACAAGTTCTTTAGTTAACATCTTCCCACCCACCTTCCCTCTGAGATCTGTCAGTCTGTTTCATGCTTCCATGTCTGTAGGCCTATCTTGTTTATCAATTTACTTTTTTCCTTAGATTACACATATAAGTGAGACCATGTGATATTTTTATTCAACGGTAGTCCCTGAGACTCTAAAGTACTTTAAATTATGTGGGAGATTTAAATTAAAGAGAATGCCCCTCTCCATCCTCAACTTGTTTCTTCCTGAATCCCAGCTTCCCTATCCTTTGTCATTGCATATGCTAATGTGTGTGTGTGTGTGTGTGTGTGTGTGTGTGTGTGAGAGAGAGAGAGGGGGGGGGGAGGAGATGATAGAACTCATTATTTCTAATGGCTGAATAATATTTCAAAGTAATGTCTGACCTAAGATAATGCTTGAAATGTGAGCACAAACCATGTTAGGTTTACCCACAAGGAATTTTGTTGATGTTAATCCGATGGACAATTGAAGAGCCCAGGAGATGATGTTCTGGGCTAGTGTTAGTAGAGAATATACTATAGAATGAGCTTGTTCTTTCTAAGTTATTCCAATCAAAGGAATATAATACAAAACTTAATTGTGCTCTTGACTTGCTAGATTTATTTAAATAAATAATTAAGTCTGGGGGAGAGGAGCCATGAACTGAAAGTACACCACCAGGAGCCCTCTCGGACTTCTCTCTAGGAGAGTTGAATCAAAACATACAAAATTGATTCTGGGTTTTTTTTACATATATAATATATTTTTTATTCTAAAAAGAGAGGAAGGGAGAGGGAGAGGTAGAAACATCAATGATGAGAGAGAAACAGTGATCGGCTGCCTCCTGGACATCCCCCACCGGGGATCAAGACCACAATCCGGGCATGTGCCCTGACTGGGAATGGAACTGGGGACCTCTTGGTGCATGGGACCGACGATGCTCATCCACTGAGACACACCAGCTGACCGTCATTCTGTTCTTGAGCAATAGTCCTACTCACGACTCTGAAATATAGCTATGAAATCCCTTGCAGGTTTCTTCCTGAGAGTGTGAAGCCAGCTTTGAGGAAAACGGAGTTTTTTTCTTAGAATTGCGAGTGTGGTGAGGAGTGTGAGGTGTGTATGTGCGTGTGTGTGGGTGGGAGGGACGCATGATTCATTCTCTCCTACCTACAACCATGTAAAGGGAATCGCACAGTAGGTAGCCTTTTGTGTCTGGCTCCTTTCACTCAGTATGTTTCTGAGAGTCATCTGGGTTATTATGCTGTGTTTTAATGCCAGGTGTGCTTTTTGTTGTTTTGTTTTCCCTTCTCCTTTAGTCAGGTTTGTGGGGATATAATTAGCATAGTAAATTTCACCCTCTTCAGGTATACAGTTCTTTCGTTTTATAAATATATGCAGTCATGTAATCACCACCACAATCAGGATATAGACTATTTCCATCTCTCCAAAAAAGTTCCGTGTTGACAGTTCCTTTTGCCTTTAGCCACTAGCAGATCATGGGGGGCAAGTGTTGAAGTTAACTGATTGCTATCAACCTTCTTATCTATTTAACTTTCAGGATTACCCAACAGTAACCTGAGGAGAATGCTCCCCACCACCACCCCTTGTGAACCATATAGAAAAGGTGTCGCCATAGAGAAAATAGATGGCATATGTGGCTCTCCACTGGATGACCCCACTTTGCTTAATCCAGGTGTGGTAGTTCCACAGGATGGGCCAGAGCCCCTCCCCTTCCAATAGCGGAGCAAGACTGGCGCCCATCATTCTGAAATTCATCACAGCGTCTTCCACTGGAAGTCAGGGTTGGCCAGAACCAAGTAAGAAAGCTCTGCTCAAGTCTGCCCTCAGGGTACAGCATGGGGGCAAACCTACCTCATGCACTAATCATTCTCCCTAATTTCCAGCCATTATTCAACTTTGATACTTACACACAGGTTCTGAATATAACACATGACTTACATACAGACACACAAAGGTCACAGCTGTCAATAGGAATGAAGAAGGGGTGTGGTTTAACTCATCATGTTGATAAGCCCCTTGTGGGTCCTAGCCCTTTTCCAGGATGAAAAGCAAAGAACCAAAGAAGACTGCATCTTCCTAGGAGTTTTGCTCAGCCTACTAAACCTCTTTGCTTTTTAATATATTCTTATTGATTTCACAGAGGAAAGGAGAGGGAGGGAGAGAACATCAATGATTAGAGAGAATCATTGATTGGCTGCCTTCTGCATGCCCCACACTGGAGATCGAGCCCACAACCTGGGCATGTGCCCTGATGCAGAATCTGCGACCTCCTGGTTCATAAGTTGATGCTCAACCAGTGAGCCATCCTGGCCGGGTGCCTCTTTAAGTCTGTTTATCACACGCCCACACGATGGGGAAGGTTCTGGCAACACTGCAAAGCCAACCCAGTGGCCTGAGCAGCAGGCCTCTCCTGCCATCAAATAGCGCCACAAAGGCGGAGGAATGTGGGTTTAAAAGGACGCTCCCTCGATTGCTATCTTCTCACCCCCAGAGGAATAGCTTCCATGTCTAATCAGATGAGGTGAAGGAAAAAAAATTGCATTTATTTCAAGCTTATAGTCTAGCCAGATTGGCGCCCGCTTAAGTTGCATGTGAATATAATTCGATTTTTCCCCATCTCACCATCCCATGTTGAGTTGCCTCTGACAACTGATAAAATTCACATCTCCAAGCGAATCTAGGAATTAGATATAAATATGCAGAGTGAGCACACAAATGAAGTCATGTGCTCAAAGTTAAAAAGGGGGGAGTCGGACTAACATTACATAGGAACATTCTCAGCTCAATGCTGGTGAGACGGAGCAAAATAACCTGCAGTCATGTTCCAAAACTCTTCCAATTCATAGTTTCTAACACAGTGAGAAGGAACATTCTAGAGAAGTTGATCACCAAGTCTGAGACACATTTTCTCATTGACTTTTGGGATAAAATTGGAGATGGGTTCCACTTGAAGTCGTTTTTTCAAAGGCTGACCTAAAAATGCTTGTTACAAAACAAATGAAAAATTTTGGAGATGTGAGACATTAAGAATTTTAGCACCAGTGAGCAGTTCCTACTCCCCGACTGCACTGGGCGCAGCTCGAGAATTCTCCGCTAAGGGATGTCTCCATTCTCTGCTTGCTAATCCCAGACCTCTGGGCTCTCGGTCACTGCTGTTTGCATCGCTGTCCTGTCTCACAGGTTGAAGGGCTGTGGACAAAGGGCTGGAATTTGGTTTTCCTTTATCTGTCAGATTGAGGATTTCTAACCCCAGTGGTTTGGATCTAGAAACAGATCATTTTTTTTTTCTTCTAAATAGGAACAGTCCGCAAGGCATGGGTAAAACAAGCTTTTATATGTAGTCCCGTCCTCCCTCCCTAGACCCGGTGGGGAAAGGCAGGGATCCGGGCCAAGTCCAGCGTGAAAAGTGCAGTGGTCATTCTCCCCCCTCCAGGCTGCACAGTCAGCGTGGAGGCCCCGGCAGCAGCGTCTGCAGCAGCAGAGGGGTGGTGGGGTGTCCGGTCACTGCGGCTCTGTCATGATGCAGTCTCGACTCAGAGAGAACAGGCTTTAGGGACGAGTATCCCACCAATCATTTTTATTTTTTGTAAATTTTCAAGAATATTTTAACCATTTATTTTTAGAGAGAGTGGGGAGGAGGAAGGGATGGAGAGGAAGAGAGAGAGAAGAATCTATGTGAGAGAGACACATCAATTGGTTGCCTCCTGCACGCACCCCAGCTGGGCCCGGGATTGGACCTGCAACCCAGGTACCTGCTCTTGACTGGGAATCACACCCATGGCCCTTTGGTGTGCGGGTGCTCCAGCCACTGAGTTCACTGGCCAGGTGACCCACCAATCACTTGTAAATGAGGTCGTTAACACCTTTATATTCCAGAGTCAGATGGTTATAGAATTTTTACACACTGCTATTTTGTAATCAATGTGCATCAGCCACCTTATTGTTTAAGATCTGCAGCCTTCAGATCTTACAATGTGGGGGACCGTTTGATGATGTAGAGGGTAGAATCATTGCTGAGCAATATTTCCTTGAGCCCTCCTAAAGGGCACATCTCTAGGGACCCTCAAGATAGTCATTGTTTAGGGCACCGCCATCTCCACTTTCGTAAACCAGCCTGGGCACACCTGTCACCCACCACCAGGTCATGTGCCCGCAGCCATGAGTGTGCACGTTGTGCATCAGGTGGATTTCCGAGTTGCCTGCACCGGGACTGTTTTGTTCTTTTATAAGGTTGATTTTTCTTGTGTGTGTTTACTTGGGCAGATGTAAAAGTTCTTGTCCTTTAGTGGAGGGGGCTTTGTAAGTCCCCTGAAAACTGAAATAGGAAGAAGGCGTGTGTTTCCTGGGAATTCATGTTGACAAGTTGCATATACACTGGCTCTCACCTGTGACATTGTCACACCTTCAAGGTCACAAACCATGTGTTCCCAGTGATGGTGAAGTGCGAGAGCGGTGGGGGAGGCTAGACCAAGTTTAAGAACTCTCTTTAACCCACCACGCTAACACACGTTTTGGAGAGGGAATGGATGGGATAGAATTGCACCTCGGCAGCTGGGAACCATGTCACTTACTGCTCAGCCCATCTCGATGGCCACAGCCTTAATTCAGGGCATGGCCGGGGCGGAGGGAGGTCTGGGAGCTTTCATATGTGTGTCCAGGTGAAATAGGTGACCCACATTCCGTTCCTCTCCAGGTCAGTGGACATGAGCCAAGGCAGTCTGTGGCCTGTTATTATTGCCCATTCATGTTCTCAGTTCTCTGAGCCCAGGATTTTGTCTTGAATATGCAAACGCAAATGCTCTGGGTACCTCCAGAATACTGCATTAGAGAGTCTCGTCACATCCGGTAGAGGCCGAACTGTTTAATTTATGAGTGAGAATAACCTGCCTCGAGTCCACATTTCAAACCCGTTTTGAGATTTTGTGAATGAAGCCAGTCCGAGGAGAGCATACACGAACACATTTATCAGCCACATAACCTTCATTTCCAGAAAACTGTGTAACCTTCACGGTGTGAGCCACAGGAAAATTCTGCCTTTAAAAGACATTTTTAATGTGGGTTTTAAAAATGTTCCAGACTAACACTTTCTATTTCTGGTGTGCTAATTTTCCAATTCTAAAGTTAATAGCAGTAACTCAGAAGCAACGATGTTTTGATATTTTAACAAGCTGAAGGCATTTCTGAAATCATCTGCCTTTTGACTCTTTTCTTAAATAAAATTCAATGCTTCTTTTTCCCTAATGGTGAAACAGATTCCTATCCCTAATAGAAATATTAGAGAATTAAGTATATTTTAAAAAACGATTCTAGTAGCCATTGCTAATATACTTTCCATTCACTGTACCCAGCCTCCCAGAGGCCTCCTGGATGCTGTGAGATGCTCAGCACATGGGCGGGACTGGTCTTCTTCTTCATGTTGATTATTCACCTTTTTTCCCATTGATGGGGCACCTCGGTATCATTAGTTGAAATGTTCACTTCCGAGGTGTATCTGCAGATGAATGTTTAGGCTGTCTGCCACCCCTCAGTAGCCAGGGGCATCCACAAATTTAAGAGCTTTATCTAAAAATGAATGGGTGAGATTCTGAAGACTCCATGGAGCCCCATTTTTTTACCCCAAGTTTTATAGGCTCCTCTTAAATTCTGACAAAGTTTGCCTTATAAATACAGCTTTTGCAGAATGGTTTCTTCCCGGAGATTGCTCAGAGAATTTATTCCAAAGTCCTTTTTATTGGCTCTCTGTCCAGTCAGCTGAAAGGTCTTGCAGGTTATTATAACCTGCTAGTTTGTGTTTTTGTGGGTTTTTAAAAAAAATTTTTTTATTGATTTCAGAGAGGAAGTGAGCGGGAGAGAGAGATAAAAGCATCAATGATGAGAGAGAATCATCGATCAGCTGCCTCCTGCATGCCCCACACTGAGGATCGAGCCCACAACCCTCAGGAATCGAACCGTGACCCCCTGGTTCACAGGTCGACTCTCAACCACTTAGCCATGCCGACTGGGCTGTGTGTTGTTGTTTTTTAAATAGGGGAATGCAAGTGGCTTTTTAAATATAGAGCAGATCACAAATATGTCCTTTTCCAGTTTCTTTATTTTTGAAATTAATTTTGCTCTACCCTAAAATTGATAGAAGCCCTGGAGTCAGTTTTCTCAGTCTCAGTAGCTCTTTGCAGCAATAAAGCCCACTGACCTGAAATCCTGGTGCCTCTTTCAGAACAGGACGCCCGAAGGCCTGGGTGCAGGGTGCCCAGGGACACCCAGTGTCTGCAGCCAGGGGCCCTCACACACGTTTTAGATCCCTGCCCCCTTTCTCTCTTGGGCTTTCGTGGAAACGTAATGCGCACTGGCATTCACGAGCCATAGTGAGTTCCTGTGCTCGCAGACACTGAACCTTCCCCGGGGCAGGTGGCCCGGGGCAGGCGGCGGGCGGGGGGAGGGGAGTGTGTGTGTGTGGGGGAACATTTCCCTTCCTGAGGAGTAATTGCATAGCCCAGAGTGAGCTCCTGCTATGCGCGCTGCCTCCCCTGGCCTCCGCTTGGGGAGCGTTGACTGTTCCTTCATTTGAAACGCGACCTAACTATGGTGTCCCTTGCTTAGGGGCAGTGTTTCCTCATGCTCTAAAGTGGGATTAATTTTCGTAACTTCATTTACGAGGTCCAGGAGGCGAGCTGCAGTTGCTATGGGAACAGTTACTGACTATCCCGGCGTTAGTACATTTAACACATCAACAGGGATGCTGTATGACATGGGCCCATCTCCCTTTTCCCACTTACCATTCCCTTTTCCCTTTCTGGATGGATTATTGCTAGGGACAGGAAAAGAGGGACTGAGTTTCACAGCCGGGTTTATCTGATATTAGAATGTTATAATCCTGGCCAGTTTTTGTAAAGAATATATTTTTATTGATTTTCGAGAGACAGGAAAGGAGAGGGAGAGAGTGATAGAAACATCAACATTGATCTGCCTCCTGCATGCTCCCTGCTGGGGAATCAAGTCACAACTCAGGCATGTGCCCTGTCTGGGAATTGAACCAGTGACCTCCTGGGCCAGGGGCCAATGCTCAACCACTGAGCCACACCGGCCGGGACTGGCGAGGTATTTTCATGGGAATTCCCTATCCAAAGGACGCATGTGTCTACTCTTTACTTCCGCCTTTGTTGGGTGCTGGCTTTGACAGGCTCTCTAACCTCATGGGGAGCCTTGCAGAAAGGGAGGAAAATGGTGTTGGTACTCCCGGAGTGTGGTTGTCAGAGGAGTACTTGCAGCGCATTCCTAGGCCATGTAATCTGTCTGTAGCCTCACATTTGCATAAGAATGGCTAATTGCGAAGCTTTATGTAAACCAGGCGTGGTGGCGAATATATTATCAAACCCATGGCCTTTAGCTGTAATTACAGGATGCTGCCATGTCAGCCAGGGTGCCGCAGGTGGAACGCGGGACGCTCTTCCAGTCAGGGTTTATTTCCATCCTGAAGCATGAGCTGCTTTTCCGTGTGATTTTTTTATTTTGTTAGAAGAGAAATCTAACAGCCGGGGTTGATAGTAGTTGCAGAATATTGAGATTAAAGGAATAAAATTCTGACTGAAAAATTTTAAAATTTTAAGGTTGCTAATAAATCTAAGTGTTTGAGCCACAGAGAAAGTCCCCTGGGTATATCGTCCAATGTACTTATTCTCACAAACTTTGTTTCTCTTGGATTTTTTTATTTTAAAATAGTCTATGCTCACAGCCAAATGGAGCAGAAAGTATAACCCCCTTAAGTTACCCCCTTAAACGGTTTTAGTCAGGTATGGGCTCCTCCCTGTGCCTCCTTGAAGACCACTGGCTGATTTCTCTCTGTTCTCCCCAAGTCTGAGTGCCTCTTCTGCATATGGTGGCCAGAAAGCATTGTGGGAGGGAGGAGTAGGGGGAAAGAGAGGAAGGGAGGGAGGGAGGGGAAAAAGGAGGGAGGGAGGAAAAGGAGGAGGGAGAGAGGGAAGGGGATGGCTTTGTTCTGAAAGTTTGACACGCATAATGTTAGACTTGAACCAGGATAAGTTATCTGATTTCATGGTGATCCACATTCAAAGAGCTGATCAGCTGACCCTAAGCTCACATTCCTGCCTTGAAATAATTGTAGCCGAGCGCTCGTGACAAGACATTGCGGAAGAGTGTGGCTCCCACTCTTTGCCTCCTGTCATCGTCTCTGTGTGCTTGTCCACCAGCCACAGGCGCCATGCTCTCATGTTCCTCGTTATGGGCAGTGGTGTCTGGTGCAGGAGGCTTCACAGCTGCCTGATGTCATG
Organism: Ia io; assembly: GCA_025583905.1. NCBI lineage: Eukaryota > Metazoa > Chordata > Mammalia > Chiroptera > Vespertilionidae > Ia > Ia io. Next base: position 78,707,060 of record JAJQQW010000016.1, on the reverse strand, counting down.
GGCGACAGAGAGATGTGGGGATCGTGGGGGAGCTCAGTGATAAGCTCCTTAGAAACTGTTCCCCGGGCTAGGGGATACGCTCGGCTCCATTGTGTGTGAGCAGTGGTGTCATTGCTGGGACAGGAAAGGCAATGCATGTGCTAATGGGCGCATGGATGGTCAGAAAGATGTGTGAACCCAGGAAGCTTGTCTGTTTCACATTTGCAGGCAATGGGATTGAAAACTGTTTAGCAGGTTCTCCATGAAGACGGGGGAGGTGCCAGAAACTGGACACTGCTACCCGAGGTGCCTCCCTCTGAATGGGCATAGGATGCACGCTGTTTGCAAGGGGCTGAATGAAACCATTGCCAACCTTGAAATCTTAGGATTCTATGATGTATTATGTACTATACAGACACCCCAGATACACTGAGCATAACCTGAGTAAGCGTAAATTCCTAAACTTCACTTGAATTGAGATTATACAAAATGCTGAAAATGTATTTCTTTCCACATTGTCCCTTAAGATTCCCTTGAATTGTTTAATAAAATAGGATCACCTTTTGCCTCAGTGTAAAAGTGGCCCCTTGTTACTGTGTGTATTAATTTACTATAGAGTCTTCCCTCCTGGCAGTACAGTTCTTATGTCTATAACCAATCCTCTCCTCTTCCCAGATATTCGAAAACAGGGGCCATTCCTCATGCACCTTCCTGGCAGGAAGTTCGTCAGTGTATGCAAGGGACTGGGAGTGAATGTGCTTATGTTCACAGTCTCTAAAAGTGGATTCTTAAAACTATTATTACTGACAAATTTTAAATGGATTATTGAAAAATCCTAATGTTTTGACTTTACAAAAGGGATAGGAAATACTTGGAGCCATAATGAGTTTCTTAAGTTTAATTTCTACCAAAAATTGCTTTTCTTTTATATCCTAAGTATTCCAATGATAAATTAGAAATGTGCCCTAAATATAGCAGTAGACCTGGTTGCTAGCATGAGGGCATGCTTTAAGGATTTCCTAGAATCATTTTCCTGGAGGAAGCATGATTCTGTCCTTGGCTGTATTTTTTTAAGGATTTGAATGCATAACCTGAATAACAGTATGAAAACTGTATGGATCAGGCTTTTCACAATATTCAAATCAAGAGGCGCATTATAATTAAAGAAGTGTAAATGTCCTAACAGGCTGAACTGTGGGACAGATACCAAGATAGATTTTAATTTGATTAAATTCCACCCTTGAATTTTTAAAAATCAATTGTACAAGTTTAAAACGGGAGAGACTCTGACCCATAACACTGGCGGAAGACCTGGACGTTTAGTGAGGGCAGTGTCCGGCTAAGCCCGTGGTAAGTGGTGGTTAAGTGAGACCAGTGCTGTTGCAGGCTGCACTCGCAGAAATAGTTTCCAGATCCAAGCAGGGAGTTAACGTGACAGTCCCATGATAAATACTCTTGCCTCAGACCATGCCTGGAACACCAGGAACAATTCCAGGATACATATTTTAAGATGGTCTCTGGCAAACAAATGGAACAGATAGAAGAGAGTAATGGTGTGTTTAAGCAACAGTTGAAGAAATGGGGTATGATTAACCTTGACCAGAGAAGGCTAAGAAGAGACACATTAACTTCCTTCATGTAATTCAAGGGCTGTCAAATGAAAAAGTGTTTGACTTACTTCATAAAACTCCAGGGGTAAGCTAGAACCAATGTGTGCGGAAGTTTCAGGAAACCGGACAAAGGTAGTTCTTTTTGTTGTTGTTGTTGTTGAACAAATGGAGGTATACTGCAAAGTTGTGAGGCACTGCCCCGATCTAACAAAGTTCCATGACAGTCTGTTGTGGATGTTGTTAATGAAGAAATGGTTTCTAAATGCCTTTCCCCCATCCCTGGAAATGCAGAGCCTTAGAGGAATATTCTGACACAGCACCTCCAGGGATAGAAGAACGGAAAACTGGCTTATTCTGCCTGACACCAGCCCCACCCTAAGGCATTTGTTGGACATTCCACAAACCACAGATGCAGGGTCCAGGCTCTCTATGGCGGAGACTAGGTAGCCCTCCATAGGGGACCTTGGGTCAGAGGGGCCTGTGGTTGGCGCTCTCTGTGGTGCTGAATCGAGGCAGTACCTTTGAGGCTCCTGTTTGCTGTTTCTTTAACCTCTGCCCTGAAACATTTCAGGTGTGGCCTCTTGCTTGTTGATATGCCTTTGTATTTTGGCTCCATACCATATAGATCACATCCTTACATCAAGCTTTCTGATAACTCTGCCTGCCTTTCATAAATCCGGCCGGCACCCAGCCTGTTTTGACCCAACTCAATTGACCTCTCAAGGAGATGAATTATGATGAGTTATGGAAGATGAATTATGCAATAGATTTGAGACTGGGGTCGGCAGCTGCAGTAGGTGAAACATGGTATTTATAGATATCTTCTGACCTATCAAACCATGACATTTCTTAGCACTTGCAAAGTCATCTCACGCTATATATTCATTGATTCTTAGTAGACTTAGACATGAAGGCAAATACTGGGTAAGGTGGCAATCTGGCTGAGGAAGAGGGTTGGATGAGGCCACTGATAAACTACATATTAAAAGGGTAATTTTTCTTTATACTTTTGATAGCTCTCTTCATATAGAGCACAGTTCTAGGTGGCTGTAGATATCAATTCTTTACACTAATATGGCTTTGCATAGAAATGAAAAGCCGTGAGTGAAGGTTACCACAGGGAAACTTGGCAGAACATCCTGACAGCAGCAGCAGGGAGCTGAGGAACTTGGGCTGTAGGAGTAGAGATAAGGCAAGAGGACACTGTTGGGCCCGGGCAAGGTGCTCAATGGAGAGAGCACTGGCCCTCAGATCAAAGGGTTGTGAGTTTGATTCCCAGTCAAGGGCACGTACTTCGGTTGTGGGTTTGATCCCCTGCAGGAGACAACCAATCAATGAGTCTCATGTTGATGTTTCCCTCTCTACCCCTCCCCCGCCCCTTCCACTCTGTCTGAAAATCAATGGAAAAAATATCCTTGGGTGAGGATTAAAAAAATTTTTAAAAAAAGAAAGAGGACACTGCTGGGCGAGCAGTGAAGCACTTCTCTTCTGTGTGGGATCTCCCCAGACATGGAGTAACAGACCCCTGTGAGCTCTGCTCCACAGGAAGCAGGGAGGGAGCTCAAGTGAGAGGATCTTAGAACCCTAAAACTCAAAACAGGACAAAGAACTGCTAATGGAAAAGAAGAGGATGAAGCATATGGAAGGAAAAGCCTAAACATCTCTGATATTTAATGGTAATTAACTTGTATAAAAGCCTACACAGAAGCCAAACCATTTAAGGTTCATAAATTATATAGCCAGATTTTAATCATAAAATTTCCTGAGGAAAGAATTCATTCAAAGTTCACTAGTTATAACTTATAGAGCAGCGCTACACCCAATTATGCAGTTGGTAAATGCTTTCCATAATACATGTGAGTTCAGTAGGGAAAAAAAGCCCTTTAAAATTTAGACAAAAAATAGAAATAAGCTTTTAATAAAGATAAGTGAAACAGTTAATCTTCAAGATTCATCCAATGAGGTTTTGTGATCAAAGGATATTTTATAAAAGAACTTTGAGGGTAAAAGAATTTATACCGAATTGTGAATTCAGACGATCTCTTAACATCCTGGTCACACTCAAGGTTAGATTTATTAGTCTTAGAAAAATTATACAAATTGGGAAGAATCATGACAGAGGCAGCTCATTTATTGAATAATTCTCTTTAAAAGTTTTTTTTCCTGAGTTAAATATTCTCCAAAATGAAGGTGTCCCAGTGTTCATTCGAAAAGCTCTTATTCTCATTTCTCAGCCAGTGTACTTAAGAGGCCAAGTAGACAAAGCCTATTTCTCACCTGAACCCCCTTTGTAGCATTGCAGTTCTTTCAAACATTTTGGTGCTATTTATATCCACTCTGAAAGAAAGCAGTATGTCATCAAGCGCTGTTATGGCCAGAGGAAGAAGCGGAAATGTCAAAGAAAACTCCCATGGGGACTCCACCTTTATGGCAGGGCATCCTGCCCCAAGCCCTTAGACTAAACGAGGCCCTCCATCTGTGCCATCTTATGTGGGTAAAATTGTCTTCCTGGGGGTTCCTTAACCTCAGTTGGAGCAGGCTAAATATCAGCTATAAATGTTTGACATTTTCCACAGAAGCACAGATGAGGCTATTACGAAAACACTTCAGTTAGTCAGCTCCAAACTTCGTGTCCACCTTGATCCAAAGAGGCCATAGGAACTGCCTTGTAGAGTTGCTGTATGGCATTCAGGTTACAGGAGGGGCACAATCACCTTTGGTTCTTTTTCTGCCTTCTCGTTTAAGGCTATGTTAAGTATGATCAAAAAGAGAATTGGGGAGTAAGTTTTTATTCCTGCCAAACATCTAGGTCCCTGAAAGTCTTACATCCTCACGTTACGTAAAGTTGAAGATGGACCCCTGGAGGGAGGCTCCTGGGCAGCTTCCTTTGACTCCGTGACTGACTGTGACAAGTAGGGCTGCTGACCTGAGCTCTCGGCTCACCCAGTTGTCCTGGATAAAAGAATGAGGCATGTACCCAAGAGAAAGCCACACTCGGAGAGGCAAGTTTCAACTGATTGATGGGGTTCCAGATTTAAATTTTATTAAGGAAAGCAAAATCTTTTGCAGTGGCCAGGAAAATAGAAGTGGGAAAATAAGATTTAAAACCAACAGGAGAATGGAGAGTGACTGCGGATGGATCTGAGGTTTCATTCTGTGGTGATGGAAAGTTCTGAAAGTATATTACAATGATGGTTGCAGGACTCTCTAAGTGCACTCAAAAACATTGATTTCCACATGTAAATGGATGCGTTGTTTGATATGTAAACTATATCTCAAGCTGCTATTTTTTTTAAATGGTGAAAAGGTGGTTATTCCCCAACAGCACAGGTATTGAGGACGAGAAGTCTTGGGTTCAGACTCCCACAACTTTACAGTTAGTTGGGTGGCCCCAAGCAAGCAATTTAATACATATGCATCTCAGATTCCTTATCCCTAAGTAGAGATAAGAAGACCTCATCCTAGGATTGTTGTGAGGATAATTGGAATAATAGGGATGTTATGTAAAACATGTATCAGAATCCATAGCTTAGAGAAAGTGCTGAGCAGGCTGGTCACTGGGAGCAGGGGATTGGGTGGTCCTGACAGTGGCGGTAGAATGAAGTCTTCAGTGTGAAAGTTCAGAGCCTGGGAGAAGCCCCGGGAGAGAATCTGACCATCCCATTTCAGGGCATGTTCCTTCTCTCAAAACTGTATTCAAGGAAATTGATTTTTGTGTGTGTGTGTGTGTTCCCTCGATAGCCCCTCTTTCTTCACCCTTTCCCTGGACTGACCTGGAGATGGGCTCAGCTAATGCACTTACTCGAGTCTGTGCTGCAGACAGAACTTTCCAATTGGTGAAGAACCTTGAATGTCTATACATTGGCCCATCAGGGGAGCTGCATCCACTCACAGGGGGTCTGTTCTCTGTATTTCTCAGGTACCTCAAGGGCTCATAAACCAGGAGACGCCCAGCTTCCTGGGGCCACACTGGTATTCTGGTCCATTATGGAACATGGACCCACTTCCGTGGCCAGGCCAGCTCTCCTGGTTGTGTATTCAAAAACTCGTGTAAAATAGCAAAAATCATGTATGGAGAAAGCAGAAAATTCTGTGACAGGCAGGTACACTGATGAATGAGCTCTTCGTGTGTTAACAATCTATTTGGTTCAATTGGCTATAAAATGAAATGCCAGGCCATTTGTTTTCATCAAACATGTTTTACAGACCAAGGAGTAGAGGGAGCCCACCTTAGCCCCCGCCTCTCTGGTCATTCATTCTTATGGCTCCCGCTTTCTCTCTCTGCTTTGCTACTGAAAGAAGCAGCAACAGCACCTAGCAAAGAGGAAGTGTGCAGGCTGTTTTGTGAAGTGTAATATGTGATCGATTCGAAGTCATACTTCCTTCATGTGGGAATCTGAGTTGAAAACATGAAACCGGACAACCAGTAGATCCGTGCTGCCTGTCACTGCTTGAGCCAGTTCAGCAGAGACAGGGTTGAATCCTATATGAGCGTTTATTCCAATCCTGCTGGCAGCATGGAGAGCAGCAGGTCATCCACAGACATCTGCTCTGCCCCCCACCGTAAGCCAGCTGCTTATGTAGGGTAGGACAAAGATTACATGGGGAAGTAGGGATTATAGGCCTGGGGAATAGGCAATGCAGGCTGGGGTGGGATTCCACTGTTTGGGCAGCAAGGTTGTTAATCTTTCCATGATAATAGGCAGTTCTTGAATGGGAATGGACCACAGTCCAAGGTTGATTCCCCGGTTCCCAGGGGGCTTACAACTCCCAGCCAGGTTAGAATGTCCTTCCTTTAACCAACACCAGGCAATCATGGTTAACAGAGGATGATTACTATTTCCCATGACCACAGGTAGTCCTCAGTATTCTATTTTTGCCCTCAACAAATGTAGAAGGGGAACATCTGTGTCTTTAGGGAGGTTCCCAGCGTCCCTCAGTCTGCTGCAGGAGCCGAAAGAATCCCGAGGTAGTGCTCTGTGCTGGGATTGCCTGGACAGTGCCCAGGGTCCCTCTTAACAAATCAGACGGGAATTTGTGTCAGCTGTTATTTCGCTCCAGAAAGGAACTCCCTTGATCTCTGGAAGCTCTCCTTTCTAGATCTGTCAGAATCCCAGGCGAGGCCCCCACTGCTGCCTTCCCCTTGATCTCGCCTGGAGCTGCAGAGTTAGGCTGAGCCGTACACACTGGCCTCATCTTTGATGTGTCTCAAGCTTTGATTTCTTTTGTTTTGTCTGTTTTCCTCATTCTCACTCCCCCACTTGATTCATCGATGATTATAAAATATCAAAGCATCAAACCTAAGCTCCCACTCTAATGGGAGCAGACACGCTGGGCTTCCTTCCTCGTGGATCCGAGGCCCGGACGGCGGCTCCACGTGGGACACTTACATGCTGTCATTTTCCAACAAGAAGGTGGCAGGGCGGAGGCTGGGCCTGCGATTTCTCACATTAGTCAATGCTGATGTCTTGGGATTTCTTGTGGTAAAAATACAAAGATGCTTGATGTTTCGGGCAGAGTCATTTGATATGATTCCAGCTTCTCCCAAACATTACTGTGTGTGCATAGAAAGCGTTTTTCTGTCTTCCAAAGGCTGACCTTGGCTTAGTCTGTTGAAATTGTGTCTCATTGCTGGGCAGTTATACATACTCTATATTTGAAAAGGAGACAGATGCCCGGTATAGCTCTGGGGTTGAGTTATGAACCAGGAGGTCACAATTCGATTCCAGGTCAGGGCACGTGCCCAGGTTGTGGGCTCGATCCCCAGTTCGGGGTGTGCAGGACACAGCTGATCAATGATTTTCTATCATCATTGATGTTTCTATCTCTCTCTCCCTCTCCCTTCCTCTCTGAAATCAATAAAAACATATTTTTTAAAAGAGAAAAGGAGACAGAGAAAATAGATGCTTTAGGCACCAATGAGAGGGCAGCGGGATCTTGACATTTGTGTTCTGGGAGCAGAGGGTGGTGTGTATGTCCAGGTGGACACGTGACTGTTAACTGAGGACTGACTTCGATCAGACAGGATGCTTCTCGGGGCTTCATCCATGGAGGCTGCCTTCTGTGAGACAGTGGTGGCCCAGGGGCAGTGGGGTGCAGGGGAGGTCACGGGGTCTGCAGGGCGGAGGGGAGATCACGGGATCTGCAGGGTAGAGGGGAGGTCACAGGGTCTGCAGGGTGGAGGGGAGGTCATGGGTTGCAGGGAGCAGATAGCCCTGCATAGCCTGGAAGGTTCTTTATCTCTTTTTTCTTATCTCTACAATAGGGATGATTCTAAACCTCACAGCGGTTACCCAATGCATGATAATGTGTGGGGCTATGCTTCGTTAGCTGTGAAGTATTGTGAAAAATATACTTTTTGTCATGGAAATATAGACTGTTTTGTAATCCTGGACTATTTTAGGGAATCTAGCAAAAGGAAGACTTTATATAACTTTATTTCCTTTTCTCTTAATTCCTCTGTGGACGGAGGCACGCCATCCACATATAAATAACTCTCCCTCCTCCCGAGTGCACAGCATTTTTAAGATTTCATGGAGAACAAAGGACAGGGAGGCCGCCGCAGAGCTGAAGTGGCCAGCCCGGAAATAACAAGCACTTGGAGAAAAGCTTTGAGCTGCTGGGATTTGAAAAAGTACCTGTGCCATCTCATCCAAATAGAGAAGTTATTTTATAATAATTAACTGTCCTGAGTTGGGGGCAGTAAGGAGACAGTGCAAAATTGTAGCCTCTTGTACCACTTGGTTTTCTTTAGTGAACTTTATTTCTTTTTTTTAGTAACATTTTAGATTTACAGGAAAATGCAAACAATTCCCATAGACCCTGCACCTAATTTTTGCTGTTATTAGCATGTTACATCGGTGTGTTACATGCTACCATTACTGATACTGATATTAATTGAAGTGCATACTCTGTTCAGATCCCCTTGGCCTTTACCTCATTTCATTGTCCGTTCCTCGGCCCTACCCAGGCGCCCGCCCTGTGGTCACCATTGCAGTGGATGGGGTGTGGAGCGAGGGAGGGAACAGAAGCGAGGATGTCTCAGATTTGGGATGTGAACTTGTGATCCCCTGTGATGGGGGTGCACTGGCCTCTGCCCATATAACCTGCACCTGTTGGTACACGTCACCCGTCGCTACTGGGATGACAGCTTTCTGGGCTCAAAGATGTTAAGCTGTCATCCTGATATCACCGACATGGCCCTGGTGGCTCTGCTCCCTCGCTCTTCTACTGATTAACTAGGGAAAAAAAGGAATCAACCTATGATTAAGATACACTGAGGAGCCCTAACCAGTTTGACTCAGTGGATAGAGCGTCGGCCTGCGGACTGAAAGGTCCCAGGTTCGATTCCGGTCAAGGGCATGTACCTTGGTTGTGGGCACATCCCCGGTAGGAGGTATGCAGGAGGCAGCTGATCGATGTTTCTCTCTCATCGATGTTTCTACCTCTGTAAAAAAATCAATAAAATACATTTAAAAAAAAAAGATATACTGAGGAGCCAGGCTGGTGTGGCTCAGTGGTTGAGTGTCGACCCAGGACCAAGAGGCCACTGGTTCATTTTCCATCAGGGCACAGGCCAGGGCTGCACCAGTAGGGGGTGAAGGAGGCAGCCAATTGATGATGTTTCTCTCTCATCGATGTTTCTATCTCTCAATCCCTCTCCTTTCCTCTCACTCTAAAACATCAATAAACCATTTTTTTAAAAGAAAAAGATATACTGATGAGCAAAACAGAACCAGAGGACGCGTGAAGGAGGTCAAAGGAGACTGGGTGAAAGAAGGTGAAGAGATTAGCCAAAGAACGTATATGCGTAACATAGATACAACAATGAGGTGCTGGCCAGGGGGGGAGGGTTCGGGGCTGGATGGAGGTGGGCAAAGGTGGCGGATGGGGGACATCTGTAATAGTGTCAGCAATAATTAAAAAAAAAAAAAAGAAAGAAGAGAACAAAGCACAGAAACCTCTAGCAAGCTTTTTTTCACCTTCGTTGATGTATAATTGACAAATAAAATGGTCAGAGCTTTCTGAGCTTTCAAACTTAAGGGCAAGTGGGTGCCTTAAGGAGGAGTCTGAGTTTCAGGTCATGTTCACGTGATAGCTCAACGGAATGATTGCTTGATCAACAGGCTCTGTGGGTAAAACCCAGAGAGCCCTCCAATTAAAATGAGGTACCTAGCTCCCACCCCTCCCAATAAAAAACAAAGCAGGAAGTCAATGTTTAGTAATAGAAGTGTGGTTAATAAGGAATCTTCTGATTAATTCCTAATACTGCCCCAGGCAGAGGGGGTTTTACACAAGCACCCAGCTCTGAGTCTGGCTTACAGTGATGTGGGAGATAAACTATAAAACAGTCTCAATGAACACATAACTCTCTTGAACAAAATAGAGCTGTCGAGAAGACGTGAAAGCAGCTACATATTTTGTGAACCATAAATCATGAATCTCTTTATTTTCAAAAGTGCAATTAGCTACCAGTGTTCCTTCAGGACAGAAGACAAGTGGGGAACACCTGGGGCCCCACAGGGGTAACTCACCCGATAGCAGTTCAGTTCGGCAGGTGCACCAGGGTGCTCTGCCACGTCACCTTGCGTGTCCTTATGGGCAAGGTCACCGTCCTTCATAGCGTGGTACTCATATTTCACTCTCCTTTCTTTGGCAGTATTTATTTTAAGCTCATGTCAAAAACTCATTCTTTTTGTCTCCCTGGTGGTGCTTTTCAAACAATGCCTCCCTCAGTCTCACTGAGAAGTTTTGGAGAAATTGGACAAAGATAAAACAACATCTATCTATCTATCTATCTATCTATCTATCTATCCATCCGTCCATCCATCCATCCATCCATCCATCTACAGACACACTTGAACCTTATACTAGTAAATGTGTATGTGTCTTCTCTAAGCTTGAAATAGAAGCCTTTTTTATACCCGCCCCCGCCCCCCCGCCCGCCTTCTTTTGCCACAGGCAGATCACTACCATTCTAATGACAACTCCAGAGTCCGAAGTATATCAGCAAGGCAGGCAGAGACCTTCCTGATTGAAATATACTTTGTATATTTCAAGGGCCTCCAATCTGTCCATGATGAATAAGGCCTTCATGACTTCCGGCTCCTGGCTATAAAACGACAAATGGTGACATTAATCTTCACATTGTTCCTTCCCCCTAAGACACTATGGGGACAACCAAGATCATGCCAGGATGTAGCCCAGTGTTGTTTCCTCTGATTTCCTCTCCTTTGCAGGATGTTGACATTGCCTGTTATGTGTGCTGTGCTTTCCTCTGATCTGCCCGCCTTCCTGTTCCCAGGTAGCTTTTAGACTTGGTTACAGTCTTAATGATGCATGTTTAAGGAGGCACAGCATCATTTCTTATGCCCACCATGGTTTGGCAGATGGGCTGGGCTCTGTAATGTCCTCTTTCTCCTTCCCTGATAGAGAAATGCATTGACTGGTGATGACATGGCGAGAGAAACTACTTAGAGTGTGTGACGGGCTTTGTTCATTCCAGGGCCCACAATCAGTGACGTCCTATCTTAGGGAGGCGGTGCTCCTCTCAGAGTGTTGCTTGTCACTCCAAGCATGTGCTGACCATCAGCAATCAGCACTCACAACCCACATGGTTTACGTGGATAAATGAAGTTTTTTATTTGAATTATTTGTTGACCTGCATTTATCTCCCCTCCATACATGATCAACATAATGTTGATTTAAGATGAAATGTAGACCCCAATCTTAGAATAACTAAGAAGTACAAATTTTCATCTTACTAAGGGAAGGTGTAATGACAACGTTGTCCAGCAGAACTTCCCATGGCGATGGAAATGAGTGTGGGAAAGTGTGCCTGTGTGCATATGTGGCTACTGAGTGACTGGAATGTGGCTAGTATGACTAAGGAAATGAATTTTATTTATTTCTACTGAATTCAAATTTAAACAGCCACAGATGGCTCATGGCTAACATACTGAACAGTGCAGTTTTCAAAACACGGACATTCAGCTTAGACATCTGCTACCAGAAAAAGGAGCGGGGGGACCTCAAAGCCCCAAACTAAAGCCAATTAGAGATAATTTGATGTCATTTTACTCATTAGTATCCTGCTTGGCAAAGGGGACTTTGTCAAAGACAAGAGTAGCTGAGATACTACACTTTCTGAAAATAGGTCTTCCAGTCTGCATTTCTACACCAGTAGGTCTTCTCATTCACCACCAATGGACACGAACTCATCTGGAGAGCATTCAGGATCATTATGACAAAAGCAGCAACTGACACAGAAATAGCAGACATGTAAACACGTGGGTACCCAATTGCTGATGGTCAGGAAGGATAAGTAGGTACAAGTTGCGCTAGAATCACCTGGAATCAGTCTGGAGAGAGAAGCTCCCACAAGGGGAGTGCACGGGGACCACCCACTGCTTCTGGGTTGAGGATGAGTGGCCTTTGTGCTCATGTGGTTCTGATTCGTGATGGAACCCCTTTATCTTGGAAAGTCACAATTACCCTGGCGGCCTGTCAGTTCCCCTCCTTGCTGGGTCAGTAGTGAGTAAAATTGGAATGATGAATCTTCTCTCTAATTTTACAGGAAAAGAGGCCAGGACACATTTTGTTAAGTGCCTTCCTGGGCCCTGAGCAAGGACTGGTGGTGGGAACCCAGCGAGGGGGGAGCTGAGCTGCCCCTGCTCTTTCCCATGACCCAGGGACAGAGGGCAAAGGAGTTGGAAGCAAAACAAACCATTTTACCTCAGTCCCTGGCATGTCATCATCTCTACCTCTTAGGCCTTGATGAATATGGCATCAGGGCCACCTGAGTGCCCGAATGAGTGTCCCTGCAGTCATCATATTTATTTAGAGCAGCAGTGAACGTTTCACTCTGCCTCACACAGAGCTTTCTCTAATCCTTTGAAGAAATAATAGATGAATCTGAGTTTCCTGAATCTAGTAATATTAGAAGGAAAACATCTAAGTGAGGAGAAACTTGTCATACCTTTTCATTTTCAGCATCTGTTGCTATGAATTCAAAGGAAAGGTGATGATTAGAATATTCAGAAAAAGTACCAACTTTAATGGTAAGAATTCAGGGAGACCAGAAAGTCCATCCCAAAATATCATGAGCATCTTTTGGGTCACTGGTATGGACTTATTAATTATTATCTCCACAGGTTTCTATTATGAGAAATTGCCCTGGCCAGTGTAGTTCAGTAATTAGAGAACTGGCCTGCACGAAGGGGCTCGGGTTCGATTCACAGTCAAGGTCACATGCCTGGGCTTCAGGTTTGATCTCTGGCTCTGGTGCAGGTGTGTGCAGGAGGCAACCAGTCCATGTATCTCCCTTACATCAATGTTTCCCTCTTTCTTTTTATCTCCCTCCCTCCCTTCCATTCTCTCTAAATAAAAAAAAAAAAATCAATGGGAAAAATATCCTTGGGTGAGGATTAACAAAGAAAAAATAAAAGAGAGAGAGAGAGAGAGAGAGAGAGAGAGAGGGAGGGAGAGAAGTTGCTCTGAGAAAGCAGGGCACTGCCTGGGTGGAGTCCCAGGGCCATAGGCTTCATGCTCACTTTCTTCTGCTTCCATTGAGGTGGTCTCTGTGCGGTTTCCTGATTGAAAAGCATAGGACCTGGTTTCACTTTTGTGTGGAGTCTAAAACACAAAATAAACGAACAAACTAAACAGAAACAGACTCATAAATACAGAGAATAGATCCATGGTTGCCAACAGGGAGTGGGACTGGGGGGCTGGGTGAAAAAGGGGAAGGGATAGAGACTTAAGATTGGTGGTTACAGAAGAGTCACATGATGTGACGTCCAGCACAGGGAATCTAGTCAACAATCCTATATAATCTATACTAATAGAAGGTTAACCTTTTGCACTCGGATGTCGAGTGTGACTCGACACGGTTAGCATTAGAATAAAGGAGAAAAAAGCAAGCGAGTGCAAAGGGTTAATATGCTAATTAGATCAGACGTCTTCCGGACGTCCTTCTGGACAAAGCCACCATGGCAGGGGCCGAGGCAGAGGCAGTTAGGGGCAATCAGGCCGGCAGGGGAGCAGTTAGGGGGTGACCAGGCTGGCAGGGGGACAGTTGGGGGGGGCAACCAGGCTGGCAGGGGGGCAGTTAGGGGGCGACCAGGCTGGCAGGGGGGCAGTTAGGGGGGCGACCAGGCTGGCAGGGGGGCAGTTAGGGGGCGACCAGGATGGCAAGGAGCCAGTTAGGGGGTGATCAGGCTGTCAGGGAACCAGTTAGGGGGTGATCAGGCTGTCAGGGAACCAGTTAGGGGGTGATCAGGCTGTCAGGCAGGTGAGCGGTTAAGAGCCAGTAGTCCTGGATTTCAAGAGGGTAAACTGGCAGTCGGACATCCCCTGAGGGGTCCCGGATTGGAGATGGTGCAGGTCGGACTGAGGGACATCCCTCCTCCCCGTGCACGAATTTTGTGCACCGGGCTTCTAGTCCTATAAAATAAAAGGCTAATATGCAAATTGTCCCCTCAGGAGTTCAACCACTCGCTATGACGTGCGCTGACCACCAGGGGGTGGCACAGAACGAAGGAAGGCCCTGATTGGCCCTGATCACTGGCCAGGCCTAGGGACCCTACCCATGTGCGAAGTTGTGCACCAGGCCTCTAATATTGTGCTAACTATGTATGGTGCCAGGTGGGTACGGGGAATGTCGAGGGGAGCACTGTAGATTCTATAAATGTCTAACTGCTGTACACCCGAAACTAATACCATATTGAAGGTCAGCTATAATTGAGAATGTAAAACTAAAAAAAGGAAAGAAATCCCTTCTAGAATAAAAAGATAAGAAGAAAGAAGGGCACAGGCCATAGAGGACAGTGGAGGAATGGATCTTTGGGGGTGTGGGGCGGGGGGCAGAGCCAATGGCCCGCCAAGCACTGTGCTTATTGAATCGGGACCATCGTGGCCTCTGAAACATGGTTATATTCTTGGTTGCAGTCTCCACTCAGTTTCTTTCAAGTAGGCTTACTTTTCCATAATTCCCACAGTTCTTTCTTTCAACATGAATACTTTTAGGGGTGTCATCTGCCCAAATTCACCATATCCGGAGCCATGGATGAATGTATCTGAGTGTGCATTTCAGCATCATCCATTTGGTCCAAACATGGTGATCTCTTAAAGCAAAATCAAATAAACATACCAATAAAAACCCTTTAAACATGACTTGTCTAGTTCTTAAGAGTTTCTGTATTCTATATAAGAAATAGGGAAGCGTTTGGAACACATCAGGGATGGAGAGAGGGCGAGAAAAAGGGAGAAATGTGTGCAGATAGAGGCATGAAATGTTGCTCCCACTGACACTCTGTCATCTGTCTATTTTCATGTCCTTAGAAAGTGGCCCAACTTCACCTTCTGCGCCTAGGACTCGGGTTTGGGTTGGTGGGGTGCCAGGCAAATGACCCGTTTCTGTGGCTGCTGTCCAGCCTGTTATTCCCACTGACTGCTCCGCCTTCTCCGCCTGTTGGGTTTTCTCAAGGATGGAGTTGGCCTGGCATGTCTTTGTCAGCAGGCCCCCTGCCGGGGCTGCCGACCTGTGTCCGGGCTGCTCCGACTTCTGGTGGCCTGGTTCCCGGCACCGCTTACCGCGTCCTCCCACAGGAAGCACCATGTCTGCCCAGGAGCAAGCAGCCCAATTACTTTTCCGTCTCCTTGGCTGTAGGGTTAGCGGACAGAGTTGGCGGGGACCGAGGAAAGAATGGCTGGTGTGATTTTTTGGCTGATTTGGGGAAGAAAATACAAACATAAATATCAACCTGGGGTAAAAACAAAAACGTTGAAGGTTGTGGAAAATAACAGAAAAACACGTGTAACTCTCCCACATGTTGCCTGGAACCGATTCCCTTGCGGACCCTCTTCACTGCAAACGTCCTTCTGGAAAAGCATGGAAGGGCCCATTCTTCTCTTTTCACGTCGGAGAGCTGCCTTTTCATTTGCAGTGAGAATAACTGGTGGGTGCAGAAAATTCCACAAATAAATTCTCAGCCCTTCTTGTATTATCTGATCAGGAGCAGGCCTTTTATTCTGTAACAACCCAATGGGTGCGTCTCACCTTCTCACCAGCCAGGCCTGACCCCTCACCCTTTACCACTTCCCTCCCTCTACCTGGCTCCCCATTCGCATAGGCCACTTGATTCTTTCTGCAAACTCAGACTCTCAAGTGATCTCTGTTTCTCTCATCTTCTCGTCCATGTTCAATTCCTTGAAGACCTGTTTCCACTATTTCCCCATCAAGGAAGTGCAACCCCCTGATTATATCGCTTCTGGTCACTAGGTCCTTCCCAGAAGCTTCCCTCCAAACTCCGGTATCTTGTATCTATTTTATTTTTTATTATTACTTTTAAAATATATTTTTATTGATTTCAGAGGGAGGAAGGGAGAGGGGGAGAAAGAGAGAGAGAGAGACATCGACAATGAGAAAATCATTGATTGGCTGCCTCCTGCATGCCCCGTACTGGGGATCGAGCCTGTAACCCAGACATGTGCCCTGACCAGGAATCGAACCATGACCTCCTGGTGTATGGAATGATGCTCAGCCACTGAGCCACACCAGCCGGGCTCTTGCATCTGTTATAAAAAGAAGAAAATATGTCACAGCCAAAAATGCGCATCTCTCTTCTATGGACTTCTCTCTGGCATTTCAATCATCCCTGCGCTCAGCTTCATTATCCCCATCCCTGACATTTGTCTGAAACTGGAACATCTTTGCAGATATTTTTTTATACATCTTTTCCTTTGAGTCTCTCAGATGTGTGAGGTTGTGAGAAATGAAATAATTCACCCAGGAAGTGTGTGTCTCTTTTCTACCAGGGAGTGGACTGTTCCTTACGCTTCCCAACAGTCTAATTTCTTTCTTCTGCTCAGTGTTGTGGTCACTGTCAGTGTTATTCACTGTTTGCACAGTTCCTTTATCTTCTGTTGTCTTTTCCAGCACCGCTGAGGATTCTGGACCACCCACCCACCCCTTCCTGCCCTGAGCAGAAATCGTGGCTCTTTCAGGGTCTTCTTTGTGTTTACTTCCTGGCTTTTTAAGAATCCATTCTGATTATCTTGGCCTCCAATATCCTGTCCCCAACCCCTCATCTGGGACAAACTGCCTTTCGATTATTTTATCAGATTCTGTGTTCGCATCAGAAACCTCTTCCATCAATGACACTACCCACCTCATTTCCTCAGCTCTTCCACATCCAGTTCCTGGTCCTGCACTCCTGCCTCTGGGGAAGGGACGCTCAGGCCTTGACTGTAGGATGCTGACTTGCTCCAAAGCCAGAATCTAGTGGCGGGGAGGTTGCCTCCTAAGCACATGCTCTCGACATTGTTGTTGCTTCAGTCTCACCCAGCACTCCTGAGAGCAGAGCTCAGCTTCTACAGAGCACTTTTTTCCATTAAATTCAAAGTGCTCTGAACACGATCCAGCCCTGCCGTGTGCCTGTGCGGTGAGTGGGTGGCGAATATTTTTATCTCCTTCCATTTGAGTGGAGGCAGAATCCGCTGCACCAGGAGCCCTGGAAAGCTGAGCGGGTGGACTGTGGATCTCGCTCGGTTTCCTTTCCTGGCCGCCCTGGACCTCCCTCTGATGGAGCTGTGAGCAGAAGCAACGCCTTTGCGGGCAGACTCACCTGCACACGCTTACATGGCTTCCAAGAGACGGTGCTGATGGGATTTGGAATCTGAGTGTACGTGGGATTTGAAGTGGGCCCCACTGGGGAATTGTTCTGAAAGGAAAACACAGTCAGGACCAGGAATTCGAAGCAGCCCTTCCTCACGTCCACTTCTAATGCCAGGCCCTCTTAAGAGCACAGACCCGCCCTGGCCCTGAGCTGCTCATCGCCTTGCATGGGCCTCCTCGGTGGTCTTCCCTCGCTGTCCTTCACTCTGCTGTTCTCGGTGCCACCTGCGCCCACTTCTCTGGGTCGCCACTCAGACCCTGTTCTGGAATGAGCGAGCGGCACTGCCCGCTGGTCTCATAACTGTCACGGAGCCTGCGATTCCTCCCTCTGGCAGGTCCCTGGAGCCTGGGAGACCTTACAAGATTGCAGCCTTTAATTGTCCTCCCGCCTGGCTCACGTCCACTGCTTGGCGCCCGATGGTGCTGCAGGCTCTCTTTCTCCTTGGCCAGGCCTGTGGGTTTTATTTTATTTTAAAAAAATATATTTTTATTGATTTCAGAGAAGAAGGGAGAGAGATAGAGAGATAGAAACATCAGTGATGAGAGAGAATCATTGATCAGCTGCCGCCTGCACACACCCCCACCCCCGGGGATTGAGTCCACAACCCCAGCATGTGTCCTGACCAGTAATTGAACTGTGAACTCCTGGTTCACAGGTCAATGCTCAACCACTGAGCCACGCCCGCCGGGCAGACCTTTGAATTTTATAATCAAGAGTATCCGACCAGCCGTTTATCAATGGGGCTCAGGGAGACCAGCTTCAGGTGCCAGCCCCTCGGGGGAATTGCAGTGTCTCCTCCATTGAGCCCTCCCATCCCCGTCGATGACAAAAGAGCAACTCCAGCCCCGGACGGCCTCCCAGAGTGACATGAGCCTCACCAGTCTCGGCCTCCAGGGGATCCGTGCTGCTCAGTGAAGGGCGCTTTACAGGGGCAGCTCGTTACGAAGAAGCCAGGCCAGTCCTCACGCTGCCCGAGCTTGCCTGCCTGCTCCCCAGGGTGTTCTAAAGGCGCCGAGGAAGCCCCCAGAGCAAGGGTGGTGAAAAGGAAGGAGAGCGAGTTCTTTGTGAGGGAGGGTGGCGAGGCTGTCTCCCGAGTCCTCTCGAACATACAAAGGAAGCGGGTCCGCGGGTGCCCTCTCACGAGGTGCTTCTGCAGCGACCCCCCTGGGCCCAGAATGAGGCGCAGCCCGGACCCAGCCAAGCAAGTGTACCTTTACATACGGGAGGGCGGGAGGGCGAGTTTCCCTGCTCAGGATGCAGATGAGTCCCGCACTCTCCTGCTTAGTTCAGCCCGGAGCTGCCATGTGTGGGCCTGGCCTCCGTGGAGCCCTCTCCTGTGGCCACGGTGTGTTTTGTCAATGGGGAAGGGTGTTCAGTGATTAACTGGCAAGACTATCTTGGTGCAGTGTTTCCCTGTAAGGAGATGAAGAATTTTTTCAAGTTGTGACTTTAATAACATCGTTCCATCCGTCCGGGACCAGTTCAGCTTGCATTCCACAAACATTTTGATTATACACAGACAGAGAAGGCCTAGTCCCTGGTCTCCAGGGTCTAAGAATTCCTAAGAGGAGACCCTAAAGCAGACAGAGACGGGAAATTGGCCGGTGGTGAGATGGAGACACTTAAAAGTGTCAGCCCACAGATAATGGAAATAAAGGTATGGAGGTGGCAACCCTGCACAGGATCTTGGAAGGACTGAGAAGGGTGATGAGATGAGGAAGGGTGTTTCAGGCAGAGGGAAAAGCATATGTTAGGGCCTAGAAGTCTAAGAAACAGTTTAATTGATTTTTCAGTCATTCCATTTTGTTTTTGAAATTTTGAAATTGTTTTCTCCCTCTGCCTTCATAAATGCATTCTGCAAGTTTTATGTTTAAAAAAAAATTGCTGAAATTGGCTCACTGAGGAGCAGCGGGGTCCCCATTGTGGAGAGTTGATAAGGAGTTTGGACTTTCTCCGAGGGGCGTTAAGCAGTGTGGCTTAATGATGTTCACAGTGAGAAAGCATCCATAAGACCAGATGTACGCTCTTGTTATTGCTCTATCTGTGTCTGTGGCTATAGTTAGAAGTAACACGCTCCCCATGGAGGGCCGTGAGGAAAACAGACCTGTCTTGAGGGTGGGAGACATATTTGGAGCATTTTGTCCTAATCCGGGAGAGCAGTGATGAGCACCTGAACCAAGACCAGTGGCCATGGGAAAGGAAAGGAAAGGAGGAGAAATATTTAGGATATTAGGGTGACTACTGAGAGAGGTCAAGGCTAATCTCGCAACTTTGTGGATGAGATAGCTAGGTTGGGCTCCCAGTCAGCCCGGGGAGAGGTAATGAGTTCAGTTGGGCCAGTTTGCATTTGAGGTGACTAAGGGACACCCAGGTGGATGTGTCCAACAAGGAGTTGGTTGTCTGGAGCTCAGGGGAAAGATCTGGGCTCAAAATAGAGATCTGGCAGTGGTAAGCAGGTCGAGATGAGTTCTCCTATGGAAAGAGTGGAGACAGGAGAAAAGAAAGATGAGAACAGACATGGGCAGGAAAATGAAAGAACCCAAAGCAATAAGCAAGTCTATGAAGGAGACCAGGAGGAGTGTGAGATTGGGAAGAGCAGTGACCCAGGACCAGTGGGCTGCCATCCTCTTTTCCTCTGAAACCCTAATGGCTGTCACATACACACACCAGACAGAAAGTCTTTCTTACCAGGAAACCTGGGGTCATGTTGGGACTCTTCTGGTGCCTCCCAATGACTGTGCGAGATGCCCTCGTCACTCTATGTGTGAGGGAATAGTGGGAATAACAGAAACACCCTCTGTGTTTAGAGGATTGGGTCTTTTTGTGAAATTAAACTTCCTAAACGCATCTGTGGGGGAAGAGGGAGAAAATGGTTTCAAAATACCAAGAATGGAATTGAATGACCATAACATAAAATAACTGTGTGCAAAGAATGGGCATGAAAGTGCCTGCCGGCATTAACTTTTGTTTCACAGAGAAGAAAGGCTGAGAATTTTCATCAGAATCTTCCTCCTGAGGTTAAAAGCCCCTTGTTTTTGGTCTCCTCCTTAGTTTTATTTCAGGAAGATGTGTTTTTACCTAAAATGACCTCTTCTTGATGAGGGTTTAGAAAGAAAGAGGCCAAACAACCTGTGCTGAATTGGGATAGGGTGAATTCTAGAGGAAATGTGGTGACTGGTTAGCAACCTCCTGGAAACACAGGGTACTATAGAAACTTCGGGGGAGTTATCATTGCATGCCATTGAAGCCAAGGCAGGGGCGAGTCACGGGCGGTGTAAGAACTTAGATAATGAAGGGTTAAAATAGACCTCCACCCATCCAGTTAAGACTGAATTCTTCACCAACACACATTTCTAAGGCAAAACCAACACAGGCTTCCAAGCCAGTGGTCCAGGAACAAGAAACCGGTGTTTCGTTCATTGGAATTCCATCACACCGACATGTTGGGTAGGATGAAAAAAACAGTCTCGCCAAAGCAGTAACGAGAGCTTCAACCTAGCTTATTAGTGTTCTCGCTAGGGAAAGTCATTCTCCTCATCTGCACCATCAGATGCACTTCCAGGACTTCTGTATGTTCAAGACAACAAGATACATGCTGGGGGCACACCCTGGAATATGCCACATTCTACTCAAACTTATTTCTCAAAATGCCACCAAAGCCAGGGACACTTGGGTTTTTGAGGTTGTTTCTGTGACATACAGAGATCGAGTCCTCACATTGTCTTAAAAAAATAATAATCAGAGTACATTGGATTGCTTTTCATGAATGGAAGTGATTCAATTTGGCTACTTACAGCTGGTCCTCAAATAATGTCACTTTGATCAACATCGTTTTATTATCATATGATTCAGATGTCACAGAAACTTAACTCTTGTTTATGTCAGCTAGCCTTTGGTGAAATTGGTTCCGTTATACATTGTTGCGCTGAAGGTTGCAGAAGCTATCAACAATGATAAGTGAGGACTTACTATATTGGTGAGAGATTGTAAAATATGAGATACCTGGGGTAGTCATGGATATGTGTGTGTTCAGTCAGGCTCAGGGGAGCCTGGTGGCCTTATTTTGTGAGCTCTGTGTAAGTTCTGTTTTTTATATGTTTTTATTAATTTTTAGAGAGAGAGGAAGCGAGAGGGATAGAGAGATAGAAACATCGATGAGAGCAGCATCATTGATCTGCTGCCTCCTGCACATCCTTACTGGGGATTGAGCCCAAAACCAGGGCATGTGCCCTGACCAGGAACCAAAACGGTGATCTCTTGGTTCCTGGGTCCATGCTCAACCACTGAGCCACACTGGCCAGGCAGCAAGTTCTTAATCTCACAGCATAATGGCAAGATATTATAAAGCATCAGCTTTATAATCAGTGTGGTTATAAAGCTGATGGGGTTACTCTGGCCAGTTTGCTCAGTGGATAGAGTGTTGCCCTACAGACTGAAGGGCCCCAGGTTCAATTCCAGTCAAGGGTACATGCCTGGGTTGCGGGCTCGATCCCCAGTGTGGGG
This sequence comes from Ia io, assembly GCA_025583905.1. NCBI lineage: Eukaryota > Metazoa > Chordata > Mammalia > Chiroptera > Vespertilionidae > Ia > Ia io. The sequence goes on along the minus strand of JAJQQW010000016.1, from coordinate 78,685,291 downwards.
CGTGCAGGAGGCAATTGATGAATAATTCTCTCATCATTGATGTTTCTATCTCTCTCGCCCTCTTCCTTCCTCTCTGAAATCAATAAAAATATATATTAAAGTTGGTGGGTAGGGCAAGAAGTTGTCTGAGTGTACTGGTTATGCACATATTTGGTCTGAGCACAGCTTCTGCAGGCTGCTTGCCTCCCACACTGACCTTGGCTCTGCCTCTCTCTGGCTGTGTGACCTCAGACAAGTCACTGAGCCTCTCTGTGCCTCAGTTTCCTCATCTGTGAATTGGAGGTGAGAATCAAACCAGTCTCATATTTAATTGCCACATGACAATTAAATCATTTAGTTGTAAAGCACTGAGTACAGTGGCTGGTGGATGTTAATCTCTATATAACTGTTTGTCCAAAAATAGGTTGCTCTGATTCCCTTGAATTTCTTAATCTTTGAGGATATTAGCCTAGCATGATTGGAGATTAATTTTTCTTACCTACTTTATTACTATAAGGATCTATTAAACCAGTGAACAAATAAAAGGTCCCTGCATTGAAGGGTCTATGAATTGTTGATTTCCCCATCAGCCTTAAAACAATAGCATTTCTATGGGAATATACACTGAGTGGCCAGATTATTATGACCACTCCATCAGTACTTCGTTGGGCCACCTTTTGCCTTCAGTACTGCGGCGATTCTTCTTGGCATTGACCCCACGAGATGCTGAAAGGTGATGCGAGGAATCTGACCCATGCCTGATGAATAGCACTGTCCAGTCCTGTGAGATTTGATGGTTGTGGAACCAGCTGCCTGATGGCTCTTTTAACTTCGTCCCCCAAATGCTCAATTGGATTGAGATCTGGTGATTGTGGGGCCACCTAAGCAAGGTAAAGTCTCCCTCATGTTCTTGAAACCACTCCTGCACAATACGAGCACTGTGGCATGGCGCATTGTCTTGTTGGAAGAAGTCATCTCCATTGGGATACGCCATCAACATGATAGGATGAACTTGATCAGCAATGATACTTAGGTATGTTGTACTATTCAGACGTTGTTCCACACGAATTAAAGGGCCCAAATCATGCCAGGAAAACATGCCCCAAACCATAACACTGCCCCCACCAGCTTGAAGGGTTGTACTCATGCATGTGGGGTGCATGCTTTCATGCTGTTTCTGCGAAATTCTCACTCTGCCATTTGTATGATGCAACTGGAAACGTGATTCATCGGACCACATGACTTTTTTCCAAAGCTCGACTGTCCAATCCTTGTGTTCCTTTGCGAATTGGAGACGTTTTATCTTGGTAACTGCAGACAGCAAAGGTGTTCGAACAGGCCTTCGGCTTCCATATCCCATACAATGCAGTGTATGGCTAATTTGCCTACAAACGTCACGTGGTCATAATAATCTGGCCACTGAGTGTATGTCTGCCACAGATACATTAGAAAATACAGAGCTGTCTGACCAACTGTAAAAATTGCATATCCAAAAATTACCTTCGTTAGCAAGATCAAGTCTTCATTAAAATAGTGGGCCAGACAAGTAAGAAATTGAATTAAATTTATTGTAAAATCACAGTACATAGACATTCTGGGAAGTATTAACTTTCTGCTTTAAAAATACTCCACGGAGGGAAATGACTATCTGGCCAGTGGCAGGAAAACGGGGACTCGGACCAGACCTGGCTCTGCCTCCAGTTCGCGCTGGCAGCCCAGCTCCGTCTGTCCGTCCATCCGTCCTCTGTGCCTCAGTGCTGCCATCTGTGAAGTGGGGACAATAACATCTGCACCCGCCTCCCTTGTGGAGTGCCTGGTCCAGTCATTGCAGTAAAGTAAATCCCTCCCCTTTCTAGGCTGCTCGCCTGCCAGTTGGCTGAAGCAGATTCGCCAAGCGTCTAGTTGTTCAGATGATGTGCTTTTCACGTTTCCTGGCCACTGTTCCTGGTTTGACATTGAGTGACTGGTTATGTTTCTCCTCGTTCTGGCCACCTCCATCCATGCCTGTGTGAAGCTAGACCTTTGCCTGGATCCCTGTCTGCAGGCCTGCCCGCGCGGTCTGGGCGCGGAGAGCCACTCCTTATCAAGCTGTCCTGGCTAGGAGGACTGAACAGACGACAGCTCGGCCGAGGATTAGGGACTTAACTCTTTTTCTGTTTGCCGATAGAGATCGCCATCTTCTCAAATCCCACGTTGGCAAAGGCACGCTTGTCAGTGGATTATTTCTGTAATCTCTCCTTATCTCCCTTAATGTCACTGCCCGCGGCGCACGCTCGGCCAGCACTGTGATGCCGCTGTGAGGCCATCTGTTCCTTGTCACAGAGTCCGAGCAGGGCCTGCTCCATGCGGGTGGGGGAGGGGGGGTGGGGGGGACGTTGTCAGGGAGGCAGGAGAGGGGTGGTGAAGACTGTGTGGTACCAAAGTTGGGGGACATCCCTTATCCTTTCCCATAAGCATGCGCGAAGCCGGCACCGTGGAGACCACGGAGAAAGAAATTGGAGGCACCATACGCTGGAAGGCAGTGAGGGTGTGCGTGTGGGCGGCCTGGGAGAACCATGAAGAATGCAGGAATTACGACATGGAAGTTCCTGGGTTTTGTGGGCTCAAGGTCAGGAGGAGAGCCCAGCAGGTGGAGAAGGTCAAGGTCTGTGGGTGCGCCAGGGAGAGGCAGGTGGGTGAGGCGGGAGGGAAGCGTCTTGAGTAAAGGGCTGGGCTTTGGGAGTGTCTCCCTGGCTTGCATGAAGGGGGGCCCAGCAGCTTACCACGTGCAAATGCAAGCAAGGTGGTTTACCTGAAAACGGGGGGAAGCTGGGATTGACTTCAGGGTTCAGTGGGGTCAGAGGTCAGGTAGAAGGAGAGCAGGAGGTCGGACCGAGAGGGTGGAGTGCCTTGCTGGAGTATTTGGGTTTTATCCGAACAACTACAGGCAGTCACTGAGTTTTTAAGGGGAGTCATTTACTGAGCAACGAATTCAAGAAAGAAGGTGATGGGCAAGGCTTGGCATGTCCTCTTTGCTTAATTTTGCATTTTTTAGATTCAAGGTAACTTATTTTTAGCCCCTTTCACCAGCTCCGAGCCCTGGCTCAGGCTCTGAGCCCCAGGCCAAGGTGTAATCGTGGTCATGGGATGGCGGGCACCATTATTGCTGGGTCTTCAGCGAGGCGCATCCCCGTTGCTCCTTAATCTGCCTCCACCCCAGCATCACCCCCGGGTGCCGTCTGCACGCAGTTGGACAGGCATTTATTTATATCCGTGCTACATGTGCTGTGTGACAGCCTCTTAATGTGCCACTTCTCAGAATAATTTTCCCTACGAGGGAGTTTCAACAAGGGCAAACAGAAACTGCTTCTTGAATACGCTCCCCTCTCTCTACCTCGCTTGGACTGTTCTCAGACCCAACCAGAATGTTCCTCTGTCCATCTCTTCCACTCCACCCTCCCATTGCTCCAGCCCACCTCCCAGAAGATAGGCGGGCTCTATTTAGAGAGGTCAGTGGGCTCTCCTCCTGCTTTTGCATTGCTAACTCACACCTCAAGTTTGATACTCCTATCCAAAGATTTCCCTTTTCCTTGCTGTTCTTCCTTCCTCTTTGGGCCAAGAAAGAGCCCTGTTGTAGACCTGTAAGTGGATCCAGAAACAATTATTTTGCCAACAGACAAGTTCCAAGGTTCCAGGCTCCATTGGAGTTCCTGCACATTTTGGTTGTTTCAGCCAGAGGACAAAGGAAAGAGCAAAAACAGAGCGAATCAGCAAGACCATTTTTCAATTCTCAGCAAACTCCCAGGGGTCACGGAGCTCGCGCTTATCAGCAATCTTAATTTACTGGAATTTCTGCAAATTCTGTCTTTTGGTAAAACATCTCACAGGATGATGATGGGAATGCTGTTATGTAATTTTCCCAGGGGGTCTGAGGACCTTCACGAAGGGAGGTGAAAGTAAATAAGATTTCACTGCAATCCAGACCTTATAATTCAAGATTGGAGGGGGGTGATGTACACACCACATTTGTATTCTGCATAACATTTTATGACCACATTTATCGAGTGCTTATTATATGCCAAATGCTTTGCTAAGCATTTTATGGAAATCTTCTCACTATGTCTTTACTCAGTTCTACAGGCTATAAGTTACTGTTATTGTCATCATAATAAGAGAGGCTGAGAGACATTAAAGTACTTGGCTGGGATCACACAGTTAAGGCACGTAGGAAAAAATCCAGCCCCCCAGTCCTAACTCCAGAGCTGACACGCCTAACCACTTAGCACTAAGGTTTTTATCTGGCTTACCACTCCTCCTTATTACTCTAAAGTATCAAGTACATGGATTCCAGAATAATAAGAATCTTTAAATTACTTGAATTTTAATTCCATTAAAATAGACAAATGTAGAGTAAGAACGTAGATGAGAAGTCTTTATCCTGCTCCTATTTAAATCCCGTTAATGGCTTCCCATTGTAGGTGGAATAAAGTCCAAATCCCCTAGTGTGGTCTACAAAGAATTAGCTGATCTGATGCCAGCCTATTTATTCTTCCTCATCTTTTACTCATCTGTCCCTGCTCAAGAGCTGAAGGTCATATAGATAAGGAGTGGCTGAACCAGGATCCAAACTCAGGCAAACTGGCTCCAAGGCCATGCTCTTACCCACCTTGCAGTTGGATGGATGGATGGATATATGGATGGACAGACAGGTGGACATGCACACTCTTGGATGGATGGAAGGGCAGAGGAAGGGAGGGAGGGAGAAAGCTCATTTAAAAGAAACATGTGATTCTTCTTAGAGTTCACACAACCCATCACATGAGCAGCTATAAGACTCCTCAGCGAGGTCAGGCTCCCCATCCACAAAAGAAAGTGCATACATGTGCTCTTATCCATCTAGCAGGTGAAATGAAACTCTAGCCCAGGTGTAGAGAGGGCCCCTGACCAACTCCAGGAGCTGATTCCAGTTAGGCTCAGGATGCCAGCCTAGACAGGTGGATGCTTTTCTGTCCAGTCAGTCACCTGGGCTGCATGCAATGCCAGTCCCTGGTTCCAGAGGTGATGGACAGGGCGGACCAGCGCTACTCCTAAGAAGCCCACCTGGATCCCCTGAAATGGCTTTCACCTGTCTGACCAGCCATTGTCCCTTCTTACTCATCTGAAAAGCCATATCTTGCTTTTTTAAGTTAACTCTTTTTACTTGTTTGTTTATTTAAGATTCGTGGACACCTTCTAAGTGTAAGTTGTTGAGGAGAGACTTGGATAAGTCAGACACAATTGTGCCATAAAGAGCTTATCCCCGGAGGGAGAGAGAAGTGCAAAAACCAAGCACAATCCCAGAAAGATGAAGTAAGTGCTAAAGGGAGTGCAGGAGCAGTGGCCGTTGATTCTGTCTGGGAACAATGATATAGGATTCAATGAGTAAGCTGCCTTTTAATGTGTGACTTGAATGCATGTAACTGTTCCAATCCTAAGAATATAACACAGCTCAGTGAATTTTCCAACCAACGACTATTCATTTAATTACCACCTAGATCAAGATAGAGAATGTTATACAACTGTCAGGGACCCTTCCCGCCAATTTCTTCCATGAATTTTGCCTGTTTTGAACTTTAGATTGTTAGGATTATATAGTATGTTCTCTTTTGTATGGACTCCTTTTGTTCAACATTATGTTTTCAATTCGTTCACATTATATATAATTCGTTCATATAGCTTTAAAAATCATTTCTTTGTAATAGTGTGCTTCTATATGAATAAACTGAGATTTATTTATCTAACTAGTAACTCTTGGATGGATGGTTTGGTTGCTTCAAGTTTGGGGCTCTAACAAGATAGTGCTGCTGCGAACATTCTCATACATTTCTCATGCAGCACGTATGTATGCATCTCTGTTGGTTTCTATCTTTGAGTAGAATTGCTGTGTCATAGGGTATGACTGTTTTAGCTTAAATAAATGCTACCAAACTTCTTTTCAAAGCGGGTAAGCTATTTACACGCCCATCAACAGTGTATGAGGATGATGTTTGTTCCACATTCTTACCAACGTTTAGAATGTGTCATGTTTTCACTGTAGCCGTTCTGGTGGGGTTTGAAAGTATATCATTGTTGTTTAAATTTCTATGTCCCTAGTGACTGAAAAAGCCGAGCACTTTTTCATGTGTTTATTGGCCACTTAGATATTCTATTTGGGTAAATGCCGCTTCACATGGTGGCCATTTCTCTGTTGGGTTGTGTCCTTTTCCTACTGAGGTATAGGGGTATTTTATTTATAGACCGCCAATGCCAGCTCACTGTCAGGTAATGTTCCCAGTGTTTCTCCGACTCCGGGGTTACCATCCTTGTCGTAGCTTTTAATGAAGATCTAATATAATTCAGTGAGCACTTTCCTTAGGGGTCATGTTTGTTCCGCCCTGTCTAAGAAACCTTTGCTCAGCCGGATGTCACGGGTAGATTCTCCTGTGTTATATGGAAGCTTCTTGGTTCTTTCACACTGAGATCTGGAAGCCACGTGGAGTTGATTTTTGTAAGTGGTGTGAGGCCGGGCCTCCTAGTTCATTTTCTCCAGATGCGTATATAGTTGGCCCTGCGTAAGCGATTGAAACCTCTTCCACCGCCGTGTTACCTTTGTCATAAACCTGGTGACTGGATATGCAGGTCTGCGTCTAGGCTTCCTGTTCTCTTTTGTTGTTCTGCTTTCTGCTCTTCCATCCGGGGACCAATAGCAAGATGTCTTCATTACTGGAGTTGCATACTGTCTTTCCATCCGGAAGTGTAATTCCTCCAGATTTATAATTTAAGCTAAGTAAATAATTATTATTTTGCTAGTAAAACTGGTAACCACTAGCATTTACTGGGTGCTTATTTTATCTCAGTGAATAGATGAACCATGTGTGGCTTTACATTTAATTCTAGCAGCAATCTGATGAGCTGGGAGATATTGTCTTTTTCTTTTTTTTAATGAGGATGTCGAGGTCCAGAGGAAGTGTAACGTGATCAAGGTCACATTGCTATTAAATAGTGACACCGAGATTTGCACCCAGGCCAGCCTGCCCCAGAACCCCTGCTCTCTCATCACATACACCGCATGCCTGGGACGTGGCCGCAGGTCATTCTCGCGGAACTGTCTCTCTTCCGGTGCTGGAGTCTGATTTTCAGCCCTCACACCAGTCAGTTTTGTTGTGTGTATTTTTAATTTTTTAAAAACAATTTTTAAAAAATCTTTATCATTGCAAGTATTACAGTCAGTATTTTCTTTACCTCTCTCAATGTCCTTCTAAAAATGCCCATGGGAAGGCAAACAAAGAAGCACTGGATTAGCTGCTGTGTGTCTTTTCAATGTCAATTTCATACTATTTTTAGGCATGATAGAGGATAGAAAGGAATATGCAGTTCTATTAAACCAGGCTTCGGGGCTGGGCAGAGCTGAGCGGGTGTCTCGCCTCTGATCCCCGCCCTGAAGTAGCAGGGGTGGGAGCGTCTGTATCTGCGGACTCGCAGCAGTGGGTGAACCTCAAGTTCATTGCCCTCACTCTCCTCTTTCCACCTCTCCCACCTACCGAAGGTCTGAACTTTTCACATCTTCCCACACAGTACCCAACCTTCAAAACCAAGCCATTAAAGAATACTGTGTCCAAAAATAGAAAGCGCCAAGGTCATGGGGAAGATTTCTGCAAAGGTGTAAAGGTATGCATACACATTTGCATCTGATAACTCATCAACACACTCTCCAGACGGACCCCAGAGCCACAGCAGCGCTAACTGGAGTTTCCATGCTGCGGCTAACTGACCAGTTTTTAGTCACTCCAGCAGTTCTCATGGATGGACCGCTTCCATGGGCAGGTCATGTATCCCCTTCTAACTGTAGCCCAGCATGTTAAAGCAAAAGGCCCTTTATGTCAAGCACATTAGGTAAAAACATCAGAATTGGCTCATGCCCCCCACACCTGAGGACCCCCAGGCACTGTGAATGGGCTCCCAGTGTCTCTTAGCATAACGGGGGTCATGGAAAACATGGAAAAGGGCTTTTCAGCATCAGAAACACTGTCTTTGTCTTAGAAAATTCCCATGAAAAAGCAGAAAGTATATGCATTCACCTGTCATCTTGTCATTCCATCTTGACTCAATAGTAATGGTCTGATTAGGTGATATTAATAGGTCGGGAGGGTATAAAAGCAACTAACAATTTTCTGATGAAAGAAAGAGTAAATACTAGGTCATCAAACATCTTCTAAGCCTACCCAATGCTTCTTTGATGCCTTAACACCCGGAATGAAATGTGGAGCCATCCTGCCATTCAGGGGAATGCTAATTTAGGAAATAAAGTTGAGGGCGGGTGCAGCCTCCCAGCCCTGTGATTATTGATGGGCACCAGGGAGCTGAAAGTTCATTATCTGGTGAGTGAATGTGTGTGTGTGTGTGTGTGTGTGTGTGTGTGTGTGTGTGTGTGTGTGTGTGTTAGTGTGTGTGTGAGTGTGTGAGTGACTGTGTATGTGTGTGTGAGTGACTGTGTGTGTGTGTGTGTGTGTGTGTGTGAGTGAGTGCGTGTGTGTGAGTGACTGTGTGTGTGAGTGTGTGTGTGTGTGTGTGTGTGTGTGTGTGTGAGTGACTGTGTGTGTGTGTGTAATATTAAAATTTTAAAAGCAGCAGGAACCTTACTAGTCCATCTTACTTACAGGTAAGAACCCTGGGACCAGGAGCTGAGATGACCTTCACAAGGTCACAGGCAGCAGCAGAACCTGTTCTCTGTATTCAGTGCAGTAGACCTCGTTCTCTGAGACACTAGTAAGGACATCTAGCTCAGCTCACATTATCCGATGGAAATAGGAAGAAATCTACTTTGAAAGGCAATGTGCCACCTGAGAGTTCAGCCTTCTTTTATTGTTAAAACATAGGTGCATGGATTGTAACTGCCTGCAATACTGGCCTATTTATAAACTAGAGGCCCAGCGCACGAATTCATACACGGGTGGGGTCCCTTCATCTGGCCGGCGATCGGGGCCCATCAGGGCCAATTGGGGCCGGCCAGGGAGAGGGACCACAAGAGGTTGTCCACTGATCAGGGCTGGCTGGCCCCCTGGGGGGAGGGACCTCCCGCAGGAGGTTGGCCGGCTGGGGGAGGTTGGCTGTGGGAGCGCACTGACCACCAGGGGGCCGCTTCTGCATTGAGTGTCTGCCCCCTGGTGGTCAGTGCATCATCATAGTGACCAGTCATTAGATTGTTCGGTCGACTGGTGGAAACGGTCGCTTAGGCTTTTATATATAGAGATGAGTTGGGTGTCAGTAAAGCCATGAGAACCCTTTTTACCATCAGCTCTGAGGACACCTAAATATTCCAGACTTAAAAGAGACCATTCAGTTGATTTTTATAAAGTGGAATCTCATTGTGTTAAAAATAGTGTGCTTAACAACCATTTTGTTTTTTAAAAAGTGTTACTATTTTTGTCTCATTGAAAATTTCTCTCTGAATTTTATTTATAAAATCATTGCATACTACTTGAACATTTTTTCCTCAATAGGTGTTTTTATTTTTTTAAAGCGCCTGTAAGCCTCCGCCTCCCTGTTTTTCTTTGTTTGTTCAAACCTCTGGATTAAGGACCTTCTTTTCAGGACCGAGGCCGTCCTCTTAGACTGATGCATGTTCACGTTTACCAGTGGGGAGGCCTGGGCCAGGGGCCCCTGGACATGAGTGAGCATCGTAATCCTGTTGGCTCCCAACTGTGGTGACCTGCTTCTTGCAGTCACTGTTCCTGCTTAATCAAGAACAAGGAGCTGCCCTGAGCTCTTCATGTCAACCGAAGCAGGAAGCCTGCTGCCAGGCCAACTAAACTGGGTTACAGATGCTTATTTGGGGCCACCTGAATGAAGCTCCTAACAGAAGAAGGTTGAATTTCTTCAGGATTGTACAATGAAGATAAGCACAATACCCACCTCCAGGGTGGTGTGGAGAATAATGCTTGCAGAGCCCTTGGTCCGTGACATGACCCAACAAATAGTCCCTATGATTAGTGGTGTTGCCTCCCTCTCTCTTCACCCAAGCGGAGCAGGGCGTGGTGGTCTCAAGTTTGCCTGGCTGTTTCAGCTCTAGCAGTCCCATAAAAACGTTAACTAGGGCATAAAGCACACACATAATCACACTGGGCCGGGAAAAGCGAGTGTGATAATGTGATTAAGATGAGTTTTGGATGGCACTGGTACTTTAAAGTGCTTCTGTGGACTTGTAAATTTTAGTGGCTTCAGTGCTTATGAAAGTGAGACTGACAGCTCATTGCCTAGGACAGCAAACATACAATCCGCCCAAGTTTAGTGCCAGGTTCCTTAGACATCTTTGTGTCTCAGGTCTGATCACTTTTGCTGTCCCTACGCTGGTCACTCAGGCTGGGGATAGGGTGACTTATATGTTCTTGCCTGTAATTTCTGAGATGTGAACAGGCTCAACTAGGAATTGGGGGAAATCAAAGAACAATCCGTGTTCCTGGAAAGGATACATGGGCAGAACATGCATTATCATCCACCACCTCTCTCCATATTTGCCTCAGCTTTTATCCATTCCAAGCCCTTTTCCAAGAACCTCGTCATGTGATCCTTCCGAGGCCTTTGGAAAAGCCAGAGGAGATTCACGTCCACTTTTTTAGTTAGGAAAACCAAGGCTCGCCCTGGCTGATGTGGATCAGTTGGTTGAGTGTCGTCCTGTGCACCGAAAGGTTGCCAGTTCAATTCCCAGTCAGAGCACACACCCAGATTGTGGGTTCTATCCTTGGTCAGGGTGTGTGTGGGAGGCAACCACTTGCTGTTTCTCTCACATCGATGTTCCTCTCTCTCCATCTCCCTTCCTCTCTCTTTAAAAAAAATCAATGACAACATGAAAAAAAAAAAAAGAATCAAGGCTCAGAGAGATTAAACGACGTGCTCCTGCTTGGCAGGCCCTGGACTTGAACCCAAGTCTTCAGCCCCAGACCCTAACCCTTTCCACATGGCTCATGCTGCTGCTAGTCCATGCCCTTAACCTCGTCTAGAAGAAAACCGCTTTCACCTGTCTTCACATGGGGTTCTACCCTCCAGAGGGGTGAGCTGTACAAACACCGGACACTGTTGCTTTAAATTGTTCAGAGGTTGAGAATTCACTGTATTTGTAAAGGATGGTGACAGAAGAGGTCAGTGTGTAAGAGCTTGTGGACCTACCAGAGCAGAGCGTGTCCCCTTAGGTCTGGTCAGGGATCCTTCACCTGCATGAGAGGATTCTAAGTGAACTTGAGGTTCAACCACGTGACTGCAGCAGGGCTCCCCCCAAGTGAAGAAGGTCTCTGCTGTAGCCCTCCTCTTCTGGGCTTCTGGGTCTTGAAATTCCACCATTTAGAGCCTTGAAGACTGATTGGTCTTTGAGAGGTTCCAATTAGAATAGGAATTCTTTTACTATATTTAACAGCTTATATTTAAAAAAAGTAGGGTTCTGTGTTGGGGCTCACAAAGACAAGTTCCTTGGGCTCCAGTATCATTGTCCATAGACATGAGCAGTAAAAGGCCTGGTAGAATCAAATGTGATGCATGGGGAAGGGCTATGAGAGTGTAACCTGGACAGACAGCTGAGAAGAAAGTTGGGGCTGGGGCGAGGGTCAGGGAAGAAGAAGATGTGGCTGCACCTGGAGCTCAGAGCATGGGGTCTGACCCCAGGAGGCTCGACAATGGGGGGCTCATAGGCAGGTTGGACTGGCCTCATGTTTTGGTCCAGGATCTGACCAGTTGTGACCTTGAAAGCCACTTGGATTGTTTTAACCTCCAGCCACCTGTGTCTGGGAACATAAAGCAAGTGGTTAATGGCACCAGATGGTTGATTATCTCAAATGTCCCCTACCCACTGCCTAAAGGGGGGAAAAAGCCCCCTGGAGAAATAATCAAGGAAACTGCTTTCAAAGTTGCAATTAATTGTATATGCAAGAAAGCTCATCCTCTGCCCGTGATTCTCTTGAGAAAGGAGAAATTAAGGGAGAAGGAGGAGCTGTGATGGAGAGGGAGTTCTGCACAGTCTCAGTAAGGTTATTGAAGGCAGATACAGAGCTCACACTCAACACCAGAGATCGGGAACAGCCCTAAGGCTCATGTCATGCTGTGGCTTAGGACCTGACTTCGCTCAAAAATTGTGCCTAAGGGTAGGTCTGAAGAGCTGACCTTAAACTTCGAAGTTGCACAGGATCTATTCTTAAGTTGCTTTTCAGAATTCCGCCATGGCTTGAGCCAGCTATGCCTCGCGTCATCTCTCCTTGGAGCACCCCCACGTGGCTGTCCCATCATTTCCCTCCTTCCCCTTCTGTCTCCTCCAGCCAGTGAGACCTGCAACGACTTCCACCCGATGTTCTTCACCCACGACAGATCCTTTGAGGAGTTCTTCTGCATCTGCATCCAGCTCCTGAACAAGACTTGGAAGGAGATGAGGGCGACTTCTGAAGACTTCAACAAGGTAAGGGGGACCGGAAGCAGAGGCGTCACCTCGTCCCCCAAGGAGCCGCACTTCGCAGGGCCCCTGGGCTGTGTGTGGAAGGCAGTTGGCCGTTGGGAGAATGGGGATGACTGGGATTTCGGGTCGCCTTGAGAAAGGAGGAAGGAAGACAGGAGGCTCTTGGTCGAGCATCTGTGTTCCTCTGGGCTTACTAAGCTGGAGCCAGCAGCAGAGGCGCTTTTGTGAAAAATAATGTTGAGATGAACTTTTCTCTCTTCCATGACATGACTCTGGAACGCCTTGCTATTGCAAGATCTATTGGAAAGTGACCCCCTTCCACCTATGCAGGTGGCCGCCACGGTGATGATGAGGCAGGAAGGCTGCTTGGTCCAGGGCGCTAGGTTTCTTTGTGGATTGTGGATGTGTTGAGACAATTTGCCCTTGACTGTTCAGTTGCAAGATCTCTTTCAGAGAGTTGCGTAAGTCTCCATGGAACATCTTTTGGTTTAGAGAAAGCATTTGGTTCACTGAATGGAGGAGACCTTGGGTTTTCTGTAAGAGTGTGAATTTCATATTTATTTCTGTTGGGTGGAGAGAAGAGTGTTGAACAACTTAGAGAAACAGAAGCATCATGTGCACTTTTCAAGATAAACAAAATCTTAATCCTGAGATAAAGGCCTTATAACAACGATAGCATGGCTCATAAATGGTGTTGGGTGCAGGTATATTACAGCCTTCAATTATTCTAATTTGCTACTGTGCTGTCAGCCTCATAGCCCATGCCCACTCACCTGGTCCTGGGGCATGACTCTCGCTAAAAGTCTGAGGGTCTGATCTCATAGTCATCCTGGGGCCTCATGGGCTTGTGCTTGGGGCCCAGCATAAGATCTGCATGCCAGCTCTACTTGACCTTCTTGTTGGTCTCTGCCTCCCTGTCACCTTTTCTCCGAATATACATCTCACCTCTTCCACCATAGTTCTGGTTTGTGGCATCTTGAACCGATGCAGGTTGAAAAGAAAAAGAAAGAAACCAGGAAAAGGAGAAAGACACCCTTCCCTAAGCCTCAGTCAGGCTCCAGCCTGTCTCCATCAGCACAATGATCTTACCTGCGGCTACAGCAGTCGAGTGCCAGCCCATCTCAGTCATCTCGGGCCATTGGTTTAGTTCATTGACATGGGCCCCGGTGATGCTCCTCTGTGGTAAAGCACTGGTCTGGAAGCTGCAGCTTAGAGCCACCAAGCATGAGCAGCTGTGCCCATGGACAGGCCCAGTCAGGAAGGGACATAGAGGAAAGCCCAGGATGTCCTTTGTGATCATAACTGCAGCATCCCAAGCGTACCTCACTTGATCCTGGGAGATTTTGCAATTCAGGTGCAAATCATCCCTGGGAGGGAGGGAGGAAGAGGCAAGGTGGTATGACAGTAAGTTCAATCAAGCCAAAAAAATAAGGCGCGTGAAAGCAACCGTCTTTGAAATTGCTAGGCCCCTTCACCCTGGATCAGTTCAGCTCTTCCTGTACTACAGTGTTGCCGGAAGCCATCTGGCCTTAGCTCTTCTGTGCCAGGACCACCCTCTCCCCCAGAAGAAGGGGGTCTCAGCACTGCCTGTTGCGGCACCACGTGTCCACCTGCCTTCTGAGAGTCCCTGGATTACAGAAGTCTGCACTTTTGTAAATTATAACAATACAGACCTTATTGTTGTTGATCTATGCACAGATAAGGTGTATGGAAAAGATTCCCAAATTCCTGCAGAGGAATGGCGCAAGGGGTTGAGCTCTCAGAACTTAACTCTTGTAGAACTTACAGATTTTGACAGGAAGCCCCAAGAATGCGCTGTTACCCAGGAAACCGAGGCATCAGTCGGGAAGAGGTGAGAGGCCCGAGCAGGGAGCTGAGCAGGGCTCTCGGGTCCGTGTGGGTCACTGCAGCCATGTGCTGGGGTCGGTGGCAGTGACATCCTGCCTGCTCAGCGTAAGGCGATGGCAAACCCTGCCGTGGCTCTGACACTTCCTTCATGATTGACATGTGACTGCAAAGGCTTTCTTCCGCAGATGCAGGCGCCAGGTTTCAGGAACGGTTCCTTACCGTGTCCCTGCGCCACCGGCGTGGTCAGAGTGATCGAATTTAGGAACAAATGTGGGCTTGGTGTTACTGGTGCGATGGGATGTTTTTCTTGTTCCCTAAGATTGTCCAGATCTGAATTCAGAAATATCGGGAAGAAGCTCAAGATTAGACATCATTCCTTTTGAACTTTCTGGGGCAGCGTCTCAGGCTCTTGCCACTTTGTCAGGAAGCATGGATGGCAGCTTTCAGCGTGCACCTGAAACTGGGGCTGCCTTCTTTAGCTCATCTCTGGAGAAGCAGCAGCCTCGATCCAAAGTTTAGTTTTCCCAACAAACAAGATGAGACCCCAGCAGATGCAGGGATCTCTTCCACAACCCACCTGGAACGGGACAGTAGTGTGTAGGTTTCAAGCGCTTGGTAGTCAGTGCTGCAGCGTGAAGTGGGGTTTGGGGAAGCGGCTGTCTTTCTGTCCTAGGACTTGGGAGGCACCAGGTGGGATTTTTAAAAATTTATATAAGAGAAGTAGGATTAGAGAGTGATTGTAGTATTTATGCTTTGAAAGTCCTTTCTTTCAATTCTCAGTAGAGCGTTCTCTGCAGAATAATCCATTGATTCAGGCCATTGGGTTTGTAGTCTACATTTTTTGCCTTTTGTTACTGATATTTGAGAGCACACATTATTCCCTGTTCTGGGCATCAGAGAGGAGCTGAACTGCAGCTGGACCCCTGGCGCACACGTGTTCCGTTATCCTGGCATGGAAGCCCTGGTTTTTGAGCAGGGCAGGAAGGGGGATGCACCGAGGTGGGTACTTCAGGTACAGGAATCTCACCGGCAGATTTTGTCCCTGACTCTGCTCCCCTTTAAAAAGTCTAACAAGAGTCTACACGTCAAAATCTGTATCTGTGCGTAGCAGAGTTTCTCAATCTTGCCTGGGCATTGGAATCACCAAGGGAGGGGGATGTGAAAGCCCGCTAGCCCAGTGCCCACTCACTCCACAGACCAGTTAAATCTTCAGGCAGGGCCAAAACGATCACTGAAGATGGTTGTAAGGGTAGATTTGGTCACTAAAGGCGCATCGTGTCCTTGGGGTCACCATCAGTTGATACACATAACATGTTATCGCCAACTGGCAGGGGTTGCGGGCATCGATGAAGTAAGATGCTCCTTGGTCTGCAAGGCCCATATTCAAATCCTGGATCTGCTACTCAGGAGCAGTATGCCTACAATAAAAAGTTGATCCCATTCTTCCATTGCCCTCTTTTATGGTGGCATGGTAGTAAGTTGAAGTAATAAGTGTAAAAATTCTTTGAGGAAGTAAAATGCATTTATAAAGTGTTATTTTTGTATATGATAAGATTGATTCTGTCTGAAAAAGGAGTAAATTGCACTTTTTCTTTAAAACATTTTATTGAATTTATTGGTGTGGCATCGGTTAATAAGTTTATATAGGTTTCAGGAGTATGAGTTTATAACACACCATCTTATATTGTATTGTGTGTTCACCACTCCAAGTCAAGTCTCCTTCCATTTATCCCCTCTTTACCTCTTCCACCTGCCCCCCCGCCCCCGCCTCCTTTCCCTCTGGTCATCATTATACTGTTGTCTGTGTCTGTGAGCTTTTTTTAAATTGCATTTTTCAAAATAAGTCATTTTTTGGCCATTATGTTAAAAAAAAAAAAAAAGGAAAGCTGTGTGTACCCCAAATGAGGTTCTTAACTGAATAAGGTAGCTCATTGCACTTTGGCAGAAATAGTGTTGAAGCTGGCAATTTTATGGATTTTGGTGGCGTCGTCCTCCACTACAACTCCATTAGGCCCCTTGGTTTTCCACGTGACAAGCCAGGGTGTCAGCCTAACAGTCCGCAGGTGCCACCCGCTCGTGTTCCTGAGGGCTGGTGGCAGTTGAGACCTCTTCAGCAGTTGCCTAGTTGCCCAGACTTCTCCCGGGATGGCTGAGCCTTCCAGGGGCCATTAAAACATTTGTTCATAGCATTGGTGTTACTTTAGATTAGGGGAGGGGGAACCTTTTTCTGCCAAGGGCCATTTAGATATTTATAACATCAATTGAGGGCCATATAAAATTATCGGCTTAAACATTAGCCTGCTATATTTGGTCAAACATTTAATTAACTCACCCCTAATGCCTTGGCAGGGCCAGACCGAATGATTTCAAGGACCTTATACGGCCCTTGGGACAGACATTCCCCACCCCTGGTTTAGATGCTACCAAAATTGGCATCAAAAGCCAAGATCCAATGAGTTGGCTATGCTTTCCAAGGACCAAAGTGGAAGAAACCAATGATTTGAGAAATGTAGTCACTCTGGCACAAAAGCACGATTTTAAACCGTCACCCAGCAGCACAGTAAGCAAAGCACAGCCTGATGGAGATTAGACTCTCAGGCACGCAGATAAGAAACCACTCCTTCCAATAGGAGAGCCTGGGCACAGGAGACAACCCCCCCACCCCCACCCCCGGCCCCAGGCAGAGCCGCAGCTGCCCGGGGAGGCTGCGGGCTTCGTGGAGTCAGCGGGAGAGATCCTCTGTCAGGAAGGACTAGGAGCAGCGCGGCAGGGGCAACCCGAAAAGTCCCTGGGAGATTGTCCTTGGAACAGAGCCGTTAGCTAGTCACATCTAGTGGTGATGGGTAGGTGTAGAAAAGGGATTGTTTGGCCCAGCCGGTGTGGCTCAGTGGTTGAGCGCTGACTTATGAACCAGGAGGTCAGGGTTCAATTCCCGGTCAGGACACATGCCCTGGTTGTGGGCTCAATCCCCAGTGTGGGGTGTGCAGGAGGCAGCTGATCAATGTTTCTCTCTCATCAATGATGTTTCTGTCTCTCCCTCTTCCTTCCTCTCTGAAATCAATAAAAATGTATTTAAGAAATAAAGGAAAGGGATTATTTGAAACCTTAAAGGTAGTGATCGCATGAGTAAAAAAGGGAATGTATTTGCTGCCAGACTGCCTCCAGCTTCCTGACTGTCTGTCCATGCGTGGATTTCAGGGCAATTACTTATTCAGGAGCCCCCTTCCTAGGCTGGGCCCGCTCAGCTTCCTAGCGATGCAGACACTGTTGGTTAGCCGAGCTGGCTCAGGGAATGAAAGGTGGTCTGTAACCCTCCACATGAATAAACATGAGCCCCATTTGCATGAGGCAGGTGACTGTAAAATATCTCAGAGCCAGTTGTGAAAGGAGGCTTTGTGCACAGTCGCCCAGGGGATGCCGGGAGGACTCGGCATGGCTTCTCTTCATTAGAATTCCACCGAGCGCTGCTGTTATTGATCTGAACGGGGCCCGGCGTGGCTAATAAAGTAAGCGTACGTCGTAATTGAAACATTAATATTGAAGGAGAGGAGAAGTCTGTTCAGGGGCCCTAATGTCATGCGAGGGGTTGTCCGTTTCTCAGCTGCCGAGCTGTGGATGAGTCTTCGTTCAGCAGGCGTGTCGTGTTGCACACAGGTCTTCAGTTTGGCACGAAGAAAATCGAACCTCCTCCAGGAGCAAATGCATCATCTGAATAGATTTATTTTCCCCTTTGATGTGTCTGTTGGAGAGGTAGCAGATGGTTTTGTGTGTGTGAATGTGTGTGTGTGAGCGTGTGTGTGCGAGTGCTTTTAAACTCTTCAGTGAACGGAGTGCCACCATTTTTCATGGGGTTGGCCTCTTTCATTTGGACGGTAGTCAAAGCCGTCCTTCTCTGGTCCTTGTCAATACCAATTATGCTTCACTAGCTTATTCTTCCAGTTGGTATCTTGTCTCATTCACCCCAGTGTGTACGCTTCCAGAAAGGAAACGTACAAACCACAGGTGCCTGGTGCCTGACCACAGGAGGCCGCAAGGGGTGGAGCCCATTGCTCAGACTCCGCGTCACCACTGCCCAACGCACGAGCTTTGCCAGCTGTTTTCCCCTGAAATGTTAACAATGCAGGTATCTGGTTACCTGTTTATGTGATGTACATACAGGGTGCTTTACACACGGAAAAGGGTCAGTTGGGGATTTTTTCCTCCAAGAACCAGTTTTCACCACCTGGGGACACTGTCCGCCTCCCCCATAGAGCATTCAGGGCAGGGAGGGAGGAGCCCAAGCTGGGCGCCCAGGGAGTCTGGGCACAATCCCACCGTGACCCCTCCCCAGCGGTGCGACTTTGAGCATGTCCTTTAGCTGCTAAGTTCCTTCTCATCTGTCCACTGGTAACAGTAATAATAACAACAACAAGAGTAAGAATAATGACGGTAGGTCCTAGAGTCACTATGAGGATTAGGCCCTCAAAGGGTAGCTTGGCAGATTGCCCCCCACAAATGAGAGGTGCAGCTCTCAACAGATAAACCTAAATTGGCCTTTGATCTTGCGATTCCCAAGACGGTTCATTTCAATATCTATAAATGCAGATTTCTCTATACTTCTGAACGGGGGCCCACTGACCTTGGTTTTGCCTCAAAGGAGATCTTGAGCACAGTGGGGCCCGATTCCTCAACGAGGAGGAAGTGCCCCTGAAAAGAAAAGGCTATGCGTGGCCCTGCTGAAAAGGCAGACAGTGCCCCCATGCCCCCCGGCTGACTGCCTGACGGAGAAGAGTGCCCATCCCATTGGTTTCAGCCTGCAGGCCCCTGTGACTTCCACGACCCTGGGAAGACCACTGTGCTCCACTCCCAGGGACTTTCCTGGGGTTGTGCCTTCAACCACCCACTGTGTCTCTTGATGCAGGGGGACTCCGGAAGGATCCTGCGTCGTCCAGAAAGAATTCGATGTTGTTGACTGTTCATGTAATTTCCACAAGACATGGTTGAACTGTTCAAGGTCAACTTGAAGTTGAACTGTTGCGTTGAGTTGTCTGTAAACACTGCTCACATGTTCTGCTTTCTGGACATTCTCTGTAACTGGAGCATTTATAAAAAGGAATGATATTTACCCTGGCTTAGTCCATGAATGATTTTGGATAAGTCAGATATCAGTGAATATACATGTTGGGAGTTTCTTTGTGAGCGAGGTCTGGCTTAGAGTTCTTCTCATTTCCAAAGTCTTCCTAGAGTCTGTGTATCTTTTTTTTTGTTTCGTTTTTTGCGTGTGTAACGTGCTGCATGGAGATTTGCCCATTGTGCGAAGGGAAGAATGGGTAGGTTCTTCTGCCGGGCAGAGTGAGATGCGTCAGTCCCTCGGTTCAATCGCAGAGCCTCCCCAAACGTGAAAATAATGACGACTCTTGGAGTTAACTGCTCTACATAACTGTCATCAGTGACTTCTGAAACTTCTTACCCTTTTATTAACTACACTGTGGGGCACTCTATGAATCTATGAATTGTTAACTGGTTGCTCTGGCCTGAATTCCGTATTCCATTGTGGATTATATGAGGAATTTCATAATGGCACAGAAACCATTTTAATAGTATACTTCCAATTAAAAGAAAATCACCTACATTTAAGTAAGGCACAATGAGATGTAAGCATTTTAAATTAAAGAGCAAATTGGAATCAGAATTGGATAGTCAAGAAGAGTAAGATTAGATGGGACCTTTCATGAAATACAAATCCTCCTTGATTTAAAAGGAAATGTTTACCTTGAAATTGCAAAATAAATTACCTTAAAAGGGAGGTGAAAATGCACATCTCTGAAGGGATGTGTTTCTTAAGGTAGAACAGAAGATAAAGGAGCAGTCAAATAAATGTTCCTTCTGCCCGCTGAGCTCCCAGAAGGAGACGTACAAAGTACAGTGTCCCCAGTCTCCCCACAGAATTGCAACTTAAAACAGCCACCTCAGCTGACCTATAGACTGGGAGTATGAGAAGAATTTCTTGGCTTTTGGGATTATTTGTTACACAGCACTAGTGTGGCAATAGCTGACTAAGACATCAACTGCTATAGTAACATATCTCCCAGCTTTGAAACCCTCCCACTTTTCAAATGTCCTTCAGCAGAAGTCTGACCATATCTATTATTCTTGCTTTTAATCTAGCTATGTCCACTGCCTCATAAAGTGTCATGGTCTTACACCAAGATGTTCCGATTTCTCTTTGGTTTGCCTAACATACTTTTTTCTGCTTCATCTCCACATCTTTGCCCTCACCTGCCCGGGGTTCGCCTAGGCTCACCTGCCCATCATTCCTTGTGTAAGCCATAATACTTTCATATCTTGGGCTTTTGCTCATCCTCATTCCCTCTGCCAGAAATCACTCCCCTGTTGAAATTCGACTTTAGGATTTTGCACAAATGCCACCTCAGTGAGCTGGTGACCATCTTTCATTCAATGTGAAATTCTATACCTCTGCCCCTTGCAGCATGGAATTCAAATTTTCTTTTGGGAAATATCTTCTAGTTTAGTAGTAGTTTATTTACCAGTCTGTCTCTCCAAATTAAGTTAACATATCATTGGAAGCAAGAACCAAAGCTTTAAATCTTAATATCCTCCAGGTGTTGTTGGTCTTTTTTTTTTTTTAGTAGTTACTTGCCCAGTTACTTTGGATTGAATGGCCAATGAATACACAGCCATAATGTTTAATTCTCCCATTTTTTAAAATGGTCCCTCAGCCAATAAGCTGAGTAACTTTACACCATTCTAGTGTGGGTGGTCACTGCTGGTCAGTTGCCGGACGCTGTGGGTACTAAGTGTTCTGCAGTTCCATAGAACAGAGCATTTCTTGCCCAAATGCCAAGAGATCTTATTGAGAAACTTCTAGACCCTTGATTCCTCATCTCTTCTTCAGATGTCAAAACTCTGAGAGAGTTACAAGATGATTATGCCATTCATTTCTGAATAAAAATGACAGTAGTAATTATTTTTTCACATGTGCAGCTTTATATAAAGTGAATGGAAAACCTCAAAGATGTTGAACATTTGCACAATAAACTGAGGAGGAACATGGTTGGAGCCCTGAGTTTAAAAAAAATCCCTCCGTCTCAGTTTTTCCCTCTCACTCATTTGGTGTATCTCTCTGAGGCCCACTTAACCCACTGCCCCTGGCCACTTGGGGAGTCCTCTGTGTCCCCCGAAGCCTTGCTTTCTGTCTCCAGGCCAGCAGGGAGCTAATGTCACCAATGGGCTTGTCCTTTCTAGGATGGCTGTTGAGGGAGGGACCCTCCCATGCAGAGGACAAATGTCCTTCCCAAAGCCCATCCCGTTGAGGTGACCGCCATCTCCTCGCAGTTCACAGAAATCTTTTGCATTTTACCTTCACCTCCCAAAGTTCTCTTAAACTAGACAAAATATACTGCTTTCCCCAAGAAGGTCATCAGAGTAAGAAGACTTGATTCTCATCCCAGCCACTGTGTGTTTAGGTGCCGGAGGCCACCCACTCCCTGGAATGAGGTCCTGCTTCCTTATTTCTCCTCATGTCCGCTTGCACGGCTGGGCTGCATCTGAGGGTCTGGCATATGGCATTTTGCCGCTTGAGCTGCCACAGAAGTAAATGTCATTGGCACATAATGCCAGATTTCCATTCTGTGACTCACAGGGCATGGAATGCTGTCCGGGAGCTCCGGGCCAGTATGTGTTTTTCAGGCAGAAGCAGAAAAGGGTACGAGCCATGCCTCACAGACGCTGTTTCTAATGAAATGCTCTGACGGCAGTAAAAAGTCCATGTGAAATGGAGATGCCGGCGGCCTCAAGCGTGTTAGAAAAGGCTGCTTGGCTTGTCGTATTGCGGTCAGGCCACAGGGCCCACTGGATGTTGCTCCAAACCTCAGCGAAGCAGACACCGGCCGGTCAGGGATGGACAGTTGATTTTGAAATTTTTTGGACAGATAATATTCAGGTATCAGAAAAATATGGCTGTGAATAAAAGTATTGACGGTTTTTCGACGCAATTTACCAGAATGTTGTATTCGTTAAATTTGCAGGTAATAAAACCCTTTAGAACAGAGTTGGGTAATGATGGAGACCCACCTGAAGCTGCCAGACATCCCAGCCTGGCTCCCACCCCCTCCCCCCTCAACCCTACCCTCTAACCCCCCACCCCTGCTCCCTCACTCCACCCACCTCCCCACTCTCCACCCCCTCCCATGGCTGAGGAATCAAGAGGAGGGTTTGGAAATTGGCAAAGGAAAAATAAGTTCAGTTAATAAGTTCAATGAGTCGAGAGCATTGACCTTGGACCCATAGCATGGGGTCCGAACCCCAGCTCCCTGCTTTCCTTGCTGGGTGACCTTGGGGAAATTAATGGCCTTGCCCTGTTTCTCAGTGTCTTCCTTGGTGAGATAATGGAACTTGACATAGTAGTTGTGACGGTTAAATGAGCCAATATTAGACTGATCATTGAAATGGCCAATATATGACCATTTCTGAATTGCAAAATGTTAAGATTCTTTGGATTTATCCTAATACTAGAGACCTGGTGCATGAAAATTCATGCAGTGGAGCGGGGGCGGTCCCTCAGCCCAGCCTGCCCCCTCTCACAGTTTGGGAGCCCTTGGGGGCGGGAGGCAACCCGGCAATCAGGGAAAGGCGACTCCCCATCACACCTCTGCTGCTGCCACTGCCGGCAGCGCAAGCCTCGGCCGGCCCAGGTTACCTGCGCCTTGGGCCGGCCCTGGGCAGCTGGGCAGCCGACATCTGAGGCTTGCCTACGCCTCGTGCATTGGCTAGGCAGCCGCCATCCGAGGCTTGCCTGCTCCTCAGGCTGGCCCTTGGGCGGCTGGGGGGCTGAGGGGACTGGGCGCCACCATCTTGTGGCTATAGGCACTGCCATTTTTGAGGGCATGACAGTCAATTAGCATATTCCCTCCTTATTGGCTATGGGTGCCTCCATCTTTGCTACAGCATGAGGGTCAGTTAGCATATTCCCTCTTTATTAGGATATGCAAAGCACTTGGGCCGTTTCCCTGAGGGAAGGGACAGGAGGATTCAGCACTCCCGACCAGGTGTGGGAGGCTCTGCCCTAGCTGACCACATGACCCTGGGTGGCTCTCCTGCCTGTGCACTCATCACCCTCCTTTTTAGGCAGAGGTGTCCCCCATGTACCTGAAGCAGGTTCCTCCTCTGTGTTCTGTATTCTCTGCCTTCTCATCTGCTCTGGGAGTCAACCAGTTACCCCTCCTAATCTTACAGCATCAGTCTCGTCCCCTTAGGTGCTGTCTTCTTACCAGCATGTAAATGTACTCAAATCCCCTGCACTTTAAATATATTTGTATTGATTTCAGAGAGGAAGGGAGAGTGAGAAAGAGATAGAAACATCAATAATGAGAGAGAATCACTGATTGGCTGCCTCCTGTGCACTCTACACTGGGATCGCCATGTGCCCCGATCTGGAATCGAGCAGTGATCTCCTGGTTCATAGGTCAACGCTCGACCACTGAGCCATGCCAGCTGGACAAATCTGCATTTAAAAAAACATATAAATAACTGCTTCTCAGTCCTCTACCCACCCCCTCCCAGCCAGCTTTCCTCAGACAATTGCCTCTGCTTATCACCTCTTCTCACTTCCCATTAGCTTATTAATCTATTATGACCCGTCTTCTGCCCTCACTGTAAATATAGCATAGTCATAAATATGACTCTAACTAGCACTAAATTACATTGTTAAAACTTGAAAACCACTTTAGCTACAAAAGCCACTGATTTTGACAAAGTCAAGAATGACCTTGGGTGGACAGTTTTAATCGCTACCTTATTTTCCCTCTTGGCAGGACTTGACCCCGTTAGCCACTCTCTTAAAAAACCATCTTACTGTGGCTTTGGAAATGAACACACATGTATATACATGATATGCTATATATATTAAAGGAAGAAATAAAATAATTGTCCTTGTTCCAGTTACTAGTGCTATCCTATGTAATAAAAGGGTAATCTGCAAATTGACCCTAACGGTAGAACAACTGGTCACTATGATGCGCACTGACCACCAGAGGGCAGACATTCAATGCAGGAGCTTCCCCCTGGTGGTCAGTGCGCTCCCACAGGGGGCACTCCACTCAGCCAGAAGCCAGGCTGACGGCTATGAGCGCAGCAGCGGTGGCGGCGGGAGCCTCTCCAGCTTCCGCGGCAGCACTAAGGATGTCCGACTGACGGCTTAGGCCCTCAAGAGGATGCAGGCCAGGCTGAAGGACCTCCCCAAGTGCACGAATTTTCATGCACCAGTCCTCTAGTTTTTAGAATAAAATTTCAAAAGATAACTACAAATATAACCAAACTCAAGAAGAGAAACAGGACTCCAACATGCACTGATACCTATTTGGAATACTTGAAAATCTCTCTCACCACAAAAGACATGATTTCTAAGAGGCAAGTGGAAATGGGGAGAGATTGTTAAGTTATTCTAATTGAAGACTAAAAAGAAATACCATTTTTATAAATCTCTGCTCTGATGGAAAAGGTAGACATCCTAAAATTTACAAAAACAAATCTTTTTATTTCTCACATCTTTATGCTTTATCCTCCCTCCTCCCCACTCAGTTTCTTCTCTTCAGCCTGAAAGTTACCCAAATCTCGCCAATCTGTAAAAGTGCTTTTTTTTTTTTTTACCATTTGTTTCTCTTTCAATTTATTATTCAATGTCTTTCCATCCCTGCTCTGCCAAAGACTCCAGGACAGAACGCCATCTCCACTCGCCCACCTCGCTCACACTGTGGGCTGCCATCGCCTGCATCCACCCACTGACGTGCTTTATTTATCCGCGCTCACCTCCTGAGGGTGGAGTCTGAGGCTTTTCCCAGGGCTCATCCTGCTTCATCGCCTGGAGCAGCTCCTGCCCCTCCTGTGCTTCCTGGGATCCTCTCCATGTCCCGACTCTGAGACACTACACCACCTTCACCGACCCCTCCAGCTTAGGTATTTCCCGAGGACACCTCCTTGTTTCTCTCCTACACCTCCTCCTGTCCCCACACCCACTCCTCGTCAGTCATCCTTCAGCGCTGGGAGTGCCAGGACAGCCCACCTCACCTCCTAGCCTGGGAGCTTTGGAGTGATCCCTGGCCTCCTCCCTCTTCTCCAGACAGGTCCCAGGTCCTATGCGTCCACCAGGTAGGAGAAGGGTCATCTGACTTTGATTGCTGTGACCCTATCTCCTGCCACCTCCGTCTCCTACGTAGACTGTGTTTGTCTGTTAATTGTTCTCCCTGAATGTGGACTTGGCACACCTCGAAGTTCTCTTCTCCTCGCTGCCAGAAGCGCCATTCTAAGAACACATCCATACTCGAGAATCTCTGGCTTCCTCTTCACAGCATGATAACAAAAGTTCCACATCCTGTTGCCAACCACCATTCCAAACAAATGCCTACGGCATCCTGCACCCCCCCCCCCACCCACCAACCTGTAATTCATCATAGGGATGGCGCCTAAGCATGCTTTGTGCATCCAAGTCTCCTTACTCATGTCCCCCAGCAGGGAAGACCCTCCGCCTTTTCTGTTGAAATCCTGCCCATCCTTTAAGGCCAGCTCACCGCCCTGTGGAGCCCATGCAGAGGCGCAAAATTAATTATTTCCTCTCGGTACACCTTTTCCCTCTCCTGTAGCATTTCACATACTCAGCCGTACGTTGGCTAAACTACTTTTAGCTAATTAGCTGACTCCAAACAGCTCCCTGGCACCTCCTGCCTTGAGACAATGACGTAGGCATTCCCCAGGTTCAGGTACCCAAAGGTCCGAGACCTACTGTGGGTTCTTGGCTTCACACAGGAACGAATTCAGATCCGAGCCAGCAGGGAGGTTAAAGCGAGAGTGGGCTTATTACTCACAGACAGAGCAGCCCCCTCAGTGAGCTTGGCTTCCGATATGGAGGTTTATTGAATCGGGCAGGGCATTCAGTGAGAGGGAGGAATACTCAGGATTTGTCCGGGAAAGGGAGGGAGATTTCTGGGAAGAGCCGCATGGGCTGTGTCATGTCTCTATATGGGCTTTCTGTTTGGGATGGTGACGCGGGTGCACCGTCAGTGTGCTCATGTGTACGTGAGTCTAAGGAGGCTGGGGGTTGCTGTGAGGTGAACTCAGTCACCATGTGGGTGGAGCTGGTCTCCTGCTGGTTCTAAGCCATCAGTCCATTGGGGGGGGTTGGGTTCCCCATCACCTTGGCAGTCCTTGTAGCCCTCGGGGCTGTCTCAGCAATGCTGCCGAGTCCTGGCAGGCGCTGTGCCGCCAGGTCTTAGCTGTAGTCACGTAGTCATGTACCTGCACTCTCTCTCAGCTCAACTCCTGAGAACAAAGACAAATCTTCACCTTTCCACCCCAGGGCGCCTACTAAAGAGATTGGATAGGTGCTCAACAAATGTTACCTGGATTGAATTTTCATCCAGCTATTCATGGGGAGAAAGAGAAGCTGATAATGTGCCTTTTTTTCCAATTCTTTAAAAGGAGAAGGCACATTCTAGAACAAATTTTGCAAGCTATAGAATGAATTGAGTGCCTAAGTGAAGAACATTGTGTAGCTAAGATGTAACAGGAGTAGGAGTGATTCTTCAGCGTGACAATTTCTTTTAGGACCAGGAAAAAAAACTTTCTCAGACATCCCCAGGAGAGAAAGAAAAGGAACGTGTGTCTGTGCCTTCAGAACACCTTTGGGTTTAGGTTGTGGTGGTATCCGCTGCCTGACAGAGGCCTGTTGATTTTTCATGCTGATGTGTGGCTCCGGCACAGACCAGAGGCTAAGATGCTCTCAAACACATTCACATGCCACCCTGGCTGCGGGGAGCCTGGGAGACCCAGCCTCCTGGTGGCGGGAGCGCCCCCTCCCTCACCGGCCCCTTGTTCATATGCGGCTGCAGACCTGGCCCTGCTCCTGCAGAGGAGAGGCAGAGTTGTCATTCATAGTGACATTAAAGGACCCCTTGCCATCACTTTGCTGGAAGGAACCTTGACATTTCCGTAGAATTTAGAGAAATTTGGGGGGACAATGTTCCTGTTAGGAAGTTCACCTGCAATTGATGACCTCATTTACAAAGCCACGAGCTTCACCACAGCTATTTAGAATCACAGACAGTCCGGGAAGAAGAAGAAAGGTTTGCATATAGATGTTCCTTTTACTGTTATTTATAGCAGCAAGAAAATGGAAAATAACCCCACAATTCAGCCATAAGGATATGATAAATTAACATCTGGGCACATTTATTTATATGTTAATTTTTTTCAGCTATTCAAAGTGACATTTGTGAATAGTATCTAAATGTAAGAAAACAGTTATATATTATGTTAAATGTGGGGAAGGAGGATGCAAAATCCTATCTTAACTAAGTAAGAAATGCAAACTGAGAAGGTTTGGACCTTAAATTTGAATGATTTTAGCAATGATTTCTTCTGCATGGTGTGATTAGTTTTTTCTCTTTTATTATGGTTTTTAAATATATATTTTTATTGATTTCAGAGAGGAAGGGAGAGGGAGAGACAGAAACATCAATGATGAGAGAGAATCATTGATTGGCTGCTTCCTGCACGCCCCCTACTGGGGATCAAACTCGCAACCCAGGCATGTGCCCTGACAGGGAATCTAACTGTGACCTCCTGGTTCATAGGTCAATGCTCAACCACTGAGCCACGCCAGCTGGGCATCTTTTACTATTTTTTAATGTTACACATTCTCTCCCCTGAACATGTATGTTCTTACAGTCTTATGATTAAAAACAACAACTTTAAGGGGGTGCAGAACTGTCAGCCGGCTTCAGATGTGGTCTGACTGGCAGCCCTGGTTGAGAGGGAATTCTTTGACCTCAACACCTCCTGTTATAAATGTCCCTAGTTGGTTTGTTCCTTCTTCCTTGAAATAAAGCCTGGGTCTCAGCCAGCCTTGCTAGCCCAGCCAGCACCCTGCATCTTCAGCCTGAACTTGATTGGTACTAAGATCAAAAGCCACTGAGGCTCTGTTTGAGGAAGACTCATGAACTGGAAGAAGTTCTGAGCAGATGTGACATTCTTGCAAAGACGAGCCAGGTGGCAGCCGGCGCTGGCCCCTCACTGCATGGCCTGTAGAGTGGGTGTCCACGGGGAGCTTTTCAGAGTGCTTCCAGCTCCGGTCTTCTCTCCTGGCTAGGGAGGCAGGCGTGGAGGAGGCGGCCTGGGAGGTGAGTCACTGAGATGTTCTCAGAGGTGGCCCCGGCTGATCCCCAGGCATGATGTCGGGGAGAAGGGCAGGAGGTACTCAGGAGGCTTCTGTGACTTCCCTGAGTGGAAGGGTTGGCAAGAAGATGGCCTGCCTGTTCTTGGCCAAGGGGTCAGAGGCACCTAGAGACGGTGTTCCTGGACTGTGTTAATAACTCTGACTGAGGAGCCCGCGGTACCGGGGATGGCTCTGGAAAGAGATCATTATGAAATAACGGGACACGTGCAGCAGCAAACATGGTGTGGGCTAGTTCAAAGGAGGAGTTACACAGAGAAAGGACCCCACTTAGGAGGGCTTTCATGTATGGCTCAGGTGAGCGGACAGAATTGATGGGAAAAGACATGAAATGTAACGAACACAGGGAGAGAAAACTTAGTATGTGGAGCTTTGTTACTTTCAAGATATTAAGGCTCCATTCCTGGGTTCCCAAGACTTGAAAGTACGGTGACGTTCCTAGACGTTGGTTGACTGAATGGAGCCAATTCTTTACTTCCAAACGGGACGTTTATGGTGAAATACCTTTTTTTCAGTGTACATGCAGAACAGCTAAGATGTCTTAACAGACAGTAGATTTCCAAAAATGTAAGCAAGAGCCCTTGGTCAGGGCTGTTTGAAATATCTGCTTCGGGTGCCCATGCTTGTCACCGGGTTGAGAGGATTGTGGAAATCAGGTGTCAGGAAGGCCTTGGGATGTCTCTGAGCGGGAGCATTTTTGCATGTCAATGGATTGGTTATTGCCCTGTTGGGGCCAATTTTTATATATGGAATCAAATTAACTCCTTCCTGCAGTACTGACTTAATGATGCAGGCAAGTGGTGAGCAATAAAATACGATTATATTTTGTCTTAATGTAATTGCTGCACAAATTAGGTTGCAACGCTGGTTCTGTGTGAGAGTCGGGAATAACCTGTCAATATCATTTGCTTAGGGAGCCAGGATCCCATCTCAAAGCTCCCTTTAATTGGAGGCAGAATGTAGAACAGTTGGGAGTGGTCTGGCTGGGACAAGCTGACGATACTGGAGGACTGAGTCTGAGAACACCCCGCCCTGTGGGCAGTACTGGTTCTCCAGGACTGGGCGCACTCTGAGTTGGTTTTCCCAGAGAGGCTGTGGTTGTTGCCGAGTCATCGAAACTCGGGGCGCGTAGTTGTGATGTGACTGACTTCCAACAAAGCCAGCTTTAAAGAGGGCTCGCCCTAGGATTCCTGTGGTAACCCCTCTGTCCTCTGAGTGGCTGCACCTTGAAGTTCCATATCCGGCTGTAGACAGACCTCTTGGACCCCCTTCTAAGCCCTCAAACAACTTCTGTCTTGCCCACCCCCTTTCACCTCCCAGAACATGACCTCCTTGGAGCTGACTGCCTACATCTCTAGAACGTTCCTCTTCCTCCCTCCTGACCTGGGCAAACTGTATCTTCTCACCTTTTTGACCTTCATGGCTTCCCTCTTGTTCAGAAACCCTCCACTCTCCCCCCGCATCCTGGTGCCCCCTGTCCTGGCATGCCCTGTCCTGATGCAGTGTACTCCCTGCTGTCAGAGGAGACCAGCACACGTGAACTCTCTGTGAATCTGTGAGCAAAAAGAGTAGAGAAAGTAAGGGCGTCAAGAGTTAACCATTTGATGAAACAGATTTCATCTCCACCAACTGCCATGAAGTTGGTTCTCTGATTGAGAATGTCAGAAACTATTTTTTTTTCTCAAAAGGTAGAACCGTTTGCATGTGAAGTAGATGTGTGTTACAGAATTCGGAGAGGTTTATTACACATATCACGTCTGAAAACCAAGAAGAATGTGAGGTGGCCCAGACCCGCCCCTTTCCCTAACAGTGAAGAACCTCTGTCCCATTGGCACTACCCGAGACTCTCCCATCATTGGCCCCATGTTGTGTTGCCACCATCGCCAGAGGACATGCCTGGCAGGGCTGAGGTGAGAACTTGGGCATTTTCATATTTCCTTTGGCATGAGTTTTCCTCCGCCTGCCATCCTGGCATGCATTGCCATGGTATATTTGGAAAATCCGAGCTGGCAAGATGATAAGCTTTCCAAGTCTCTGCTGATTCCTCTGAAGGCGCTCGGAACCAGGGGTGCCTCGCAGCAAGCCTTGCTCTGTCCTCCGTGATCTTCTCAGGCCAGCCTGTTCCACTTGGTCAAGTCCATCACTCCTCAAGGACTGCCAACCTTGACTCTCCCAGCCTAGGAATGCAAACGATGGTCCCCTGTCAGAGGTCACGCTCCGGAAGTGGGAAGAAGACACGCCTGGGTTGGACATCTGTTTATAGATGGCTCTGCGTTTTGTCGAACTGGCTGCATTTCAGTGTGTACAGGTTTTGTTTAGGGAGAGAAACTTCATAGTAATACCTCGTAAATACGAGTTACAAACTATAGCTCAGCCTCAGGATGCTACGGGAACAATATCACCTGCTCCAGACTCCTTGCCTCTGAGGGCTCTGAGGCCCTGGTATAGGATAGCTGAGTTTGAACCCAGTGTCTACCACTTACGGAATGGTGACTGTAGTCATACTACTTAGTGTCACGGGACTTGGGTTCCCTTTTAGGAAAATGGGCATTTTTATGGTATTGACCTACTGTGAGTACTGCATATGCATTCGCTGTTATTTCTCGCCCTCTCCCTCTGATGCCAGGGATATATACACAGCGCCTAGCATCCTGGGACCTACAGGTAAAGTGATGTTATAACAGGCTTTGTAAGTTCTGCTTCTGATCATCTCATGAGGGTGAGAAAAACAGAAGCAGCTGTATGTGATGGGTATTTTTCCACGGAGTATTATAATAATGACCTCCCCTTGGAGATAAAAAGGTATGTAAAAGTTATCTTGACCATATGTAGTTGAGGTTTTGCACATGTCCTAGTTTTAAAATGCACAATGTAATATATATATATATATATATATATATATATATATATATATATATATATATATATATATATATATATATATATATATCTCCCAGTCAGTGTGGCTCAGTGACTGAGCATCGACCCATGAACTAGGAGGACTCGATTTGATTCCAGGTCAGGGCACATGCCTGGGTTGCCAGCTCCATCCCCAGTAGGGGGCGTGCAGGCGGCAGCCAATCAATGATTCTGTCTCATCATTGATGTTCCTATCTATCCCTCTCCCTTCCTCTCTGAAATCAATAAAAATGTATTTTAAAAAATAACTATACCCTGTTCAGCCCCACTGACTAGAAAATATCTCTCCGCTGTCTCTTGAATAAATGAAGCCGTTGGATGGAGCCAATAGCCCCCACACTTCTGACCTATTAGGACGCAGTTTCTACTTCTGCCCTCACACCCCTGGGAGATATGGCCTGTTTGTGTTAGACGGGCAGAAGTGAGGTCTGCCCGTCTAACCCATCTGGGCACATAGGGCTGTGGGGAGGGGGGATGGGCGTGCCTTGAGAAGGTTAAGATGTAGCTGGAGGTGAGCCATCTGCCATACACACCCCACGTGTTTGGGCTTTTCTTGAGGCCAGTCATCTCCCTTTTAAGAATGAAACAACCAAAAAGATGGGGCTCTATGTAGTCATGTCATAAACTAAGGGGGTCGTCACCATCACATTCTTGCCAGCGATGAGCAGGCCTCCTGACGAAAGGTTTCCCAGAGAGCGGAAGTGATCTAATTAGGACCCGGGTTTGGAAAATGGAAGGATTTTCTCTTCGTGCCACCTCTCTGTAACCCAGGAAGTAGAACCCCATCCAGCCCCTCTCAGATGCTCAGGTTAAATGCTCTTCATTTTAGGTCAGACCTGCAGGCACAAGAAGGAGAAGTTAGACACTAGTTTAGAAATCATTCTGCAACAGTGGTTATCTTTTCTCATCCAAAACCACAAATCATCTAACAGAATTCTTTTTTGGTTTGTGAATTTATTTAAGAAGTATTACAAAAGTATATGAATTACCTCTGATTTGGTAATGAGACATTTAATAAATCATGTTTATGGAAAGGAGGATAATTCAATTAACTTGAATCTGACCCAAGAAAATGCACGATCAATGGTAGCAGCAGGGCCTACCATTGAAGTGAGCCAAGAGCGCAGGCTCCGTGTGGGGACAAAATGGAAAGAGATTTCTCCCGGTTTTATTCCGATGCCTGGGGTCATGATTTCTCCGGGGGTTTTCCAGGTATCCGATGCAGTGCTTTCCTTACATGTAGATGGCACGTCATTCATCTGAACGTGGTCAGAAGCTTGAGGATTCACACCCGTCATACGTTTTGAGCCTCTAGAGGGCAGGCCCACTAGCTGTGTGCTTCATGCCAGTTCTCAGAGGCTGGACAAACAGTAGGTCAGGCCTCCGCCAAGACGGGACCGGCTTCCCTTTGGGTGAGGCCCATTGGCAGCTCTCTAAGCTGCTGCAGGCTCTTTTCACTTCACAGTCTAGAAGGGAAAGCAAGCCCTGTCTGTGACCTCAGTACCAACACCGCTAGCCAGGATTCCACAGGGAATTCCCAGGAAGACTCTCCAAAGACCGGAGCTCTTTGGTATAACGTGACCCATCGGCAAATGCAGATGAAGCTGCTTGCTTGTCAGCACTTCCACCGTGACCAGCAAGGTGACTGAAGAGCTTGCTTGCGAGCTTTTGAACAGATGAGGAGGAGGCTCAGCCTGCTTTGCCACTTGCCATTCTCTATCCCTGCAAAATTGAGGGCTTCCCGTAGGCCCAGCTGTGAGTTTACCACCCACCCTCTGAGCCCCTCCTGGGTCTGGCCAGGCCAGGTGGCCATTCATTGCTCAGTGGTGCCCCCTGCTGTTGAGGAGAGAGATAGCATCATATCCAGAGTCGTGACATTAACTCTGGTCATGCAACCAGGAGAATTGGAAGCAGCAGGGGAGGAGTCTGAGGGCTGCCTGTATCTGAGGAAAATCCCCGGGAGACCCCAGGGTTCAGGGCGCCTTGGTGAAATGCTCATGCAGAGAAGAAGATGCGCCTGAAGACTGTGCTTGCAAATCTTCCACGAACTTGCTGGTGTAACTGCTTCATTCCAAAGATTTGTCAGGAACCACGGCAGCGCCCTCCGAGAAACGCCATTGCAAACTTTTATTCGGGGCTGTTCGATGACACATATATGAAAAGGTACCCACCCGTTTTTAGGTGAACTTACAATGAGTTTTAAGCAGGAGTGGAGGCATAGGAAGGGTTGTTTATATCCTGAGGAGGAATCAGAGTGTGGATCCTCCGGGGGCACCCTGCTGGGAGGCACTCTTGAGTGCACGCATTTCTGGGCACATGGGCACACCCGGCGTGCATGTGCTGTGTGTACACAGCGAGGCAGTTACGTGATATTTTTGGACAAAAACTGCACATAAAGAGAAGGAGGGGAAAAAGCAAACTCACAATCAAACAAAAGTAGGGAGGGGGAGAGATGAGATTGCAGTTGATTATGGGTCTGGCAGCAGATGCTCTACACGAATCCAACTCGCTGCAGCCAGTCTGTTTCCATGGCAACGGAATCAGTAATTATTGAGCCCCAGCGCTCTCCCCTCCTTTCTCCCAACAAGGTGGAGGCTGATGAATATGAACTGTCGCCAGCCCATCGCCAGCTTTCTTTTTCTTCTTCCTCTTTTTTTCTTCTTTTAGTTCTTTCTCAAGAAAAGTGAGGGTCTGGAGGCATACCAAGAGGAGGGCGCGTTTATTAATGAAAGGCATTAGGCATGCACGTTGAAGGGAAGTTATATTTTTCTCTTGTGATACTATAAAAGCTCTTCCTCGAAAAGAGGATGATCTCTGAAGATGTTAAATAAATGAGCAGGAGTTTCCCTGAGATGGAGGCTGCCTTTGATTGGCCGATCTCGCCTCCATTCCTGCCAATCGGAGCACCCCCGGGCTCCAGCTCCATAAACATAAGCAAAGCCCCATGCTCGTCCTCCTGGACTCGGAGTGTGTGCCACCCGAAGGTGTGCGGCGAGTCTCCATTCACATGGCTCACCTGGAAACCTGTTCCACCAGCAAGCCGACTCGGGAACCAGCTGGCGGTCCAGCACGGCGCTCTTCGGGGGGACGGCTCTGAGTCACGGGCTGGTGGCAGCCGCTCAGCAGCAGTGTCTGTAGTTGGGAAAGATGCGCTTACGGGAGCTTGGTGAGTACACCGCTGTCTTCACATCTGCCCGCTGGCGTTCCCGCCTGAGCTCCAGTGTAGCTGTGTCCTATTGTCTGCCCAGAAGACTTGAACTGGAGCCAGCCCGCGGGAGGGCAGGTGTCCTGGGGTCCCGGGGTGTGGGCGCTGCTGTGTTGCACAGGGTGCGTGCATTGCTGGGGGGGGGGGGTGACCGTGCATGACACTCAGACATTGGTTGTCTTGTTAGGGTCAGTGTGAGGAGTGGAGCTCCGCTTTCTCTCCTTGGGCATTGATCCATTGCAAAGAGGATGCTTTAGAACCAGGCTAGTAAGAGTCATTGCAGGGGAGGGAGAGGAAGGTGCGGGCACGGAGGGGAGCGGAGCTGCCCGGCGTGGCTGGGTTTGCACTGTGAAGAGCTGCTGTTACAATGGCCCGGGCCCGGCCCCCAGCTGCAGCAGCAGCTCTTCTGCATGCGCGGCCACTCCGGGCTCGGGAAGTGTGAGCGGAGCTAGGTGGTGCCCCTTTCTTTCTTCACGAAACCAGTCTCAGATTGAAATATGTTCTCTCTCTTTAAAAAAAAAGAATTGCAAGGATGAGTTGTGCATTCAGACAGATTTTAGCTGTAAAAAAATCACGCTTTGAGATGACTCTGTTTTGCAGCCTTTTAAACCTCTGAAAAGCAGAGAGGCTTTGCAAAGTTATATTCGGCGACAGGCTCTCTGCCAGGGGGATGGGTGCTCTGAGCCATCGCTCCACTCCCTGGGGGTTCGTTTTCTGACGGGGGTGAAGAAATTTTTAATTTTGTTGGGTAGAAGCAGGAAGAATCAGACATCCGTGTTGTAAACAGGCAACGGAGGGGTAGCATGTGGAAGGAGAAACTCTGCCTTCGGGGACCCTTCTGGCTGCAAACTTAGAAAGAGAGGGGTCCAGACAGAAGCCCAGCACAGCCGGGATTCTGGAGGAACTGCAAGCCCTCGGGCAGGACAGCCGAGGAGAGGGAGGCAGCACCTTTGTCAGGGTCCAGGGAGTGGGGGCTGAGCCTGGAACCCCCTCTGCCCAGGAGCCTCTTCCAGGGTCTGCCTGCCGATTCCGAGGCGGCGTCCCTGCTGCTTTTTTTTTAAAACGTGGTTTCCCATCTTCTGTGCCAGGACTCTGTGTCTTCTATTTACGGTCCACTTGGGTTCAAATAACAGAAAGAGGAAAAGAGAAAGAATAATCATTTTCATCCGGTTTATAAGTAAATGCATGTGAAATAGTTGTACAGGGGCATTCTGTTGGCATGTCCTTTGTAGCAGCGTCCTTTGGACAGAGGAGAGTGTGACGGGGTGGAATTTGCTGGTCCTCAGTAGGACCCGGAGGAGTGGGCAGAGACAAAAGAGGCAGGAAGGTTCAGCCTGGAGAAGAGGCTCCCGGGAGAGACTCTAGTCTGTGACCAGCGAGGAAGTGGGCTGGTGTCTCAAGGGAGGGGAGCGTTTCCTGACTGTGGGTGACAGCACCCAGCACAGGGGAACCTGCACCCTGGACCAGGGCAGGGACCCGCTTGTCAGCTGTGGGCCTAAGAGGCAGGCCGCCCTCTGATGCCCAGGGCCTCAGGATGCTGTGCTAACAGAGAAGCCCACCCACCTGTCCCTGAGGGTGTGCAGGCGAGCGCTCCCTACGCACCTCACCCTCAGCACACCTCTGTGCGGGCGCAGGTGGAGGGGGTCTGGTGCTTGTGGGTGTGCCTTCAGGGGCAGTCATCTCATCAGAATGTCCCTACATCCCTCTGTGCTCTCTCCTCTCCCAGCGGTATCCCTTTTCATGAGCGAAGGACTGGCACCTGTTGGCAAGAAGGAGACAAGAAACAGCCTTTTATGGAAACAGTAAAAATGTGAAAAAAAATTACGAGTGATTATTAACCTATTTTGGATCATGGCAGTGTAAGAATTTGAAAGGTGGGAAACTCCCCCCGCCCCTCCCCCTGGGCCTAAGGAAATGCAATTACGCAGAATCACATGACACTTTGAGGACAGCCCATCGCAGGGTCAAGTGGGATCTCTGTCCCAGGAGGGCAGCCAAGAGTTTGTTATACCCTCAAGTTCATCATTTCCTCTTGCCTAGGGGCCCCTGCATTCTGCCACAGCCCCATCTCCATGCACCACCCCAGCTTCTGTACCTGAGTCAGGCCCTGGCCATGCTCACCTGGGCTGGAATCAAGGTAACTTGGAAATGATTAGCGCCTGGTGGTTTCTCACTCCTGAGCTGCGAGGGTAGGTGAAACTAGAGTTATGGGACTTGAAAATGTTCTTTCATCTTTAATTTTTTGCGGAAACTCCATATTGTCTTCCACAGTGGCTGCACCAATCTGCATTCCCACCAGCAGTGTGGGAAGGTTCCCTTTTCTCTGCATCCTGGACAGCACTTGTTTGTTGATTTGTTGATGACAGCATTCTGACAGGTATGAGGTGTCACCTCATTGTGGTTTTAATTTGCATCTCTCTGATGATTAGCACCCCTATGTTCATTGCAGCCTTATTTACAATAGCCAAGATATGTGAGCAGCCCAAGTGCCCATCAGTAGATGGGTGGATAATGTGGTACATTTGCATGATGGAATACTACTGGGCAAGAAAAAAATAATCTTGCCTTTTGCAGCAGCATAGATGAGCCTGCAGAGCATTATGCTCATGACATTAAAAAGCCAGTCAGAGAAAGACAAGTACCATATGATCTCACTTATAGGTGGAATCTAATGAACAAGATAAACTAACAAACAAAATAGAAACAGACTCATAGATACAGAGAGCAGACTGACAGCTGTCAGAGAGGAGGGGAGTTGGAGGGCTGGGTGAGATAGGTGAAGGGATTAAGAAAAAAAGAAAAAGGAAAACCTCATAGACATAGACCACAGTATGGTTATTGCCAGAGGAAAAAGGGGTGGGGGAGATAAGAAAGGGTATGGGGATAATGGTGTTGGAAGGAGTCTTGCCTTGAGGTGGTGAACACACAGCACAATATACAGATGATGTATTACAAAATTGCACCTGAAACCTATATAACTTTATTAACCAGTGTCACCCCAATAAATTCAATAAAAATAAAAGGGAATTTCTTTTAGGAAACAGATTAGCTACTGTTCTGTTTGCTCTGAGAGAGGGCTTCTCCCCACAGCCTCCTCCTGGCATTTGTAGGATGTGGGACATAGAAAGTAAATGTAAAGCTAAAGAAAAATGAATTCCCTTAGGTTTTCAGTGACCATCAGAGTTGACCACCCTAGGGCAAGGTGAAGATCAGTAAGTTGAATCCAGTCCCTGAAATTCAGCACCGAGAGTTAGAAAGACAGAATTCCTCCCTTCCCCCAGCAGTTGGAATAAAACCGGTCACTACAGGAATAGCTGACCTGCCTTGAGCATTTACTGTGTCCCAGGCACCATCTCTGTATTTTAGGTAGCTGTAATAACTCACTGAGTCTCTACAACAGTGCCAACAGGACTCTTGGTCTGCCTAGTTTCTAGATGAGGAAATTGAGTCACCAAGGTAGGAAGGAGCTTGCCCGTGTTTATCCAGCTGGGAACGGGCGGCACTTGCTGTTTGCACACGTTGATGTCCTTGTTTGCTGACCGTGGGAGAGGGGATGTGAGTGGGGGAAGGAGGTCTCCTTGGCTCTGGGTCTGGCTGATGGAGTCGGGCCACAGGGAGGTAAATTCAACAGTCAGTGCAACAAGTCAAATTACAAAGGAATGTGGGCGGGTTGGGTGAATTATTAATAACGCCACTTAGGAAGAGAAGTGTGAACCAAGTAAAAACTCGCCGGAATGTGCCTGTGTTCACCCGTGTTCCTGTATGACACGCCGTCTCATTCTGCAGAGCATTCATGTGACTGGTATGAACTGGTCAGTGTGTGCACAAGGCCAGCGCCTCCCAGGCCATCTGTGAGAGGTGGAAGGCCACCAGTTCTGGGGCTGCCCTTTGCTTGCATTTGCCCGGAATGGTTTGCAGTTTCCATAGCAATGGTGAGAGTCTGAAGGGCCAGGAGCAGCAGGGCAGCTGGTTTGGGGATTGCATGACCTCCGGTGGCTGTGGGAATCGCAGGGCTACCATGCTTTCTGGACTTGGGAACTTGTGAACAGGAATGACGAGCCCAGCTCAGAAAGAGGTTGCAGGCTCGATCCCTGGCCCTGCTCAGGGTGTGTGTGGGAGGCAACCAATCAATGTGTCTCTCTCACATCAATGTTTCTCTCTCTCTCTCTCTCTCTCTCTCTCTCTCTCTCTCTCTCTCTCTCTCTCTCTCTCTCTCTTCCCTCCCTTTCACTCTCTCGAAAAAAAATCAATGGAAAAAAATATCCTCAGGTGAGGATTAAAAAAAAAAGTCCAATTTCACATAATAAAAGAAGGGAAGACCAGAGCCTATAGGAAGATTTCATTGCTAGATGGAAATGGAACCAGTGGAGCCTAGTGGGGCAGATTTTAAAACATGGCTCATTGCTATGTGCGCCCAATGTTACATACTTCCTACTCTTACTCTGGGTATGTGTAGAAGACAATTTCAATAACTATTTGAAGGATACTGTCCTACAGGAATGATATGGCGAATGTCTTTCTACAGCAACACTGTCTGGAACTAGAACACTAGTTATGTATGCAATTCCAGTGTTTTCAGTAGTCACATTAACGAAGTTAAAAAAGAAATAGATCAGTTAATTTTAATAATATGTATTATTTAACCCTGTATGTCTAAGATAGTATCATTTCAATTTGCAACTACAAAATTATTAGCAAAATATTGATATTCAATTTCTCATGTTGAGTGTTTGAGCTCTGACGTGCACAACTCCGTTTGGATTCTGAAGGTTCACAGGAAATCTGTATTTAGATTTCATAAAATGTGCTGTTAACAGAGTAGACTCATGTACGCAAGTTGTCCCGAACATACTTAAAAATTTTCCAGTAACTGAAGTGGGTAACAGGCTTTAAATTTAAACGATCTAAAGTTAAATGAAGTTTAAAATTGAATGGCTCCATTCCACTGGCCACACGTGTCACAGTTTCCATGGCCACATGTGGTCGGTGGCCGCCCTGTGCAGTGCTGTGCTGGACTCTCAAAGAACTCCCCTCACACACCAGGCCAGGTGCTTCTGTCCCTTCATGTCACACCAGGTGCCTGCATCTCCTCCACCTCCGGGAGGTGCCCAGAAGACGTTCTCCAGGAAGAGAGAGAACAGACATCAGTCCTCACACGCGTGCTTTCCTTTGCTTTTAACCATTGTATCTGGCAGACACAGCATGGAGGACAGTCTTGGTTTCTCCATTGCACTGCTTGGCCTGGGGAGATGAAGAGGTGGGCCATTTCCTGTAATAGAAAGTCAGTAGTCGCCACCTGTGGCATTTTTTAATCCCCAGATGTCTTGGCCCTGCCACTCCCTGCACTTTGGGTCCACCTGTCTCAACTCAGTATGTTCAGGGAACGTGGGTTCAATTTTAACACCACGCTAAGCAAACCATGACTGAAACGAATAGTTCTGCTGCAAACAGGTGATTCTTTATGAAGACAAGAATAAATTGAGGCTACGTGATGATTTAATTGCTGCCATCTTATTCAATTCTGCAAATTATGTTTACTAAGTAGTTCTTCCAGTTAATTTGGTCTTAAAATTCTTACCTTTAGTATCAGATATCATCCTATTTATCCACTTCCCCAAATGTTTATTTTTTTAAATAAAGCCAACCATGAAAACGTAATAAACCCCACCAAAAACTAGATCAAAATTGTACTGCAAAGTCTTCTTAGAGGCTTCCGGTCACAGCCCCTTAAAGGAGTCCTAACACCAATCATTTCAGCCTAATTTGTAAGTGGATGAATAAAGCTCACTTTAAAAGCTTCATCCTCCTAAATCTTCCGTTAATAAAGAGCTCTCTGAGAAATTCCACAGAACATTGAGAAAGGAAAAAAATCCATACGGTTCAATGCCATCTCTAACATCAGGTCTGGCTTCTGGTCCAACCCTACTCGTTGCCAGAATGATGGACAGAATTCCCAAGGACTTAGGCCCTGTGCACCTAAGCACTCAAGAAGCGTTTGGTGGATTACATTGGGTGGGTCCTTGCAACTTATTTTCGAATCTTGCAACTTCTTTCTCTTCCTGGCATGACTTAATTTCCTTTCCTGAAGCAACACTGGCCGACCAAATGGATTAAACCATTGGCAGCATTGAAGAGCGAGGTGGACGACTGACTTTGTGAATCTGCTGATATGTGGCCAAGCCAAGGGCTCATACGTGCAGACCCGGGTGGGATTCCAGAGAGTACGGAGGAATAGCTGTGCCTTCCATAAGAGAAGTGATCATTATCATGATTGTGTTTGCCTTATCACCAGATTTTGAAGTCCTCTCATTTGCTAGCTGATGTAAAACAATCTGTGATCTAGAAACGAAGGACTGGGAAAGCGTTCGTAGTCAACAGAGCAGGAGTCTGGAGTCCAAGGCCTTGGGTTGTTATCTCTAGTTTAGCAACTCAGTTTTGCAAGTCACCAACCTTGATGCTTCTCGGCATCTCCACGTGGGTAAAGAGGGGTTTAGACTCCGTGACTTGCAAGGTCATAACTGTGTCAAGCTTCTGAACAGTCTGTTCTCCAGGGCCTGTGTTCCAATGATCAGAACAACTTTTCACACTGTACCCAGAAAAAGCCTTGGAACCCTTCTTAAAACAGCAGTACGTCAGCCACCACCATGCTATCAGATCTGGCTTGCCGCTGACACTGATTTTCATCCCTGCCCGGTGTCCTTTCCTAGCTGCATGCCTTGTGCAAGACGTTGAAAGGCACACAGAGGGAATGTTCATCAGTCTGCAGGGTTTCCGGATAAGGGAACGAAAGCTCTTTACTCACCTCTCGCTCAGCTGCTCCGTGGAGGTGTTGCCATCTGACAAGACGGCTGCAGCCTGGCACTTGGGAGCTCACTTCTCTTTTCCTTTGAGCTGCAAGTGATGAGAGACCTGTCAAGGAGAGCAGCTCCCTGGCACCGTTCCCAGACCTGGAAGCATAATGAAGTAATGTTGCGTTCCGACTTCCTCGGAATTATAGCTGAGCATTTGAGATAGCATCTGAGCCAGCTCTAACATCCTCCACTTGCCTGGTTGGAAGGAGGCAGCCACCTGCTAATGGAGCTCGGGCCATCAGACTGGCAGTCTAAGTCAGGGCCTCTGGGGACAAGTCATTTCTAACTAGAGCCAGCCAGGCCCAGGCCCCGCAGGGGAGATGGAGCCCACTGACGCCCAATGGGCTAGGAGTGTGAAACCTGTATCTCAGGAACTTTACCAAACCAGGAACTGGTCTGAGAGCCACTGACCCTCGTGCTGCCCCCAGACCTAGACTAGTTAAGGTCAAGGCTAGTTAAGGTCAAGGCTCAGGTGTTACCCTTCTAGCTTTAGAGGGTGGTAGGGGGTCTAGGAGCGAAAGCCCCTCCCTATTCTAGATTCCAGGAGCCAGGCTTGGCCATCCTTGCAAAGTAGGTCCAAGAAAGTTTGCGAAGGCCACATTATGGGCAACCCCTCTGTCTTCCCTCAAATCTCCTGAGTACTAAGTAGATGCCTACTTAACCTCTCTGAACCTTAGTTTCCTCATCGGTAGAAATGGAAGAAATGGTCTATTTCTCAAAGGGCTGCTAACAAATGAAAATTAAATTAGAGTGATGTCTGTGTGAGCCATTAGTACACCATGTGCTACGCAAGGAGAAAACGGTGGGACTACATTCCTTGGGCGGAAGCCATTTACTTTTCGTATCTCACAGAACGTCCAGCTCAGCTCTTTGGCTGTGGATGGTTCTCTACTGGGACAACCAGAGTGCCAGGAGGACACATGCTATCTGTTCCCAGCTCACTCCCCTCCATCCTCAGAGACTGTGCAGCCCTGTTAGCACCCAGGGAGAGGGAGCCCTGCACCCAGAACCAAGAGCCTGGGGCAGAGTCCCAGCTTAGCTACGATTTAGGACTTGCCATAATACTTCTTCAATTTAAGTACTTTTTCTCATGGATAAAATATAAATACTGTCTATTCCATCTGGCACATAGAAATGTTTAGAGAACAAATGAATTCATATACCCCATGTGCTTTTTGGATAATAACATAAGGTATTACTATTGTTATTTTAAATCTAATATCTCCTTCCCAGACAGTATGGTTCAGTGGTTGATCATCGACCTATGAACCAGGAGGTCATGGTTCGATTCCCAGTCAGGACACATGCCCAGGTTTCAGGCTTGGTATCCAGTAGGGGGCATGCAGGGGGCAGCGAGTCAGTAATCCTCTCTTATCCTTGATGTTTTTATCTCTCTCCTTCTCCCTTTCTCTCTGAAATGTATAAAATTATATTTTTAAAAATTGAATATCTCCCAGCAACCCAGCCTTGCTTATCGATGAGGAATAATTGGAAACATGTTTCTGAAGCCAGAATGGCAGCAGCTCCAGGATGGCGATGTACACTGTCCTGGTTTTGGAAGCGGGTTAAGATCAACAATATTGTGCTTCTAGGCAAACAGATGCCTCGCTGCCTTCGGAAGGCTGTGTGACCTGCCATAAATAATGGTCCCTGCAGATGGCCCATAAATCTTTCTGGATAGCCACGCCTTACCCATCCTGCCCCAGATTGATCTTTCTTCTTCTTTGCTTTAGAAAACATGCATATTTTTGGTTCTTCCATCGGCAAATTCCCAGCCACTGGTTGGTAGCTTTCTTCCCTGGCCTGTCCCCTAAGCCATGCACTTCATGCCCCTGAATTACGTATTCCATCAAGAGAGGAGGAGTTTGATGTATTCCTTTATGACGTCTGGTTATCTACTGAAGACCCCTTGCATCATGGACCTTGAAGAAATCCAAGCCCTGGGATGGCAAATTGATTCCATGTGGTGACAGCTTGGGTCCCTGGTGGTGGCTGTCTGTGTGACCTGCCTCTTGTCTCAGTGGTTCATGGGCAGGGAAGGAAGGGACCAGTTACCTTATTAGAGGTGGGGAAAGGGGGGCTGAGAGAAGGTGACTGACTTGCAGTGTTAGCAGGGAGCCATATTCACCTTTCCTTGCTCTCTCAATTTATTCCACAGCCAGTATTAGCCAAATGCCTGCCGCGCATCAGTGCTAGGCCTTGGGGTTGTCTAGCAACACAGATAATCTGTGAACACCTAGGATTCCCCTTCACAGAGGCATATTTTTCAGGCAATCATTAGCCTAAAAGTTGGAATCACTCAGAATAGTGATTTTAGATTTCGCTAAAAATGAATTTCCATCGAGCCACAGTTATTTATATAATATTCACTAATTTATGTGTGCACTCACCTACACACTCGTTCCCATGCCCATTGCATAAAGCATAAATAACCACACTCCAAAGTTGGGCTCTTGCAAGCGCTCCCTGAAAACAACTTGAACGTAATTGCTGAAAACAAACTGGCCAAGAACTGCCCTTGCCCCTCCCTCCCTCCCTCGCTGCTCCACTGGCCCAAAGTCAAAAGTGAACACGAAGGAATATAGACCGTAAAAGCAAACTCAAGAGCCCTGCACCATTCTAGTTCTTCAGAGCAACCCACGAGATGGAACCTAGACGAACCAGGATTCCTGCTTTTCCAAAGGTTTCCGAACTGTTAGGACTGTCCAGGGAGGGAGAAGTTGCAACTGTGGTGTGAGAGCTGTTGTAATTCCACGTCTCCAGGAAGAGGTATGAATAGCAGGGATAGGGCGTCTCTCAGCCCAGATCTGAGCACTGTGGTAACTGTACGATGACCACACCAATCACGTGCGCAGATCCATGGCTCCCATCCCTCACATCACTGTCCTTTACAGGCTCACTCCCCGTTACCGGCTTTAAGGTCAGAGCAAGGTCAGAAACATGGAACGGTGGTTAAAAGCATTATGGCTTCTATGTGCTAGGTACTTTTAATGGAATTTACCAAACCTTTGTTTTTCATCTTTAGCATAGCTATTATTTTAAAATCACTGCATGCAGTGGTCCATCGGTGTTTAGGTTTTTATTGAAGACTAGAGGCCCGGTGCATGAATTCATGCACTGGTGGGATCCCTCGACCTGGCTGCTGATCGGGCCAATTGGGGTCAATCGGGGCCAGCCAGCTGGAGGGGAGGGACCGCGGGAGGTTGG
Source organism: Ia io (assembly GCA_025583905.1). NCBI lineage: Eukaryota > Metazoa > Chordata > Mammalia > Chiroptera > Vespertilionidae > Ia > Ia io. The sequence goes on along the minus strand of JAJQQW010000016.1, from coordinate 78,640,628 downwards.
CCAGCCATGGGAGTTTGGCTGTGGGAGCACACTGACCACCAGGGGACAGCTCCTGCATTGAGCGTCTGCCCCCTAATGGTCAGTGTGTCGTCATAGTGACCAGTCGTTCGGTCGACTGGTCATACCAGTCGCTTAGGCTTTTATATGTATAGATACTCCAGGGATGGAGGGTGAGAATTGCGGCACCTTCATCACCGATTTTTCTCTCCATCCTTTGTCCCAGCACAGTCTCAGGAGAGCGTTCAGAGCAATGTTAAAAGGCTTTATATTCCCTTTACAGATAAGTAAACAGAGATGTAAAGGGTTAGTTTGTTATCCATGTAGTAAGTGGCCGAGTGAAGTTCAAATCCAGGTCTGAATCCCAAGCCAGGTGCCTCCATGTCAGCCTCACAGCCTGCATGTTGCTTTATAGTGAATGCATCAGAACCCCAGCCTTTAGCTGGGGTGCTCACTCCCCTGAAGGGTGAGAAGACTCTTCAAGGGAAAGGCAGGCCTGGGCAGTTTTCAGGGAACCCATTTCCAGAGTCTCAGTTCCCGTGCGCATGTTAAAACTAAGCAGCTTGTAAGGGCACTGGCGACCCTCCCAATAGCCTTCTCACCTCCATCAGCTCTTCAGTGTCATGTTGCCCAAAGTATAAACCCTCTTTTGGAGTCAGACAATGGGATGGGTGACAGATCCATTAACCGAGGATCCACAAACGGGTCCCCATCTCATTAAGAGGTGCATTCCCAATGAATCTTTCTCTTGGGTTTAACAGTCATCAACGCTTGTATGGTATTTGTTTTAATTGTACTGTTAAACTCAATCAAGAGGAATGTTTTTGTTTCAGCCTTCTGTTCACAGGAAATGTATTTTAAATTAGATTTTAGTAGATATATATATATATTGTTTCAGAGAAGTAGAACAGTATGATTACTAGTTGACTGTTAAACATAGAATCTGTATGAGTAGAATCTGGATAGAGTGGGGAACATGGGAAGTAGAATGGGAATCTAGGTCCAGGAGAGGAGTTGGCAAACAATGGCCCACACGTCAAATCCAACCCCCTGCCTATTCTCATAAATAAAATCTTCCTGGAACACGGCCACACCCACTCGCCTGTGCACTCTCTATGACTCCTTTCCTGCTACAATGGCCTTGTTGGGTAGCTAGGACAGGGACTGCTTGGAAAGCCTAAAATAACATTTCATCTTTACATAAAAAGTCTGCTGACTAAAACTGATGATGTAAAATTTCCAACTATTTAAGAAGAGCTTATTCATATATTTTAAAATGAGTAATTATGGGTATCCAATCACTATGTATGCATAGCCAATGATACATTTAAAAGTAATGTCACAGCTTTATTTCTAAAATATGAATATTATAATACACTGAACATTCTATTATTTGCAACTGCTTTAACTCTGATAAAAAAAAATTTCACCAGTTAACTTAAAAATGTGTGAGGAGTACATAGATTTTTTTAAAAAACAAATAGTGAGTTAGCCCACAGCCCTAGAAGACAGGATCAGGGATGTGGCCTCCATAGCTCAAGGGCATCCTGTGATGGACAGGAGCTTCTTTCTCGTGGAGTCCATCGAGCCCATGCGAGTTCTTCAGCCCTCCCTCAAGCTCTTCTCCCACAACCTCATGGGGCAGCTGATGGAAACATGGGACTCTTCCCAGGACCTTGTCAAAGAGTGGTTTCCTACATGTCTGGTTCCGTCTACAGATCAGAAAAGCCCTCACGCTTCACTGCGTTGGCCCTTCCACCCTCAGCCAGCTGGGAGGTCAGAGGAGCAGCAGGGCTTCTCGGGATGTGCTGCAGACGGATGGAGCCTGCGCTGTGCTCCCGTTGCACTGGCCGGGTGCACCGGCAGGTGGAGGGGTACACCTGCCTTGTCACCGCGATGCCTGGTGTGGGTCGAAGAATGCCTGCCCCAGAAAGAGAGATGCTGGTCTTAACCATCAGCAGGAGACAGCACCTTTACAGAGGCAATCAGCTTAAAGTGAGGTGGTCAGAATGGGCCCTAATCCAGTCTGAACTGGTATCTGATGAACCCAGAGCTAGACACGCACTCATGCAATGTGAGGAGACACAGGGAAAATACAGCCATCCACAAGCCGAGGAGGGAGGCTGGGACAGACCCTTCCCTCACAGCCCCCAGAAGAGCCTACCCTGCTGACACCTCGATTTCAGACTTCTGACCCCCACCTCCAGTAGACAGTACATTTCTGTGGTGTAAGCCAGGGAATGTGGCACTGTGTTATGGCAGCCTAGCAAACTGGTTCAGTGCCGTCACACACATGGGCCCCTTTATGCGCTGTCCAAAGCCCAGTGGTTCTGAAGTTACTGTAGGGCACGGCCCATCAGAGGACAGGTGTGATAGGTGCATCTAAAGACGGAGGACCTGAACCAGGGAGGCTTGGTCCTGGCCCCTGGTCCTCCTCCTTCCCCTTAGAGGGGTTCAGACGGAGGGCCTGAACCAGGGAGGCTTGGTCCTGGCCCCTGGTCCTCCTCCTTCCCCTTAGAGGGGTTCAGACGGAGGACCTGAACCAGGGAGGCTTGGTCCTGGCCCCTGGTCCTCCTCCTTCCCCTTAGAGGGGTTCAGTGACGATCAAAAGCGCTAGAGCCAGAGCTCTCGGAGGGTTGAGACTCACTAGCTGTGTGACCGCGGGGCCTGAATGGCCTCGCTTGTTCCATAGAAGAATGACCGTACCTGCCTTGTTAGGTTTAATGTGAGGACCAACTGAGTTAACATGTAAACCCTTATGCTTGGCACATATCAAGTGCTCAACAGTGAGAAGAGCTCATTGTACTGACCTCTGCCCAAGACCACCCCAGACCCACAGGTCGCCTGGCAAGGGCTACGCACGTGCTCCCTTCAAGTTCCGGAAGTGTTATTTATGAAATGACCGCATACGTGTTTGATGGAGGAGGAGGTTAAAAATGTCTGATTGTCTTTTTCTTTATTCCATCTTATTCTTGGAAAGGCTAATATTTGAGAATATCTAGCATGCCTTACTAATCCTTAAAAAAAAAAAAAAAAGCATCAATTCCAGTACCAGTGGGCAGTCAGATTTCATCGGTCATTTAAAACTATGGATAAACTCACTGATCTTTTTACCCTTCGAACTAATTAGCCTTTGGACAAACACAGCTAGTCACAGAAGCCACGCACAGCTGACCAAGCACACCACGAAGAGCAAATCTGATGGGTAAATAGCGCCAAGCTTAGCTCTCTCCGCAGTATCGCTTTCCTGAGTCCCGGGGCTCTCGGCCGTCCTTCCTTCCCAGCTAGAGTGGCAGTGAGGGGCTTACAGCCCTTCAGAACGATAGGACTAACTAAACGCAGTGATCTCCTCCCTTCCTGGCCCCCAGCCCCATCTCAAATGATCTCTTCTCTTCTGTTTTCAAATAACTAGCCCCGTTGACTTCAAATGACTTAAGTGTATCTTTTGGGACCCTTGTTTAACGGACGAGGGAGACTTCTCTAGATCCCCCACTGAAATGTCATTTTTCTCCATTTCATTTAATGACCACCGCCTGTCAAGACTTTCTCACAGCTCCGTAGAGCACCTCTAACAGTGCATACCTCACCTTCAGCCCAAGGCCTGTGAGGTACTCGTAGATAATTATCACATCCTCTTAGACAGTGCTTGATAAAACTCAGTATTTTGGGGCCCTTTCATTTTTCGCTAACGATCTGTCCAGGTTGTCCTCATCAAGCTCTGCCAGTGCAGTTTCTCTCCCATGGAGTCTCTCACAATCTCACTGGTGAGTCCTCGGTAGTTGCAGGAAGATCGTCTCCCTGGGGAGGGACCATCCCCTGCGCAGGAGCAGCTGGAATGGTGTGCCCATCCTGGAGTCCAGCTCTACTGGGCAGGCTCCCGACCTCTGCCCCCATGTCTCTACTTGGGCAGCCTTGCCCCATGCATCCATGGTCTTTAGAGTGACAGGTGCTTCTTCCTGATCCCACGGGGTGGAGTCTGTCCCTGATCCCACAGGGCAGAGTTCTGCAAAAGAAGGGATTCCAGACTCGATGAGCAACTCTGACATTGCACAGCCACATACCTAAGTCACTTGGGTTTGGGTGTTATTCTTGCATTGGGGACAGCAGGAAATCCTTTAGCTCCTGTTTCAGAAGAGTAGTAACAGTGCGGTCATCAATTTTCATTCATTCAACCAAATATCTATCAAATGAATACTTCCAGCCCATCAGGAAGTACCCAGCACTGTGTTGGGCAAATAGGAAGACACTAGAAAGAATATGATCTGACTTTTCCCTCAAGGATCTTAGAAAACAGTGAAAAGCTTGCAAGATAGTAAACCATGTGTAACAGTATTACCTGGCTAGTCAGGGAATTGAAGCCCCCAGTGGACTCAGTCCCAGGCCCCCATTCTGTACATTTGCAGAAATAGCCCGTTGTGGAGAGCACTTGTACAGACTTGTCCAAACCACCTTCTCATGCCTGATCCCTGAGTGGCATCTGCCTGAGGAATTATGATAATATGAGTTTATTAGACAGAATACTGTATATATATTTGACAAGAGAAAATGATCAAGAAGATAGTAGGACAAGAGCTGTCATTTATAGCTCTAAAATAAATTTATATATATTTGGGACAAATAACAAAGCAAATTCTCTTACTTTGTTGGCTAAAGTATGTATTTGTAGTCTTTCTGAAAGTGGCAATATATCAAGAACTTAAAATTTCTATGATCCATGTTGCTTTTAGTATAAAGTTCCCCCCCCCAAAAAAAAAAAATTCTATGGTCCTTGATCTTCTAGTTTATCAAATATCTTATCATAAGGAAATAAAAGATGTGGAAAAATATTCTTTGATAAAAGATGGAGATTAGGAAGACTAATGTCATGGAAGTGTTGATGATTTTAATGTTTGTGAGGGAGATTTTAATGTGTTGTTGTTGTTTTGCAAAAAGTAGAATGATTTTACCCAGAAAAACCATGCAATTCTGAACTGAAATAATTCTTGAAGACTCTACCAAAATGTTAACACTCATTGTTTGAATGTAGGGATACAGGTGACCTTCATCTTCTGCCAGGTATTTGTGTGTATCTTCCAAATATTTCTCAGTGAGATTGCAATATTTTGTAATTAGACAATAAAGTTACTAAAGTAAAAGGAGACATTTTGATATAAAATAATAGAAAAAATATTTAAGAGGAAAAGTACATACACAAAGCATGTGTGCATAACATTATCAAGTCTGAGAATGGCACAAAACCTTAATGTTCATTGGGTAGGTTTACACGTTTCATTTCCTTGGAGGGGGTATGGATGAGAGGTGGAGGGAGAAGGTACTAGCTAAGGCATGCTTACTCTCTTTCCAAAACCTGAGGTCTTTGGTGTCCAGTACTTCCATCATGAGCCTTTTATCATTGATCCCTAGGAAGTCAGCTGAATCCCCTCCAAAACCACCTCTCACCCACCCAGGAACATGGGCTTCCTTTCCTCCTTTTGTCTCTTTATCCTTTCTTCCTGCTTCCGAGCTCCTGAAAGCAATCAGCACCCTCCCCCCCTTTACCAGAAGCACAACATTTGGCCAACACTCCCCCTAGTGGCAACATAACACATCTCCTAATATGACTCACCCAAGAGCTCTGGCTAACACCTGCTGGCCAGCCTGGAATAAATGAGCCACTTGTTAATGAGACATATTACTGGGCTCCACCTCAGGAGTGTGGCTCAGGAATATGGACGTATTCCTTTTTGAACAAGGAGCCCAGGTGATTAAGATATTCAAGTGTGGGATCTGTTGACCTAGATTACATATCCCTGAATGTTGTAGGGAAGGGAGGCAATGTGAGAAGAAAGAAATTCCTGTAAACTAACTTAGTACTAATTTCCAAAATGAATAGAGGCCACAGCTGTTGGCATTAACTTCTCACAATGAACACCGTTGAGAGCGCTGGCTGCTCCTTTTATTCCATTTGCTACCTGCAGATATATGAGATTATTTAGGTAATGTTATTAACCAGTGTTACCCAATGCATTTAATTTTAAAAAGTGAGTTATAGTCAGGTCAGCATGACTCAGTCATTGAGCAACGACCTATGAACCAGGAGGTCACAGTTCAATTCCTGGTCAGGGCACAAACCCGGGTTGGGGGCTCAGTCCCCAATGAGTCCCCAATGGGGGGTGTAGAGGAGGCAGCCAGTCACTGATTCTCATCATTGATGTTTCTATCTCTCTCTCTCCCTCTCCCTTCCTCTCTGAAATCAATAAAAATATATTTTTTAAAGTAAGTTATACCTGGGCATTGTTGCTTTCTTATTCTCCATGTATATCTCTACACATCCTTCATACCTTAGATTCCCCCAGTTTCTGGACAGCCAGCCCATCAGGAACAGCCTGCTGATTGGATCAGCGTGCTGCCTATCATGTTCTCCAGATGGTTAACGGGCCTCTCAAATAAAACTGCCGCTAATGCTAGCTGTTGATTCTATTCCGGTCCCTTTTCCAGAGTCATTTGTTTCATGGCCCACGTTTCTTTTCATTATTTTCCTGTAGTCTTTGGCAATCTACTTTCACCACTTCTTTGTTCAACACCATCCAATCGCACATTAATTCAAGTCATTGATGCTAACCATATGTGCAGGGAGAGGAGACTGTCCTTGTTAACAGCAGCATAACGATCACGGATTGTCCACACGGAACGTCTTAGAGGGCAGCTATGTCATCATACTGCTTGAGAGGAGAGAGCCTGGTGCTGGGGTCATGGACTGCGATTTCCCTCACCGCTTCTGCTGTGGGAAGGGGTGTCCTTGTCACACCAAAGAGAATTACTCGGGGAGCAGTCTATCTGGGCCGACTCTTCAGGGTTCCACGTGAAAAATCGTGGTCCTAATATTCAGTGCCAGAGGAAGGATTCCAAATGTAAGTGACCTTCGGGCTGACACGCAGATTTCGGTTGTGTCCCCATTTCCCGAGTGGTTTCCGAGGTATATGCAGTTAGGGCACCCGAAAGGGACATTGACACTCGTGCTGGCAGAATGCCCCTGTGCCCCTCTCCCACCACGATGCATGGCTGAGTGCTGGCGAGGTGAGGTGGGATTTGAATGGGTCGCCGTCTGAAATTAAGGCCGCCAGAGGTCTTGAGGGTTCATGGAGGCTCATCACAGCATGCACTTTGCTCTTTTCTGTTCTGTTTCCTGCCTCAGATGATTTGGCGGAGTTTAAAAATAAATGAACTGTCTTCATTTTTTCCTTCTGAGCCCTGCTTTGAAGAAATTCTGTAAGGAAAATAATGAAATACTGACCCAGCTGGAATGAGGGATCAAGATATGAAAAATAAACGTTCTGTCCAGCGGTATATAGATGGTAGCCCACACTCCTCATGTGGGGGACGTGCCTGGTCCCAGTGAAGGGTGCGTCACACGTGCCAATGGCATGCTCACAGAGACGTGTGATCTGCTGGGTACTGCAGAGGAGAGAGTGTTGAATGGGTTTTAGTAGCGTTTGAACCTCTCCACTGCTATCTTTACACTGTAACGTTTAGTGATAGGGATTAGGATTTCTTATAGCCCTTATAGCCACTCAGTTCCAATTTTCAGTACTAACTAGAGACGGGACTCTTTTGCTGATTTAGAGACACGTACTTTGGATATTAGATGTGCAGGTGGCAAATTGACATTGAGTATTTTTTCTATCCTATATAATATCCTATATAATAAAAGGATAATATGCAAATTGACCCCAATGGCAGAATGACCATAATGACCAGTCGCTATGACACACACTGACCACCAGGGGGCAGGCGCTCAATGCAGGAGCTGCCCCCTGGTGGTCAGTGCGCTTCCACAGGGGGAGCTCCATTCAGCCACAACCTGGGCTGATGGCTGCAAGCGCAGCAGTAGTGGCGGGAGCCTCTCCTGCCTCCTCAGCAGCACTAAGGATGTCTGACTGCCAGCTTAGGCCTGAGCTGTCAGTTGGACATCCCCTGAGGGCTCCCAGGCTACCAGAGGGATGTCTGATTGCCAGCGCAGGCCTGATCTCCCAGGGAGTGAGCCTAAGTCAGCAGGTGGACATCCCCCGAGGGGTTCCGGACTGCGAGAGGGCGCAGGTGGGACTGAGGGACCACCCCCCCCCCAAGTGCATGAATTTTCATGCACCGGGCTTCTAGTTAAAACAATGTTTAATAATTGAATAATTGAACCCATTCAAGTTTAGGAGTGAAAATAGAAAATGCAGGCATCACAAAAGAAAAAACGCCTATAATTCATCCATCCAAAGACAGCCCCTCTTAATATTGTGGCTGTGCACCCCCAGACGTGTTTCTGTGTATGCTCGTGGGAGAGGATCACACCATCTAAACTGTCCCCTTTTCTCACCTCTTTCCATATCGAGACACGCAATTCCATGCTATCATCACTAATTCCTACGTGGCACTTTAGTGTGTAATTGTATTACAATTGCCTTAACCAGTCTTCCAGCGTCGTTCCCAAGTTTACACCATTAGAATCAGTGCTGGGACCAACATTCTTTAAAACAGATCTTTTACACTTTTCTAGTTTTTCGCTAATACTTTTCCAGAAGTGGAAGGAACGGTGGTTTTCGATAACTCTCCTGGTTCTGAGTCACACACATACCAGAGCCTTTGCCTAAGTGCTTTATTCCTGGCCTCTACTGCAGACGATGCTGAGCTGTGCTTTTACAGAAGGAAGGGGTTCCCCAGCACTGATGAGCCCCTGAGTTTTAGGCTCTCAATTGCTTTTCCTTTCTTCCCATCCCAAGCCCACTAACTCCCTCAGTTCAGTAACCCAAGCCAGATTTTGGAAGGCCCTTCAGCTCCTTCTGTTTACTCAACACCTACCACATCCAGTTAGTCCCCAAGTTCTTTAAGTTCCACCTCCCAAAAAATGTGCTGAATCCAAGGGTACCTTCCTCCTGCTTAGTTCACCTGGCCCTGATCACTGGTCCTGATCCTTGTAGAATTTCCAAATGCTCCCCTCCTCTTGGGTATGGCTCACCCTCTAATCCATCCTCCACACTTTATATTATTGTCAATCTGATGATGCTATACCCTGCCTCAGAGTTTGCAATGGCTCCATGTTGCTTTCTAGATAAAACTCAACGCCACAGCTTGACACACAGGCCTCTGTTTCTAGATGGAGGCACCTGGGCTGGGTCCGGAGAACCTGTGTGTTCTGAGCCTCTCCTGCGATCTCGGTCCAAGGTGGACACTAATAAGTGCTGGTCCACTCAGAACCAGTGCTAGAGGGAGGCCACTGCAGCAGGAACCTCCCTCTCCAAGGCGTACATCATCCAGCACGAGGTGATTACTTCAGGAAAAGATGTCAAAAGCATTCCGCCAAAGAGCAGCAGGTTTGCAAGTATAGATTAGAAAAGCATTTCTATTTAGGAAGTGGAATGTAATTAAGTGACACAAATTTTAAGCTATGAAAGCCTTTCCTGCTGAGTCAGGACTTTGTGCTTCTTGCCTAACGCCAACCGGGTAGTTGAAATGAGAGACTGCTCCACGCTTGGCTGCAGCGAAGTTTGAGTATCAAGTCTTGTTTTGTGGGAGAGAGGGGTGAGAGGCTATTTTTGTTTAAATCTTATTAAAGCGTTACCTTAACTTTTTTTCCTAATGAAGACAGTTAAATGTTAGGTTCCTAAGGAGAGTAGGCTCAAAAGGCTTGAGGTGGGAGCGAGCTTGGTGTGTATGAAACACAGCAAGGCAGTCAGGCGCCCAGAGAGTGGTGCGCAAGGAGGTGGGTGTGGGGAATAGGTCAGGAGCCAGCAAGGGCAAGGTTCTGCAGGGCCTTGAAGACCACAGTGAGGACTTTGGCTCTGGTTCTGAGTGAGACAGGGAACCCTTGGAGGATTGTGAGCACAGGACTGACATGAGCTGGTAGGTTTTAGAGGCCCATCAACTGTGGGAAAGTAACGGTGAAATGAGGCAGATGAAGAGGCTGTTGTGCAGATCAGGGAAGGGTGAACAATGGCTTAGACTAAGATGGAAGGTTGGAGATGGTAGGAAGTGGTCACATTCTGATTTTGCCTTAAAAGCAGAGCCAACAGGATATGCTGCCTGGATGTGATGGAATGGGTATAGGGTGGGAGAGAATGAGTGAAGTTGAGGATGACTCTGGGTTTGGATGGCAGTGTTTAAAGGAGGTGAGGAGCATTGGCAAGAGCAGATTGAGGTGACAGAAGAGGAAGAAAGAGTTGAGTTTGGACCTGTTGGATGGGACATGACTGGTGGATGTCCACGTGCAGACGTGGAGGGAGCAGCCAATAGAAGCCTCTGAGTCCGAGGAAGGTGGTAGGACTAGAGATGTAACTTAGCAGTTGCACATAGATGGTACTGTATCAGATCATCTAGGGAGCATGTGAAGATAGAAAAGAAGTCCAAGGACCAAACCCAGGGCACTCCCAACAGTTAGAGATGAGGAAGATGAGAAAAAATGCAGCAAAAGAGACAAAGAAGGAGAAACTTGAGGATAGGAAGTACGCAAGCAACAACAAATGGGGGATGCATGCCAGGAGGAGAAGAGAGGCTCTTTTAGGAAGAGGCAGTAATCCTCTCTTTCAAATGCTAGTGTCAGAGGAAGATTGTAAATGATCAGAGTGGGCCTGATGGAGGTCACTGGTGCCCATGATTAGAGCAATTTCAGCTCGAATTCACTGCCTGATTAGAGAAGTTCTCTTGTGATTGGTTTTAGTTTCTTAGTAAATTGAGAATCAAAGTTTTGATAAAAACTGAGGAAGAAGGGTGGGAGACTGGAGGCTCAAGGAGATCATTGAGAAGAAGTTTTGAAGAGTGGGAAATACAGTAGGCTTGCAAAAAAGAGCTAGGAACTCATTTGTTAGTTAAGGTCATAGATTTAAAAAATGGGACCAGATAACATCACTGTATGCTTTTCTCTAGCCACTTTCAACTGTATAGGTGGAGGCAAAGAATAGTATATAAGGAAGATGGGTGTTTTACTAAGCAAATTGTGATGGAGGGAAGAGCTGCTGGGATTTGAGAATGAGTGTAAGGGAGTGATTATAATTATAATGGAATAGAAGTTAGGTAAGAGTGAGAGCAAAGACAAGAATGGGGGTGATGGACAAGGAAAATGCCAAAAGTCACAGTAGGCTCTAAGAATTTGGGGGATGAGGATACTAGGGAGAGCGAGTTGGGAGGATGAAATAGTAGTTGTGAACTTGAAACTATAGTGGTTGTTCGTTATCAACAATGACAATGTTTAGGATACGGTCACAGCAAACAGTGGCTTAGGGAATTGTCATGGATAAGATCATTGGATTAAGGAGGCCATGAAACCGAGAAGCTAGATGTTACATGGATCATCTGTGAGGATTTTGACATTACTAAGAATGATGACAGAATGGTGGCAAAGAGAAAGAAGGGGGGAATCTTCAATAAATGGTGGGCACCACCAGAAGGAGAGTAAATAACATGAGGGGGAATGTGGGTCATAGTCTGATGGTAGACCCCTCAAGGACCTGGGTGTGGGCTAGGGAGTCAGAGGATCATGGTCTGAGAGTTGCAGGGAAAGAGGAGCAGGAAAGAACTTGTCCAACCTCCAAGATCAGTAGTTCCAGAGGGTGGGAGGGAAAACTGGAGAAGGCCACAAGAGAAACAGTCTCCTAGAAAGTCAGCCAGCTTTCCATCAGGGCGAGAAGGAGAAAAACAAATACTTGGAGAAGATACAGGATGATGACAGATGCCTGGCTCCAGAGGGCACACTGGAAAAGTTTGGAGATGGGAGGAGGGTGTCCAGAGCTTCGAGCAGTTTAAGGAATAAGCAGGGCCTTTGGGAATGTAGATCTGTGAGAGTCTGGGTGGTGGGGGATGAGCTGGAGTTCTGGTGACTTAAGATACACAGGAATGAGAAGCATGACAGGCTGGGGGCTAGGGGTTGGGATCTGGTGGGGTCTTTGGGAGAGTGGGATATTCAGTAGTAAATGTGGCTACTTGTTGGGACTGATCCCTTTGGTGGTGGCTGTGATGAGATGGGAAGGATTAGAGGAAGGAGAGTGGAAATTGCACCAGAAGCCTGGGGCACTCTGAGGACTCCTTGGAGGTCAAGGAGACTGGTCTGGCAGGGGCTAGGAATGTTGCCTCACTCCTCTCAAGGACAACTTCAAGGTTTCCAGACTCCTTCAATTATTCATGACCTTCGCTAGATTGGAAAATCATCATCCAGTGATTGGGGTGTCTGCCCGAGTGTATTTCATAATTACTAGGCTGGTTCAATGCTTCAACAAATACTGTTTTCACGGAGAGCACTTCAAATCTGCATTGGAAACGAGCTGGTGCCATCCTCCCCACAGAAACAAGGCTGACAGCCCTTCGGTAGCTTTGGCTCGGTCTTGGGGAGATCACAGTTGGTAGAAAATCAGCAACACTACCATGGAACAGAGATTGGAAAGGGTATTTTTCTTTGCTCAGCAGTAGACATGTTGGACTTGGAAAACTCATACTACCCAAAAAGTCGTTAATGTGTAATGGCAATGGGATTTGCTTCTGCTAATGATTTCTTGCCATTTTTTTCCTGCATTTTCATCAAATCTATAGGCTACTCATTATTTACTTATTATGAATTCAGCTTTCTTGCTTTTCCCATTTCAAAGTAGTCATTGACAAATTGCCCAACTGATGACTTTTATGTCGGTAAGACATATTTTTAATGATAGTCTTTCCAACAGCTGCTATAAAGCTTTGTCACTACCAGCTGCTATACCATGGCCTCACACGGTAGTCTTAAAGTCTAATTAGTTTTCTTGTATGCCTGGGTGCGTTTTGAGCTGTAAAATAAAACTTGGTGGGTAAAGTGACCTTTTTCCTGTATGCAATCTAGACAGTTTCATAAGTGTCCTTTATACATGTACAATATATTGATTGAGCTGAAGGCATTTGAGTCTCAAATTACTTCCTAGACATAGAAGAAAACAAGGGCTTGTTTTGAAAGTTTCCAACTTAATTATTTTCTTTCAAAAAAAGAGAAGAAGACAAATTCAGAATTTGAGGAGAATCATAGATTTTTGTTCTGACTGGTTCCTAAATAAAAATGTTTGTGGCCTTCAGGACAGTCTAGAAGGGCAGGCTTTTAGAAAGGGAGTAGATATTAAGATAAATTTCAATCAGGAAACTAAAATGAAATAGGGTCTAGCAGTGGAGACAGACATATCTACCAACAACCTTGTTCATTCCATTAGACTCAAGTAGAGGATTTCCTTTGGGAGGAAAGAGGCAAGAGGGGAGCTGTAAACCTACAAGGAGCAGAGATACTTGAACTGGACTTTGAAAGATGATTAAGAGTGTCTCCCTGGCTGGTTTGGCTCAGTTGGTTGGGGGTCATCACGTGCACCAAAAGGTCACTGGTTCAATTTCCTGTCAGGGCACATATCCAGGTTGCCAGCTCAATTCCCAGTAGGGGGTGTGCAGGAAGCATCTGATGGATCTCTCTCTCTCTCTCTCTCTCTCTCTCTCTCTCTCTCTCTCTCTTTCCCTCCCTCCCTCTCCTTTCCTCTCTCTATAAAGTCAATAAAAACATACATTTTGAGCAGGAGTTGGGTGAAGTCATCAGAGAGGGGGTTCAAAGACGAGTTCAAGAGCCCGAGTGAAGGATTGGAGGCATGGAGAGGATGGCCTTTTGGACCCTGGGGAGGCAGCAAGGGGAAGAAAGGTGTCCAGTGGTGGACTGGGTTCTTCCAGATGTAAAAGACTCTGATTGAGGTCCCAGGTTTAGGGAGAATAAAAAAATGTATATATGCTTTCAACACATATGGAGAACACTAATTTTTATTTGTTACTTAGAGACATTCAGAAATCAAATTATTGTGCTGGAATAATATGGAATTGTACCCTTTTTTTTTTAATGAGTCTAAATAATTCATCTGGTGGTGTCTGGCACTCTGACCTCAGTATATTGCAATGTCATGACAATCCTGTCATCTTCCTGTGGGTCCCCTAAGCAATGCCTTGTGGGTAACGAAGCAGCTTGTCTCTTCCAAGAGCAGAAAGGACTCCAGTCCTCCTGCACCGTCTGTGTATTTTTCCCTCCCCGTCTGTTCACGCACCAATTGAATTTCTCATGTAAGGGGACCTCTCTTGAGACTCTGTGAGGGATAGAATGTGTTGAGTCTTTCTTTTCTTTCTTTTCAAGCACCATTACAACCCCCACTCCCCCACCCCCATTCATTTTCATAGCTGTGTCTACAGCGATTGCTTTTTCTTTGAACCTTGCTTGAAAGTGCCCCAGCCCCTTCACCTGGCACCTCGAAGGTGAGAGCGATGACATGCGGGTGCTGTCCTATCCATCAAGGGCTCGCGCTGCGCTGGCATTAATCACATAAACCTGCACAGCTGGGTGAGTTTCCTTCCTGTCATCTCTCACTGCTCCCACCCTGCTCGCTTTCCGTGGCATTCATTAAAATGCCACCGATGCTTCGGGGGCGGCGTCATCTCTCACTCTTACCTCCCGTGGCCAGGTGCTATGTTTGACTCCCAGGGGACGGGAAACGATTGTTACAAAGCTGAACATTTAATTAAAGGGCCTCCGATGGCCTCTTTGATTGATTTCCTTTCTAATCAGCCAGGATCCTCCAGGAGCTTCTTCTCAGGCCCTGTGCTCTGCACTGAGCCCAATGACAGCCCCTGGGAGTAGAGATGGCCTCAGCATGAGACTGAGCATCGTGTGCTGTGGGTTTGCCAATGTGACACACCTGTTCGCTATTCCTCACCCAGGGACACCCTGTGGGTGCTCAGACCCTCCTCCCTGGTACCCAACAAGCTCCTTCTCCAGTCCACTTCCTAACCCCTAGATAGAGGTCTTTGAGTTCAGAGTCCTTGCTCTGGCCTTTCATGCCCATTTTATTTATTGAGTACCTACTATGTGCCAGGCCCTGTACCAGTCACTGAGGACACATTGGTTCTGGCCCCATGGAGTTTCATTCTAGCAGGGGAGATGAGAAAAAGTAAACAAAAGTGTAAGCAAGGCAAAATGGTCCCAAGTGTAAGAAGTCTATGAGCAAAAAAGGGGCAGAGACAGAACCTACTAAGGGTGGGCAAACCTGGTATCAAACATCACAGTGGGAGAAGCCGTGGTCCCTACCAGCACCAACAGCATCACCTGGGAACCTCTAAGAAATGCAGATTCTAGGGCCAAATCCCAGGTGTCTGAATCAGAGGCTCTGGGGTGGGCCTTCCAGGTCATTCTGATGCCCAAATAGTGAGAACCAGTGATTTCGGCTGTATCTACGTGGTGGGAAGGAGGTAACCGTGAGAAAATGTGGGGGAAAGTACATTCCAGGCAGAGGGACTGAAGACCCAGACAAGAAAGAGTGTGGCTTGTTCAAGGAAGTGAAACCAAGACCGCTTTGGTGGAAGCAAAGTGACAGGAGAGTGGCCGAAGATGTTGGTGATGTGGGCAGGGATTAAGTCACGCAGGCTCTTGTAGACCAGGGGGACAGGTTTGGATTTCAGATAACGTGAGGAACTGTTGGAGCATTTTACGCAGTGGTAGAGATTACTCTAAGATGATCTCCATTGCCGAGCCCTGAACAAATTGGAGCATCTTAAGAGTGGACTTGGGGATACCAGTTAGGAGAACGATGCAATGGTCCAAGCAGTGGACGGTGGTGGCCTGGACTCAGGTGGTCTCAGTAGGGAAGTAATTCTGAGATATGTTCTAGAGAGAAGGTCAGAAACTCTCCACTGCTGATGGTCTGCAGTGGAATGTGGTTATGGAGGGGGAGATGACTAATTGACTCCCCATTTCTGCCTTGAGTAACTGGGTGGATGGAGATGTCATTGACTCCCTGAGAGGCAACAGGGTGGACATGCCTTCTTGGCCTTTAATGCAGATTCTCCCTAACACATCTGGGCAGGCATCTCACAGTAAACAACTTCATGGAGCCTGTCCTAAGCTTGACTCATGGGCTACATCCTCAGTTCCACCCAGACCCCCGAGAGGAGCCACAAGACTGCCCTCATGTGGGCTCTGTCCCTGAAGCACAGTGTCTTCTGTGTGTGAAGGTTTGAGGAATACCTCAGTGACAACATCTGTATGAAGAACCATGTTCCTGTTGGAAAAGGGTGGAGTCAGTCCCCAGCCTGGCTTAGAGGTGCATGGTTGCCATGTTCACCTTAGGGAGGAGAAAGGAGTAGAGAGAATAGGGAGACATGGCCTGGAGCCGGGAAGCACAGACAGCCCTAGAATCCAGAGGGGTTGAAGTGGGGAGTGGCCAGAGGCTGGGAGGACAGTGGAGAAAGCTGTGGCTCAGTGGCGAGTGATCCTCTGTCCAGTCACCCACCGTGAAGAGTGAACCACAGGCAGGAATAGGAAGCAAACAGATTTTTAAACTCTGTGCATTCCTGCAGAGAAGGTGGGCTGATGACATAAAAAGCACTTGTGGGCTGCTCAATCCCTGAGTCTTGCTCATGAGGCTAAAGGACATGTCACCTCCTCTTTCACAGCGAATAGTGAGTGTGTCAATCACGCCAGCCCATCAGGGTCAGTCACATGGGCGTTATGGTGTGTGTGCTGTGCAGGGTGCTTTGTCCCTCACTCACTGTGTCTATTTGGGACATGTGGGTAGATCATCATCTAGATTTAAACCCTGAGAAAGGTGCTAAGATCAATAGAGATAGATGTAAAGGAGCATGGGAAGAAAGCCTGTGAATTCGGACCCAAAGGGCCATGACCTAAGAAGGTGAGAAATTGATCCAGCAGAATCAGCTGAGCCAGGAGGGTTCTGGGGATTTACCTTTGGAAAGACATTTACATTGTCTGTGTGATTGACATGTCTATGTTGTCTATGTGATTGACATGTTTACATTGTCTAGGTAATTGGCATTTGAGACCAGAAGTTCTCAAATGGGATGGATTTTCCGTAAGGGGCATTTGGCAATGTCTTGAGACGGTGTCACAGTTGGGGACACAGGGTGTTACTAGCATCTGGCAGGTAGAAGCAAAGGATGTTGCTAAACAAACTACAATTCACAGGACAACACAGGATTATCCAGCCCAAAATGTCAATAGTACTGAGGTTGAGGAACCCTGGGTTGGACCATGTGAGGAGAACAGAATAAGAAAGCATGGTCTGAAGGCCTGGCACAGGAAGAGGGCGTGGACAGCCACAGTGGGCAGGGGTGACTTTCAGCTGGTCATCAGAGCAGCAAGACAAGGACATTAGTGAGATCCCACCTGTATTCCTGCTCTTGTGTGAGTCTCCCTAGAAATCAGCAAATGTGCTGCCCTCCATCTGTGCGTTGCTGTGGGAGGGGTGGGGCTGAGATCACCAAGGAAGAAGATGGCGAGAGAGAAGAAAAAGAGAGCCCAGGTCTGTGACCTGATTTAAGGGGCATGCAGTTGAAGATGCAATACAAGACGCTGAAGAGAGATGGAAGGTGGCGCCTTTCAGTGAAAACAGAAGGTCTTGATTTCAGAGGGAAGGTGTGCATTTTCATGGAAAACCACTCCACCCTCATCCTTGCTATAGATGCCAATCTTCCTTTGGAAGGCATGGAGCACACACACATGCACACACACATGCACACACACATGCACACACACATGCACACACACATGTACACACACACACACACACACACACACACACACACACACAGGTTGTTGCAGAAAATGCCGTTCTGGTTTTAGCCAGGGTGGCTTTGAAGCTTCAACCACAAAGAAGTGATTGCAAGAATTCCCCTTTTTTTGTCTTGACAACCCTTTATCTTCAGCGCATAGCGGGAGGGTCCAGTGGGCAGTTGGACAACAAAGGCGCTTTCCCTGCAACTGTCAATATCACTCCTTTTCTTACCAACTGGGAGGCCGCGTAACCCTCCTAGCTACCCCACGCCTCTCTTCCTGGGGATGGAAATTTCCATTATTGATAGGGAAACAGCAGGCTAATGGCACAGACGAACTGTAAATTTTGACAGCCCCGACAGGTAAATATTGGCTTTGCACAAGCAGGTTCCTATAAATAACGCCGCTGCTCTAGGAACTCCACAGATGGTAGCAAGGCAGTGCCCGAGCGCTGCCTCTCTGGGGTGCTCGGTGCGGAGGAGCACAGCTGTCGGCTCGGGCGCCTCTGCTGTGCCGCAGCCTGTCCCCTGCCCTGTGCTCCTAGGCGGCACAGGCGGGACAGGAGGAGGTCAGGCATTTCCATCATCTGCCTCCAGTGCCCTTCATTCCAGGATCCCAAAGGGGATTCTTCAAAATGTCACTGCTTCGGGTTTTGCAGACGAAGTGGGGATTTGTGTGACATGGGCTTTCTCAGCCCCTGGCCAAGCTGGTCCGATTGAAAAGAAAACCAGGCGCAGTGAGCACGCAGGCACTCTGGCCCGGAGTCCTGGCTGCCTTGCTTAAACACAGCGCTTTCACCACTCTGAACAGACGCTAGGAGGCTATGTGTGGGACGATGCTGCCCTGAAGGCGGATGTGTGGGGAAGGGAGCCATTCTCTTCAGCAAGTCTTCTTTCTGGGGAAACTTGCCCAGCGGCCATGTGACCCAGTCCAGGGAGCCACCCGGAATGGAGAGAGCCACCACTGGAAAACTACACACGCAGCCCTAGCCCGTTTAGCTCAGTGGATAGAACATCAGCCTGTGAACTGAAGGGTCCCGGGTTTGATTCCAGTCAAGGGCACACACCGGATTGTGGGCTTGATCCCCACTAGGGGGTGTGCAGGAGACACCAATCAGTGACTCACTCTCATCATTGATGTTTCTCTCTCTCTCCCTCTCCCTTCCTCTCTGAAATAAATAAAAATAAATTGAAAAATGTTGTTTATTATTTTCCTTCTACACAGAAGGTATTATTATTGAGAAATAATATTGATAGAGTGTGCAATTAGACAATTTGTAGTAGAAAATTAGGAGGAAATACGTTGCAGAGAACTACAGCAGGATGTAATAGTGAGAACAGAGAGGTGACAGGGTTGCACCCAGCACCGCATCACCTGTGGTGTCTCCTTTAGCTTGGTCCCAGGCGAGGAGAGCAGAGCTGATGCGAGTCTGCAGCCTTTGCAAAGTGGAGCCGGTGTGTGCTCAGCGCTGTGTCCACAGAGCGAGTCCAGGACTTTTACTCCTGCTCCGAGGCCACTGCACCATCAGCACAGTCTCCTTTGCTTTTGGGCGGGGCGGCCTTCTGGGAGTCCAATCTTCCTTTGTTCCTAGTTCAGGAGAAGTACTATGCTATCAGGTTGGGGGCTTTGGCTTTTACCCCCAAGTCTTATCTCCATGCACAAAGGCCTATGTTGTCCATAAGAGCTGTGAATGCCTCACATTCTCGCTGTGTCCATGCCTTCTGCTTCCTGGGCCCTCTGAGCAGTGCCCGGCACCCAGCAGGCAGCAGTATGTGGAGGGCAGATGGCTCCATAAGCTCTAGTTGTCAGGAATCTTATTTCCATGCTAGAGGCCCAGTGCACGAATTCATGCACAGGTGGGGTCCCTCCTGGCCGATCAGGGCCGTCTTGCCCAGCCCCGATGATTAGGGCCAGCCAGGGGGAGGGACCGCAGGAGGTTGGCCACCATGGGAAGTTGGATATGGGAGTGCACTAACCACCAGGGGGCAGCTCCTGCATTGAGCATATGCCCCCTGGTGGTCAGTGCACGTCATAGCTACCAGCCGGTTGTCTAGTCGTCTGATCTTAATGGTTGCTTAGGCTTTTATGTCGATAGATTGGGGAAGAGATCAGAAAAGTTCTTCATGGGTAAAATTACAGCTTGATTACATCATGGTAGCTGAGCAAGATGCTCAGCATAGAAATAATGAGTCACCTTCCACCGAGCCTGTGAGAAGCCTAGAAGAGTGACATCACACAGGAGGCCCAGGGATGGAGTGGGAAGTGTCTGAGCCTCGTAATCAGGCAGACGAGCCGTGCACTCCTTCCTGGGACTTTCTAAGGGAGAATGCCACTCCATGCATGCCAGAGGCCAGCCACTCGTTACTGAACCTCAGTGTCTTCAGAGGCATAAACTACATTTCACTTATTCAAGATGTTAATATGTATTCCAATCATTCATTCATTCATTCATTCTTCATTCAAACTCTCTTACGCAGTGATTGTACACTGGGTTGGGGATAGAAATAGAACAGGACTGGCTTCACCCCCCAAATCCAATCATATTGGCAAGCTCAGTGAATGAAATTGGATGATGCGAGCAGCTGGGTAGAGAGCTGTTCATGAATGATGATGGAGAATACCAACTAGGAGATCAAGGCAAGAGGAAGGGTTAGCCCGTGTGAGGACTAGTGTAGCGCCTTGGCTGAGGCAGAGCTCAACAGAGGATGTGGGCAAGGGAAGGCTAAACTTACATAAACACCAGTGTCACTTGGAAAAAAATTTTAAGAATTAAAGAAAAGTTATCATTGACCATCCCAGAGCTACATCACCAAACTAAGTGACCGTGAATGTATACAATGGAAGGACTTTGGTGACTTTCATTCTCATTTGCACGTTCATTGTCCTCTAACCAGGTGGTCAGCGATGTCCATATTGTACAAATAGAGAAGCTGGCTCAGAGAGAATAAGGGAATAGCACTCATGAGTGGGGATCCAGGTTCCGCAGATGGCCGGAGCCCTTGCCGCGGAGCCCTGGCCCGCCATGCCAGCCGCTGCCGCTGTGGTTGGAGGTGGCTGGGCCCGGTTACTCATCACTGCGGGAGATCTGGAAGCTCACAGTGGTGTCTGTAGCCGCTGCTTTTTATCTCCCTGCTCCTTAGCCTCCCTCTCCCCTCTTTGCTGGGAGCATCTTATCAGTCAGTACAACGACTCTTGGACATCTCCACTGTGTGTTCCTTTTCTCAGCAAGTGTCCATCCTCACAGAGCCTAAAAACACGTCCTGGCTGGGCGGTAAATCTCCGATAAGCATGCAGCACCATGGATGATGTGTTGCTGTTCCTTCCAGCTGGAACAGAGTGGGCCCACCACAGCAAGCCCTTCCTCGATCAGGAGTCAGTCATACTGTTTGTCCAGATCTACTCCTTCCTGCAGGCGGCAGCCGATCAATAGATCTCTCTCATCATTTATGTTTCTATACCTCTCTGAAATAAATTTTAAAAACCCACTTATTTTTGAACATCAGAGAGGGCGTGAGGGTGCCGGAGCAACAGGTTTCCTCCCCACACGGTCTCTGATTAGTTGACCTTTCAGAAATCAGTTCAGTTTTCCTCAAACCAACATGGATAAGAGTAATGCAGGTGATCCCAAGACAGGACTGTTTAATTGGAAACTGATTTGGAATTCAGTCTGCATTGTTCAGGGAATATTTCATAAAACAGTGTATCCCAAGAAAGGACTCTGTCATTGGAAACTGACTTGGAATTCCGTCTATGTTGTTCAGGGATATGAAACACACAGCTGATGGCCCCGGCCCCCTCCTTCATGATGCTGCTCTAGATTCCCCAGCTACAAGTTCTTTCTTTCTCCCAACCTCTTGTACCTGTGCCTCTCTTGTGCATTTATAATTTACCAACCACACAAGAGCGAATGTGTACAAGGCTTACCTCCCCTGCTGGTGAAGAAACCCCTCCTTGACGTGCCTCTCAGCGCTCACAATGCCTAGCACAGAGCTTGCGCGCGCTAGACACCCTGATGATGGGCTTGGTGAGAGTTTCCCGTATTTACTTGTTTACTGACTTTATTATTTGTCTACTTTGTTATTGTTCTAATTAACTAGTTGTTACTTGTTAGTTGACACTTACTGAATATCTACTATGTGCTCAGCCCTTTGCAGTAGTTATTTCATTTAATATTTACAACAGAACTCTGAGGTCGGTATCTTTTCCTCTCAGTTTACAAATCTAGAAATGGAGGCTTTAAGAAATTGTAAATAACTGGCCCAGTGTCAGAGGCTGTATCCAAACTGGGTGTCTCTTACCTGAGCCTGCAGCAGATCACCAAGCCTCACCCTCTCAGGGGCTGAAGAATAGACCAATCCTCCAAACCCAAAAGAGCACCCTCAGAAGTACCTTTGGGGTTCTCCCTTCTCCTCGAGTCCCGCTGTGGAAATAATGGCCCCCTTGGAAGGAAGAACTCGGAGGACACGGGCCAGATGCTTTTCCTCCTGCAGTCTGGGTGTGGAAGCCTCTCCGTGGCCTGTGGTGCCTGAGGTTGTTGCACCACATTCGCCCGCTGTGGCTGTAAGCCCCGTTCCCATTGGGTCAATTGCCAATTAAGGCAGCATTCTCCTTTAGAAAGTCCCTACAGGGAGAATGGCCTCAGAATGGGGAAATGGCTATCTATTTGCTTTCCACTTGCCCAGCTGCTAATGGGGTGAGAGGGATGCCAACAACATGTGGCACTCAGAGTCTTCTCATGTAGAAAGTGCTGGTGATTCCACACCCAGTGATTTTCAGCCTACTGCCCCCTGTGGAGCCAAGAAGTCAAGCCAGCCAGTATTCATTGGGCCATGTCACTGTAAGAGGCGGCTGGCACTGGGAGCTCATTCACACTTTGTTTTGGTTCTTCTTCCTGGTTTGCTTTTGTTAGGGGCACACGGTGTGCTGAAGGAAGGAGCAGGAGGTTTGAGCTCTCGCTCGGATCAAATGCCACTCCGTGCATGCCAGGGGCCAGCCACTTGTCCCCTCTGACTCCTAGCCTCCACTAAATTGGCTGTGGAACTCTTTGCTCTCTCCTTCTTGGCCTGGATTTCTTGGGGTGCATGCAGCTCCCAAGGGAAAGGGTTTACCTGCCGTCGGAATGGGGATGGGGACCTTTGAATGCATGTGGCCCAGCCCAGAACCACTGCAATGCCACTGACAAGTTTTATGTATCACTTCATCTTTGAAAATGGTCAGAAAACACCGTTCTTGGTAAGTGAACGGAATAAAAATAGTAACCCCAGTTGGAGTGGGTTTACGCTCTGCAGACTTTTATTTGCAGAAGGTGAACCGTGCAGAATCTTCAGGAAGAGCTGTTCCAGTGGGTGCGTGGGTCCCTGCCTGATGGGGTTCAATCTTGGAGCAGGGAGCTCTGTCCCTGGTGAGTGGTCCAGCCTTTGACCTAGATATGACATGGCCAGGAAATCAACCAAGTCCTTCTGAGACTCATGCCGAATGTGTAATTACAGTCACAAGGAGGTGACCTGTGGCTCATTTTCCTTGCTGTTGTATAGCTTTAAGAAGTATTCAGGTAAACATATGTGCCTTTCCTAATTAAAAATATCTATGGTGTTCGAAGGAATGCAATTTAAAAAATACTAACATCACTGAACAAAGAAGACAAATATTCCCTCATTCAGGGAGCTTCCATTCTCTGTGGCCCTTGATGATAACTAAGTACCAGTAGTTGTCCATCTAAGCACAGAGCATCCACAGTGAAGCACCTGCAGTAGGACCCTCTTACCCCATGCAGCTGGAGCCGGCAGCTGATTAGTTAACCAAAAAAGATCACAAAAATGATTATGCTTAATCATAACATGGTATGTGTGTACCTTAAATATTCTAATTTAAAACGCATAAATGCATATTCATTTACAAAAATGTTTTATGAGGCCAAAACACTGCTTAGGTTTGCTGATTGGATCGTGTAATGACCACGCTCACATAAACCATGCCAGTAAGGCATCATCTGCAATTCCCAGCTTCAGTCTCCTTAGAGCGGAATGAGATCTTGAAGGCAGTTAGGAAGCCATCTAAGTACAGAATCTTCCAGTCTTCGGTGGTTGACCCACCCCCACCTGGTTCAGTGGCAGGTTTGATTTAGTTTTAGCAACTCTTTTTTTTTTTAAATCCAACTTCCAAAGCATGCAGCATAGAGTATTTTCTTTTCACACCCATATTTTTTTCAGTGTATATAATATGCAACCAAATTACATAATTACACTAACACATACACTGAGTGGCCAGATTATTATGATCTCTGAACGCATAATCGGGCCACTCAGTGTATATCCTATATAATCCCATATAATAAAAGGCTAATATGCAAATTGTCCCCTCGACCAGGAGTTCGACCAGCAGGCATGCCGGCCAACCGCCCCTGTCCCCTCCCCTGGCCAGGCTGGCCAGACCCCACCCATGCACGAATTCATGCACCGGGCCTCTAATATATATATATATATATATATATATATATATATATATATATATATATATATATATATATATATATATATATATATATATATATATATATATATATATATATATATATACACACACACACACACACACACACACACACACACACACACACACTGAGTGGCCAGGTTATTATGCATTCAGAGATCATAATAATCTGGCCACTCAGTGTATAACTGGCAGAAAGAGACCCCAAAATTCACATATCATATGGTGGAAGGAGAGACACAGAGGCATCCCAGCAACTAGACTGTTAGTGTGAAGTGTCAGAGTGGGCACCAGTCATTATATTGTACAGAAAGGGAGGAAAACATTTCTTAATCTAACAAGTGAAGTATGCAATGGTCATTGAAGAGAACTCCTACTGTACTCCTAACCATGGCCATCAGCACCCACATTTGCATCCCCTAGAACAGTGAAAGCTATCCATCCCTGGTGGTTCCATGGGTGGAGGGGGGAGGGGGTAAGTAGAGAGAGTTGGCCACAGCTTAGCATAGAATGAAGGACATTCTATGCTCACTCTTCCCAGCTTCCTTCAACTGTAGGAGCTGTACCTTTATCTGTTTTATACCCCTGATGGCTGCATTTAATTTTATTTTTTAAGAAAAGAGTTAGAGAATGGTTGCATCTTTAAATAAGGGATATTGGAGTGCTTTTAGAGAGGAACATTTAGACTTTCAGCAGTCCAGCATAAATACCATAGGTAGAAGACACCTGATAATATGTGTGGTGTTTTTTTAAAAAATACTAATGATTTAAAATGCCTGGTTTCCACCTGATTTTCCCAATTAATTTTCTATGAATAGGCACTGAATTCATTTCCCAGAGCTGCCATAACAAAGTACCATAAACAAGTTGGCTTAAAAAGCATAAATTTATTATCTCACAGTTATGGAGCCAAGAAGTCCAAAATCCAGGTGCTAACAGGGCCATTTCCTGAAACTTATAGAGGAACCCTTCCTTTCCTCTTCCCAGATTCTGGTGGTTTTCTGGCAATCCTGATGGACAGATGCATAACCCCAGTCATCACATGGCGTTCTCCCTGTGTGTCTGTTCTTCACATAGCTGTCTTCTTTTTTTTTTTTTAATGTATTTTTATTGATTTCAGAGAGGAAGTGAGAGGGAGAGAGATAGAAATATCAATGATCAGAGAGAATCATTGATTGGCTGCCTCCTGCATCCTCTCCCCCAACCCCAACAGGGGATCGAGCCCACAACACAGACATGTGCCCTTGCCTGGAATTGAACTCAGGACCCTTCAGCCCACAGGCCGATGCTCTTTCCACTGAGCCAAACCAGCTAGGGCAATCTTCTCCTGAGAAAACCAGTCGTGTTGGATTAGGGGCCCACCCTACTGCAGCATGACCTCATCTTAACTAACTACATCTGCAGTGACCTTATTTCCAAGGAGGGTCCCATTCTGAGGTACTGGCATTAGGGCTTTGACCTATTTTGGTGGGGGGGTGGGGCGCGGGTGACGCAGTCACAAATCAACCTATAACAGGCACTAAGGATTTTCTGGGTATAATTTTTCTCCCTGCCTCCAGCATCCTGAATTCCTAGAAACTGTCAATGAATAAAACAAAGCCTTTCAACATTTATAATGTCAGAGATGTCCTTGTGCTTGAATGAAACTGAAATAGATCCTCCGGGAGAATCTCTTAATGGAGACGAGACAGCGTAAGCAAGGAAAGGCACCCCAGTGAAAGGAGCCAGCGTGTTTGGAGTGCTCACACTGCCCTTCATTCTGCATGAAGCACAGCACACCCCTGATTTTATTTTTTATTTATCTTCCCCGAAGTTCTAATAGGTATCTCTATTATTTTATGTACTTGAATTTCCAAGTAACAGAAAACATTATGTTCAACAAGAAGAAAAAGTATTGGTTCATATATCTAGAGGCTAGACATGATGTAGATTTCAGGGCTGGCTTAATCCAACTTTATTTCTTTGCAATTCCCACGGCTCCCCCTCCTGTGTGTCAGCTTCAGTGCTGGACATCGCACACCATAATTTCCCGCAGAAGAGACAGGGGTCACTTCAGGACCTGATCCACAGAAGCATCCAGTCGGGCTTCTGCTTGTCTCCTTGGCTTGAACTTGAGCACATACCCAGTACTGAACCAAATAATGTCCTAAAACAGGGTGCTACTCAGACCCATCAGACCTGCACCTGGAGGTGGGGGGTCAGCGCTTGCTCTGATAAAGGACTGCCCAGAAGACAGACTGACACCTGAGTAAAATGGAGGTTCTCTTAGGAGGGAGGAGGTGGTCATTAGGTCAGTCCGCAACACATCCACCTCAGCAGGCCCAGTGTACAGATGAAGTAACCACGATTTAGGGACCTTGATCAGCTTCTTCCACAACCATGCAGCTCATGAGTGTTAGGCTAACCCTCAACACCCAGTGTCTCTGACTTTCTCATCTTTCCCGCCACCACCAGTCCTCTTACTGGAGTAGCTACATGCTCCCTATGCTTTTGGGAGCCCTTATGTAGTCTTCCCTTCTTAGAAACTTGGTCTCCACCCCCTTGACCATGCACCTTCTAACAAGAGTGCCAAGAGCCTCCTAAAGTGGTGTGTCTCTGAGGCAAAAATGCTGTCCCGGTGCTGAACATTCAGAGGGAATTCTGGGAATGCTCATGCTGGGAGATGGGTTCCCCACCTGGATAGATAGCCTCAGTGGAACCACTGAATTCTTCATTTCCCTTCGGGGCTTCTGTTCACTCTGGTCAAGATATCAGGGAGGCTGCCAGGCCAGTGTGGCTCAGTGGTTGACCATCGACATATGAACCAGGAGGTCAGGTTTCAATTCCTGGTCAGAGCACATGCCTATATTGAGGACTAGATCCCCTGTGAGGGCCGTGCAGGAGGCAGCCAATCCATGATTCTTTCTCATCATTAATGCTTCTATTTATCTCTTCCTCTCTGAAATGAATAAAAATATATTTTTAAATATATATATCAAGTAGGCTGATTTACTAGTAAGACATCAAAAAATAGAGGGAGGAAGGAAGGGAATAAGAGAAAGCGAGTGAGAGACTCCCCCCAACTTGGCAGTTAGCTACTTGGGTACTTTTGAGAAGGGGCAGGCAATACCTGAACCTTGAGTAACCTCTCTAGAGACACTGCATGGGAGACCGTGGTGGGTCTGTTATGGCTAAGCGTCTCGGGAAATCTCCAACACGGATAACGAAGCTTTCCTGCCTGCCTGGCATCTCACTCAAGTGATGAGGAAAGAGGACCCGGTTTCCTCCCCCTCAGACCTTGAGGAAAGCCTGGGTTTGGGTTCTAACCCTTAGTTGAACTGTTCCCATGAGTTTCCTTTAGAATTTCCCTGGCCCTTAGTTACTTGAAGTTTTTTCTGGTGTCGCCAGTGGAGGATTGGAAAATCCAGAAGTTGTTCAAGGACGTTTCCTCTTGTGAGCATCTGTATTGTCGAGGAGGAAAAAACAAAATTATTTTGCCCATTATTCGCCTTCATGCTAATTGTTTTTTTTCATCTTCTAATCATCAAAAGCACATGTTTTCATTTCCATTTCAATTACTTGCATCCAAAGCAGAAACAATCCGATGTTATTAACTGTTATAACGCCCCAAAGTAAACAGCTCTGGCTTGGCCTTACCTAGCCGTGCCTGCGGGCTCTTTCTCCGTGGCAGGCACTCCCAGCAGGCTAGGTTCCACAGTGTGGGCAGCGAGAGGAAATGGTATGAACGCTGTTTAAACGGTGCACTTCCCCACCTGCAATTTCTAGAGCAAACGCGAATGCTGTCCACGCCTCTGACCACTCTGGCTCCCGAGCCAGTGTTTCAGCAGCCTGGGCTCGCATGGACTTGGTTGGGGGAAGGACTGAATTACACTTGGACCTAATAGGTCTGATCTGCAGGATTCCAGGAATAGGACTTGAGTCTGGCAGTATGGAGAGGTGTTAGTCACATTCCTGTCCTTTAGCACTTACCACCCAGTGCTTGAACTGTCTTCTGGTTAATCAGAGAGCTCCTTGAGGGAGGAAAAGCAGGAAACCAATACTCATCAAGAAGGACCCGGAGCCAAGAACCCTCTCCTGTGTGGACTGGGGTCTAAATAGTGCCTTGCCTGCCTCTTAGCACCCCCACAATAAATGTTTTATGAATGAGTGAATGAATGAATGAGGTTTGCCCTCTAAAGGTCAGGTCGTCTTCCCTGTCAGCACATGTTTACCAGCTGGACCCCTGTGACTTCATGTGCTATCTGGTTCCCTGAATCAATACCTTATATTATACAGTTTTCTGATTCTCATTCACATTCTTAAAGAAATACACATGTACACAAAAGTCCCTAGCACATAGAATATGCTCAATCACTATTTGATACATGCAGATGGTCATTAAAGGGATTCTCTGAGGTAGGTAATACCATTCTCCTTTTCAAGGAGGTCATTCTGTGTTTGTCCGCGGTCACACAGGTCAAGTTTTGGATTGCATGTATTGTGGACTTACTATGTATTCGGTGTACCATGGGTGCTCTCCATGTGTTTGTAATTTAATCCTACCACAGCTCTGCAGAGTCAATAGTAGTGTGGTGACTAGGGAGATTTGAAACTGAAGCCTTGAGAAGATAAATTAATTTTATTTAAGGCCACGAGTTCATACAGGAGAGGCCCCTTTGTCCTAATGTTCATTATAGCTCAAGCAGCTTGTCCTAGTTCTAGGAGACTGACCCTCTGGGATGAACCCCAAAACACCACCTTACGTGCTGTTTCTTTCCAAATTCGCATCTATCTTTCTCACTATAGGAAGGTGCTCAATACTGCGATCGTGGCCAAAGTTTCCATCGTATCCTGCATATTTAAGATTAAATGCATCAACTATCAAATTGTTACTAATGGATTCTGTGCAACAGGAAAGCCAAGAACTCATTGCCATTTGATCCCGTTCAATGACTAATAAGATGATGGATGTGGAGATGGAGAGGAAGGAACTAAAAGTCCCCAGTTCTACCTACCACGTGGGCCTCTCTGAGAAGGCCCACTGACTTGGTCTGCATGCTTTTGTTGTGCTGAAGGGAAGGAAGCAAGTTTTGGAGCCTTGGAGAACTCACTCTGACCCTTTTATTATATTATTATTATTATTATTATTATTATTATTGCACTTTTCTGATTGGGAATCAGAAAAAAATGGCAAATACAACATGCGTGGAATGATAGACTTTCTCACTGGGAGAGGAAAACAGAGTCAAGTTTATTTTAAAAATCAGTGAGATGTTTCTAAAAACACAGCATTAAAAAAAATGATGCCCTTGATAGGCTCTGTAGAAGATGGCTTTGTGATATCTTAGGGGGATTTCAGTGTGGCTTGCTCTTACAGGGGGCAGCCCCACCCCCCACCCCTCTGGAACACAGGAGTGAGTACACAGCACAGCCTGTGGCTTGGGAGGCTTCTCACAAAATGCACCTCCTCGAGTTAAAGGCATAAGGAATGTTAATGAAAGTATGAGAAAAGCAAACCTTCAAAGGTTTGGAAATTTTAGCTTTAACTTGGGGGACTTGCATGGAGGTAGGCTTTCAACTCTTTTCATCTTAAAAAAAGGCACATCCTAAAATGTTACAGTATACCCATGTTGAATAACATTCACTGATTCTGTAATTTAGAAGCAAAATAGAGCTTTTGAATTTCCTGACATTGGTCTGCTATTGATATTATTAACAGAACTGCCTTGGGCCCCAAATGGCCCACTAAGAATTCCTAGACACACCCTAGGCCACAGATATTCCCAGGGCCATAGGAGTCGCCTGTGGGCTGGGGAATCCAGCGTGTCTGGGCAGTCAGTTCAGTAGTAGTGCAGCGAGAGCTCATGGCTGCTCGCACTCTGGGCGTTCCCCCCCCGCCCCCCCCCCCCCCCCCCCCCCCCCCCCGCTCTTTGCTTTGGGTCAACCAGTTCTCCTCACATCAGGGAAGCTATCTAATGAGCAACATAATCCCCAAACGTAATTTAGGCCCCTGTGGGGATGCATTATTTCATTAGGCCACTTGGATCTCATGAAACAGCAACTGTTCATCCTCTCAACTGCTCCCACAGGGATGTGCGAAGCTGATGCGCCCTTACTCCCACTTGGGGATAACTCATTGACCAGACAAGCAGGGGCCGAATCCTGGGGCTCACTGGGAAGGGGTGTTTTCACATGCACTTGGAAGGCAATGCAGTGGATTTGGTTATTATCGACTTTCCTATCTAATATTTTGGTATACCTTGCCAGCTACTCTTTTGTTGTTGTTTGATTGGTTGGTGTTTTTTATCTTTTATTTTTGTCTTTATTGTTGAAAGTATTACAGATGTCCCCTTTGTTTGTTTGTGTGTGTTTTTTTTTTTCCATTGGCCCCTCCTCCCCGCACCTGCCCCTCCCAGGCCTTCACCATTCTATTGTCTGTGTCCATATATGCATATGAGTTCCCCAGTTGATCACTCCCCACCCAACCCCACTCCCTCTTCCCTCTGAGATTCATCAGTCTGTTCCATGCTTCTGTCTCCGGATCTATTTTGTTCATCAGTTTATTTTGTTCATTAGACTCCACATATTAATAAATCATCTGATACGTGGATAGGGGTAAAAAAAAACAAAACAGAGGGCAAAATATACCATTCTCATCCGCAGAATGCTTTTCAAATGCAGAGTGCTGTTTGCACGTCACTGATGCTGTTGTAATTGCCTTCTGCACGTACATGACTGACACATGATTCTTTTTGACCGGTTACACTAACTGATTTGCTTAAAGCCCCATTGATTGGATGGGGAGGGTCAGCATTGCTGTCAAGCCCCAGCGTGTGCAGGACAGCAGGAGGAAGGAGATTCAGAATGTCTTAAAGTAATCCTCTTCCGATAAAAGTGGGGGCGACACCGCTGAGCCAGCTTTCTGTTTCCTGGGGCGGGAGGAAGACACGGCGATGAATCCTGGAGTTAATCTTGAAGCCTCACTTGAACCAAAGGAGCTTATCTTCTTAGTTAACAAGTGACAAAAATATGGGATTTCTGAATCTGCTTTTCCTCATTTGCCTTTTGAGATTTTCAGAGATTTACCAACACCCAAGGAAAACGATAAAGCCCTCCGAGATGGAGTTTGGTTTCCTGAATTATGTGAGGTTGACTGACATGATTTATTCAGGTTGAATTCAAGTCTGGCTTCCCAGAAGAACTGAGAGATGAGTCATCTGTTTTCTGCTATTTGAACCCCAAAATCTCTCCCCCTTGAGCCTATGACAGTAGTTAAAATGACAGTCCTTAAAAGGAACCAACTTTTTAAACATGTACATAGCCTGTCATTCTAGTGTGAGCCTAGTGCCTTCAAGTTTGATTTCTAGAGTTATAATCATTGTACGGGAGAAGGGAACATGGGTTTTGTAAAAAGAGCAAGACAATTTGGTACTGTCTCCCAGCAGTTGGGCTGGATGTGGTACCACAGTGGGAAGTCCTCAGTTTGGGGCTATCTGTGTACTGTAAGCTTTCAGCTCCGCTGCGCCGGCCACAGGCTTTTGCAGTCCTGGCCAATAAGAAGATGGAGCAGTCTGCAGGTAAAGGAGAGAAGCTGATCACTGCGCTGCGGGGGGAATGACAGGGTGCTCCTAAACATAGGCTTCATTCATTACCAGCTATTCCATTGACTGCCCAGTGTCTGGTACTTTGTTTGGGTGTTCCGGTTCTGGGAACAAGAAAAGGTATCTCTATTCTTTACTCAATCCACACCCAAAAAGAAATTTGCAAAATTCTATCTTGATGATACATATGAGAAAGTCTGTACTTAGCTGCCCGGCCAGTGTGGCTCAGTGGTTGAATGTTGACCTATGAACCGGAAGGTCACAGTTCGATTCCTGGTCAGGGCACCATGCCCAGGTTGTGGGCTCAATCCCCAGTGGGGGGCATGAAGGAGGCAGCCAATCAATGATGATGATTCTCTCTCATCATTGATGTTTCCATCTCTCTCTCTCCCTCTCCCTTCCCCTCTAAAATCAATAAAAAAGTATATATGGGGTTTTTTTTAAAAGAAAGTTTGCACGTAGCTCACACAGAGTTGCAAAACTAAAGAGTGGCCAGGTTAGGATCGGGGTCAGGCTCTGCGTGGCGCCAGTCTCCATGTGCGTCCCTGCACACCCAGCATCTCTCCCGCGGCTCAGAACCCCCCTGAAGCCCCCCAATTGCAGCCGCCTGTCAGTGACCACACTGCTGAGCTGAACTGTGTGAGTGAATCCTGCTAGTCGTGGGTCCCTCACACTCACAGATGAAATTTAGAACTGGATTTAAATGAAAAGCAAAGGCTGTGGCCACCCAGGTGTGAGACCATCCGCCTGGCCCCAGCGTCCTGCTTCCCTCCTGTTGGCCTGGCCGTGGGGTTTTGTTGCCAAAGGTGGTGAGGACCTGGACACAGTCAGACAGCTCCATCTCACAGGAGTCACTCCGATGCGCTAGACGGGAAGGAAGTGTCCCGTCAGAGGGCAGTGAGAGCAGCAGCTCCCGAGGAGCTAAGGGAGTAAAGGTGGAACACACCCTCGCTTGTCATTTTCTGAGTCCTGGTCCCCCACTTTCTCATTTGCTAGAAAGCAAAGTGTACCTTTCCGCACTCTTCTAGATCCTCCAAAGAGAACGGTGGAGGGAACCGGGGAGCAGGAGGTGCATTAGGGCGTCTGCAGGCTCCTCAACAGCATGAGGCGTAGCAAAGCCACACTGTCCACGGGGAACGATGACTTTTCTCAAGGGGAGGTCATTGTAGCTCTCGCCTTGGTGCTAGTTTGATTCTAGAACTTTACTGGTACTCGTGTAAACAAGGATTCCTGTGTGTGGGATTGCTGCTGAGAAGCAGATTCTAAAGGATCTTCCACGAGATCCGTGTTTGAGATTTCCTAAGCAGGTGTGGCGTGCGCGTCTCCTGTGGTTCAAGGAGTTGAGACACACCGGGGTAAGCCAAGAATCTTGGAGTTGTTGGCTGTTACTAAATCTCCAGGATACCCTTCCAGGTTCTCTGTAGCCAATAAACTCATTGCCAAGGAGCCTCTCCTAAGGCAGGAACCTGGGGCCAGAGAGTCCGGGTTAAATCCCCGCTGTGCCACTCACTACAAGTGTGGCCCTAAGCACGTTGCCTCAGTTTCCTCATCTGTAAAATGGGGGTCATAATAGTATCTGCCTCCTGGGGTTGTTGAAACACATCGCTTAACCATGTCGGCATTCCACACTGTGCCTGGTACCTGGTAAGTGCTCTATGAGTGGCAGCGCTGTTGTTGTTGTTATAATTTTTGAAGCTAAAAGCCTGGGCGTCTTTTTCAATGGTGTTCAACACCTGCAGACTACTCCATAGGACCCAGTCTCTTCGGGGCTAATTGTTTGTTGTTCGCTTCAAAGTAAGTTACAGGGATTTCATTTTCTCCCATCCCGCATGTGTGGAATTGGGGCAAATTAATTTAAAAAGCTGGGTGGAGGTAGGTAAAGGGGAGGGTCATGGAGGACATCTGCATTGGTGCCAACAATCAGTTTTTTAAAAAACAGGAAACAGTAAACTATGGGATCCCATTGCCAATTATGCAAGTCCAATAGGAATTTGAATCTCATAGTTTGGGGACATAGAAGGTCAGGCCTCTGGGCTTAGAAACGAGTGCTTGGGTCGAAAGCATCAACAGCAGGTCGTGAGACCCCTGCCTGCCCCTCCTCCGTCCCTGGGAGCAGGCACAGACACAGGCTGTCAGAGTCCTTTGAGGCACCTAGTACCGCTTCCTCTCCCTCCTCTGGTTCCTTGCACTAAGGGGAGAAAGACAGCAGGAGGTTTGCTCACTTGAGGTTTAAGTACAGTGCTGAGTGCAGCCCAAAGCTAAAGAGGCTACGACCCGAGATGCCTGCCTTGGTTTGGCTCGGACGGTTCCCTGGTGGGACTCCGAGGTCCGTGCAGAGAACCCTCGCCCCTAACCCAGCCACATCTAAGACAAAAGGAACAATTGTCCACCTGGGTTTAAAAGTGCACAGCCATCCTCTCCAGCTAGACCTGGACCCTAACCTTGTCACTAACTCGACGGATGACCTTGAGCCATTCTAGGCTCAGCCTGCTTCTTCACCTGTCAGAGACAGGGCAGCCTGGGTCTTGGCCCTGCCCTCCTGTGGGACTGCCTGCCACTGTCCCGAGGACTCTGAATTGTGCTGAGACTTGCATGGTGGGGTAGAAATGAGGGCAGAGCCTCAGTCACGAATTCAGAGTTCTGCCCTCCCTCCACCTCCTTGTCTTGGGCAGCCGGGACCTTCCTTATGTAACAGGGTTGGGGGGACACAGGCAGGAGGGTAAAAATATTACCCGAAGTTGTAGCCAAGGCAGGCGTACTGGGTTCTGGGGATGGAGAATGAAGATGAGGGGGACTCTGAGGGAAATGGGAAGCACAGAGCACATGGAAAATCGAGATTGATTCCTGGGCCCGGCACCCATCCTCTGGTCCTTGAGTGGCTGCTGGGTTTGGGCTGGAAAGCAGGCTGCGGGGGCAGGCTGGGAGGAGGTGCAGCCATCGCTGGGGCTGAGCGTGTTGAATTTCCCAGGGCCGGTCATTAAACAAATTCCTGCTGCCGCCTGACAGCCCTCAGCAGACATTTGTTGCAAGGAAATTACAGCGAGGCAATGTGTCAGGGAAGCGCCGGGCTGGGGTCTGGATCCTTAATGACACACGGACCTTTTGCCTTTCAAAAAATTGCTTATTGGAAAATGCATTTTCCGGCCTGTTTTTGCAATTAGAGTGGGACGTGCAAGGGTGACATCAAAAGCAGAGGTGCAGGTACTTGCTGGGCTTTGAGGCCCCGGATGGGGAGCTGGGGAAATTGAAATGCGGAGGGATCCTAGAGGGATGGAATGCAAGGGGATGCTGATGGGGTGGGAGGGTTCTGAGCACAGGGCTGGGCGCCTTTCCTGGAAGTTTCTGGAGCCATTACCTCGGGGGACTTGGGTCCTTTCATCAGTTAGGCTTATCTCTGGCTGCCAGCAGCCAGCCTGCAGAGGCGGCGGATCTGACAGGCGCTCTATATATAGACCCGGGCTCTCCGCAGCCTCGGGAAGCGCTCAGGCACCCGGAGAGTCACGAAAGATGATGGCGCTGTCTGTTCCTTGAAGTCTAAAAATGGCTTTATTTTTAGATGTTACGGTGCGTGTGTGTTAACCTCCTGGCAGCTGATTTCAGACGCAGAGTGGAAGACAGGCCAGAGCAGCCTGGGGGGTGGGGGGAGGCAGGCAGAGCCCATCATAAGGCGTCCCTGGCTCAGCCGCGGAGCTGTGGCCTTGGGGCTGGGCCCTTCTCCCTTGTGGGGACATGCGCCCTGTAAGATGGGCAGCGTCGTCCCTGCCTCTCCCCAGTGGATGCCGGGAACACCCCACCTCCAGTGAGTATGAGCAAGCCAAACGTTGCCGGGCGGGCGTGGGGGCCGAAATGGTCCCTAGGTGAGACCACCGCCGAGGCCTTTCCCAGGCCCCGCCCCTGCTGGGCTTCACCACTGGTCACCCTGTTCCCCTTTCCTTCCAGTGGTCCCCTGCCTCCCCCAACCCAAGGGGACACTGTTCCCCTCCCTGCTGATCACCTCCATCGGATGACAGCCACCCTCCTCCTGCCCCCCACATCACGCAGTCAGCTTAGTGCGCACTGACCTTGTCAGAAGTGTTTGCATTGTGTTTACCAAATACATGTCCTTCCAGGAGGTTTGCCGAACGGGCTGCTTCCGCAGGAGCAGACACATTTCCACTCGGGCTTCCACTGGGTCTGTTTACGTGTTTTTTAAGGCAGCTCAAGAGGGCGTGTGCACCCCGAGACCTCGTGGTGACGTTTCTACCGCGTTGGGTCTCTTATGCTGCCCCAGTACGCAGGCCCCAGGAGAGCAGGGAGGGCTTTGCCAGCGGGAGGCCCCTCGTTTCCGAGCACCTCACATAAGGCGGGGTGACATGATGCATCCCGAGGGGCCAGGGCCTCCAGCCCATGAACTTGCAATTCTTGCTCCCAGGCCCCACACCCCCAAGGGAGAAAGAGGCATGTCCCAGGAACGATGAGCTGACGCACTAAGTCAAGGCCAGGGCTGCTGGGCAGTGTCGGCGAGCGATGGTTAATAAGGTCTAAATTAGAATTGGGGTGCAGCCTGGTTGGAACAGGCAGCATTTGGAAGAGTGATCGTTCTAATACACAGCTTGGACGGTCACCTCGCTCCTTGGTTACAGCTCCTGGTGGCTCGCACAGGAGTCCCTGCCTCCCTCTGCCCAGCTCCCTCACTGGGTGCTCCGGACCCGGAACTGTGTTCAGTTTTCCAGACGTGCCAGACTATGCACACCGTTGCCTGAACGTCTCTCCTCTTCCCTTCTACCCGGAAATCCTCCTCATCATTCCCGACCCGGCTCAAACGTCTTGTCCTTCGGGCTGCCTCTCTACCTAATGACCTATGGAACATTCCGGTTCTCCTGATATATTAAAGTTATTCATGCTCCTTTCTGAATCCCCGATTCTTGGCACAAAGTAGATGCTCCTTGAATGTAATTGAATGAATCAATGCATGATCCCAGTCCCATTGAAGTAATTTAGGATTTAAGATTTTTTTTTTAATGCATTTGCTTAAGTTCTAAATTTTAGAAGGTGCCTTGAAAATTTCAAGAACCCCCAGCCAGTGGGGCTCAGTTGGTTGGGCATCTTCCTGGCAATTCCCAAGAGGTTGCCAGTTCCATTCCCAGTCAGGGCACATGCTTGGGTTGTGGGCTTGATCCCTGGTAGGGGGCCTGCAGGAGGCAGCCAACCTATGTTTCTCTCTCATAGAGTATCTATCTCTTTTTCCCTCTCCCTTCTTCATATATATATATATATTAGAAATTATATTTAAAAAATAGAAGAAAATTCCGAGACCCCCCCACCCAACCACTTCTGCTTTGGAAATTCTAGCTGATTCCAAGCCCACAGCCCAGCCCTCTGCAGCATATTCATCTAACACAAGGGCTTCTATCGCGGTTTCTCTCCTTGTACACCGTTCAGTTGTCATGGCATCATTGGAACTGTTTTCCCCAAACTTAGATTGAGCTTTCTCTTTGCCTTTATTCTCCTACCTGAAGTTATCATATTGACATGCAAAGTTTCCCTGCAACATAGGAGCCACATTTCCGAAGAAAATGCACTCCTTGTTAGGGTAGCAGACTTTGTTCTGTAGGTTGTGTGACTAATGTCTCTCTCTTTTCGTTCATTAATTGATGAGTAACCGGAGATTTCCACTCCATGGGAAACGTGCTACCCTAGTCCTGTGCTGGGAACAGGGAATGCCCATTAGAGGGAGAGATGGTTCCCGGGAAAGTGCAGACCCATGCCCACAGGAGGGACTGGGCTGTGAGTGAAGACCTTGGAGGCCTGGCTGTGCCCATCTTGATGCCATTCATCCTCCCTGACCACCTTCATTATGGTTATTCTTGCTCATTGTCACCTTTAAGAAAGACAGGAGGGCCCTGGGATATGTTTGGTTTAGTGGATAGAGAGTTGGCCCTCGGACTGAAGGGTCCCAGGTTCAATTCCCATCAAGGACATGTACCTCGGTTGCAGGCTCGATTCCCAGCCCTGGTTGGGGCACGTGCAGGAGGCAACCAATTGATGTGTCTCTCTCACATCAGTGTTTCTCTCTGTGTGTCTCTCCCCCTCACTTTCACTCTCTCTAATAATCAATGAAAAAATATCCTCAGGAGAGGATTAAATAATAATAAAGTTAAAAAAGAAAGACAGAAGGTACAATGAGCAGTTCTGGGAGCATTTTCCATAGGAAATATCACTGGGATGAAGTGTGATGCTAACACTCAGCCGATTTTTGAAAGCTACCCTGGAAGACAAATGGGAAATGGAGGTTTTCAGACCTTGATTCCTGCTGGCAGCTGAGAGAAGCCTCCACGCTGGACGCGCACCGTTGCCTGGAACTCAGCCACCAGGGCCCCTTGACACCCGCGCAGCTGAAGCAAGTTCATTGTTAAGTCACACCCATTAAAGGAGGGAGGTGTTCCTGTTTCTGACTTCCTTGTTTCCCTCTCTGTCAAGTCCTCTTAGGGAAGATGTCTTAATTTTCAGAAGGAAAAGATCCAGGGTCCAAGAATAAAACTAATTATAATGACAGATTGACCCAAATGAGGAAAATGACAAATAATCTGTAGGCTGAGATCTTCCCAAAAGCCAAGAATAAATAAAATGTCTCTTAAAGTGCCTAGAGGGGGAGGCTAATAAAAGAACTCAATTATCTGTTGGTGGTTGTTTTTTTCCTTCAGTCTGTGATATCTCACTTTAAAAGGGGAAAATTGGTAAAAATGTTCAAGGATATAAAATGAAATAACAAATAGAAGTTCGTGAGCTTCTGCGAATTTGGAAATTGAGAGGAAATGTATTCAGAGTAAAATAGGGATGAGTCTGTAGGTTTGCTTCAAGAACATCAATCTCTCTGCCGCCTCCCTTTCATGTGACCTTGCTTCAGTTGGCCAACCTGGTACCTGGCTTACTGTTACTGGAATTTAAATATTTTATGTAAATAGATACCAGAGTTTGTTGCCCTGAAATTGGCCTCTTTTCTATAAGGGAACAGAAGAAACGAGCTAGCAAGGAGAAAATATATAGAATTCCAGGTGTTTGATGGAGTTGGGGAAAGTTCCAGAAGATTAAACAGGGGTATGCAGAGAAGTCCTACCGCCCTTCGGAATGGTGTGACCTTCCCTGGCTTTCTAACAGCTAACGCCCAGCAAGTGCCCTGCAGACAGGTGAGGCCTCCGAGAGCTTGCTCAGGAGATGCACAACCTTGAAAGGTAAATGCTGCCCTAAGTACAGGGAATTGCCCATGAATGCTTGTGTCCGCGCCCCCCCCCCCATTAATGTGGTGAGCCCTGACCCCCATAGATGGTGGGATTTGGAGATGGGCCCTTGGAAGGTGCAGGGTCATGAGGACAGAGCCCTCATGAACAGGATTAGCATTCGAATAAAAGACTCCTGAGCTCTCCAGCCCCCTCTGCCACATGAGGGCCTAGGACAGGACACCAGCCACGAATGGGGAAGAGGCCCCCACCCAGCCATGCTGACCCCTGACCTTGGACTTCTAGCCTCCACAACTATGAGAAATAAATTTCTGTCCTTTATATGCTACACAGTTCATGGTAATTTGTTAGAGCAGTTCAAACAGTCTAAGAATCCTATCTGGACTGTTCCTCCATGGAAGAACACTTGGGTGACTTTTCTGTGTTGAAGATAAGGATTTCTGGAGAGCTGAGTTGATAGTTATTGAATGCCTGCAGAATGCAAGCAGTGCTACTTGGCTCTTGAGCCAAGAAAGAGGTGACCTTCATCCAGCTGTCAGGGAGGTCACAGGCTAGGTGGGAAGGGGTGGTAGTAGTAGTAGTAGTAGTAGTAATCCTGTCTAATAAAAAAGTAATATGCAAATTGACCATCACTCCAACACACAAGATGGCTGCTCCCATGTGGTCAAAGATGGTTGCCCCCATGTGGACACAAGATGGCCACAACAAGATGGCTAGCAGGGGAGGGCAGTTGGGAGGGACCAGGTCTGCAAGGGAGGGCAGTTGTGGGCGATCAGGCCAGCAGGGGAGGGCAGTTGGGAGGGACCAGGCCAGCAGAGGAGGAAAGTTGGGGGCAACCAGGCCTGCAGGGAAGGGGAGTTGGGGGAGACCCAGGCCTGTAGGGGAGGGCAGTTAGGGGTGACCAGGCCTGCAGGGGAGGGCAGTTAGGGGCAATCAGGCTGACAGGGGAGCAGTTAGGCATCAATCAGTCTATCAGGGGAGTGGGTAGGGAGTGATCAGGATGGCAGGCAGAAGCGGTTAGGGGCAATCAGGAAGGCAAGCAGGTGAGCAGTTGGGAGCCAGCAGTCCTGGATTATGAGAGGGATGTCCGACTGCCCGTTTAGGCCCTATCCTGTCTGGATCGGGCCTAAACGGGCAGTCAGACATCCCTTGAGGGGTCCCAGATTGGAGAGGGTGCAGGCTGGGCTGAGGGACACACACACCCCTGCCCTGTGCACGACTTTCATGGACCAGGCCTCTAGTAAATAATAACAGCAGCAATGATTATTCTAATATTGGGGTAGGGCAGTTGAAATAACTGAGGCCCAGAGAGGTTAAGTAACCTGACAAGGCCACATCACTGGTAGGTGGCAGAGCTCAGTTCTGAAGAGGGAAGGACGCGTCCGTGGGCCAGGTCTGGACCCCGAGGCCACACTGCTTCTCAAGGACAGAGGAGTGAAAGGTACTCCTAGAGACCTGTCAGACGAGGTTCGGGTGTACAGAGAAGAGAGAGACCCCTGGGGGAGTCAAAAAACACTCCTTCAATGAGATGACATTTCAGGAGAGGCAAGATGGTCTGGCTAACAGCAGAAAAGTGAAATGGCAGAAAACAACATGGCGAGTTTTGTTCTTAAATTACCATTTTGGAGAGTGATCTGATGTGGATATATTCTTCGCCAGATTTTTTTAAACAACCTTTCATGCATAAAACCACAGTGATCTATTGATATTCATTAAAAGATGTGCACATATATATATAAGAATGTCATTATGTAAATATGTAAATGAATGGATTGGGGAAGAGATTAAGTTTTAGGATATAAACCGAGCACCGGGTTATAATTAAATTTTAAAGAACTTGCGGTTAGGGAGGTTGCAGCTGTCGTGTTTAATGCCCCCAGACCAGCCGAAGGGAGGACATGAACTCTGCGGAGCTGTGTGAGGTCACTGTCTTTCCGGAGGCAGCGCCAGGTGACAGGCACCCGCCCTGGGCGTCATTCCAGCGTCCCAGTCAATCCAAGTCTCGTTCGGAAATCGGGAGTGACACGTTTCATTCCCTCTGTCATTCATCTTCGTGGACTCGCTGACGCTTGTGTTCCACAGATATTTAAGAGGTCCAGAGCCCTCTGTGTTGGCTCGGGAATGGCTTGGTCGAGGGGCGTGTTGCTCAGGGCAGAAGCGGTGGGATCTGGGTCCTGCGGGCCAGGCTAGAGTGTGAGGCTGGCCTTGGAGGAGAAAGCTGTCAGACACATGTCCGAATGCCAAAGGGAAGAACCAACCGAGCCTCCTGCTCAGGTCGCTGTTGATGCCGAAGCGGGTAGGGAGCTCCTGGCACGCCCTGCAGAGTCCCCAGTGCTGACAGGTTAGGGTTCTCAATGGTCCACCCACTATGTTATCAGCTTCGCACACTGGCTGGAGCAGGAGTCCTCAAACTTTTTAAACAGGGGGCCAGTTCACTGTCCTCAGACCGTTGGAGGGCCGGACTATAGTTTAAAAAAACCTCTGAACAAATTCCTGTGCGCACTGCACATATCTTATTTTGAAGTAAAAAAACAAAACAGCAAAAACACCCGCATGTGGCCCGTGGGCTGTAGTTTGAGGACGCCTGGCTTAGATGGATTGTTCTAGTTGCAGCCAAGTTGCCAATAGGGCTGCTTTCTCCTGAGAGCTTTGGGTTGTAGAACTCTCCCCCAGGAGCCCAGCATGCATCCCAGAGCATAGAGACCAGAACTGGAGCCCTGCGAGCGCGAGGGCAGTGGGGGAGGCAGAGTTCTCACAGGAGGACTGGGCACTAACACGCCTGCAGCAGCCTCACTTCTCATTTCCCAGGCCCACTCTGGTCCAGGCACTGTGCACCGCCCTCTGATTCTCACAGCATCCAGCAGGGTCCATGTCGTTAGCCCATTTCACAGATGAAGAGACTGAGACTCAGCCTGTAGGTGACAGAGCCAGGAGTCAAGCCCAGGGTTCGCTGACTTCAAAACCCACGTTTTTCTGATTTTACTGACTGCTACTTCTCTTGAGCCAGTCTGAGCCTCACCCCCTGGCTCAGGGATTTATGGGGAGTAGTCTTTAGGCTCAAAGGTCTCCAGCCTGCACCTGAGCAGCCCTGGAAAAGGCAGGGACTGACTTTGTGCGTGGTGCTAAACACTGTGGGAAATAACACAGGGAAATGAATGGCAGTTCTAGTCAGTATTCACCGAGTGCTGGATCCCACGAAGCACGTGGTGACATCCTCTGCCTCCCGGGATCTGCCAGCCTTCGGTGCACCTACACTTGCTTGAATACTGGGCTGTGCCAAGGAAACTCTCTAAGCTTGTGCATGTTGTTTTTATTATGGATGTAAATTACCGTGAGTTAACGGAACCATCCTTTGAATCAACTACATCCTCAGTATTTTATTTTAGCCCAGCTGTTGACCGGCTAACCCATGAATTAATGAATGAATGAATGAACGAATGAATGAATGAATGAATGCATATTTGTTTGCTCTTACAGATTCGCTGTCCTGCTGCACATAAAGGGAAAAAATATTTTCCCGTACCCCCTAAAGCGGCTCTACTCCGTTTTGTTGGAGGTAGCCATTTATAGACCTATCTACACATTAATTTCTAAAACTCAAGTATTCGGGAAGAGCAGATGGAGTCCCATACTGCACACACTAGCCATATATTTTGGAATATATTTCATTTTTTAGCAATTCGGTGCTGCTTTATTTAGCAAAAGGTTTTAAAGGCAGTGCTGCGGAGATGGTGAGCGGCTGAGAGGAGAGGACAGCCCCTCGGGCGCAATGTAATGCTTCTCAGATTCTGCTCTGCAGACCCAGCCGGGTCCCGTAGACCCCCCTCCAGGTGATGGTCAGATCCACGCTGTTCTGGGGATGAGCTTGGAGCCGGGCTATCTGTGGCATTTGTCCTTTGAGTGATTCTGATATGCAAACAGGTGTGAGAATCAGCCTCCTATATCCATATCTGAGCGCTTCTCTTAGTACCTCATTTTCGTGAGACTTATTTTCCTCATTAAATTACTAGAGAAGTAGAGGGGGGAAATTCCATTCCTCTTCTGTTTTCTCAAAGTCGTCGGGGAAGCAAATAGGTGTTGAGCACCTCCTACATTGCCGGGAACATTGGCTTACGGATCTCAGTTGATCTTCACAAGAACTCACGGTGTTTTAAGAATTAATTGGCCCTCAGACATCGAGTTGAATACATACTCCTCAGTTCATAGCTTCTTACCATCATAAGGCCATGCAGGACTCTCCTCTTCCTGCGCCATGACTCCTCTTCGCCCCTGCTCCCCACACCAACTCCCTTCCCCCAGGAGAGGACGACCTAAATATGCTGGAATGAAGGTGTGCCTGTGTCCTTATTAAGTATTTCTTCTTCTTGCTTGAGTATGTGTATATCGTTAGTTACACAAATGATAAATCTGCAATGAAATAGACTATAAAAAGCGAGGCCGTTTTTAATTGTTTCACTCAACATTAGGCTTTCAGGTATGTTCCAGCTTCTGGGTAGACTTCCAAACGCTGCCTCGTATTTCGCTGTCTGCATTCCCTGTGTTTAGCTGATACCTCCCCCAGTTGATATGCGCGCACGTTACTGCAGATCCCACTGTCGCAAGAAGTTCTGTCACTGACGCTCTCACTCACAGCCCTTAGGGACCTGTGTGAGAATTATTTCTGGGAAGTGTGCCCAGGGATTGGATCCTGGAGTCATATGCTATATGCATATTTAGCTTCAGCTAGACTTTCAGATTGGAAACAACACAGGAGTGTTCTCGTCTTCCTGTATCCCCACCAACATTGGGTATGGTCCAACTTGTGTGTTTTTTCATCCTCACCCAAGGATATGTTTTTTATTTATTTGAGAGAGAGAGAGAAACATGGATGTGAGAGAAAATCATCCATTGGTTGCCTACTGCACATGTCCCGACCAGAGATCAAACCCAAACTGAGGCATGTGCCCTGATTGGGAGTCAACCCTGCAGCTTTTTGATGCATGAGACGAGGCTTCAACTGAGCCAAGCCAGGGCAATCATTTCCTTTTTAAACAAACATCCTTGTTATTTCATGTAGGTAAATTTAACCACTTTTCATCTTATCGATAGCACTTTTAGGGGATTATTTTATTAAATACGTCCCACGCAGAATAAGGAAACAGGATCCTAGAATTGTTGCCCAAAGTCACACTACCAATTAGCAGCAAGATGTGAGATGATGAAAAAGTAACCCTTTATAAATTGAGCCAGGGTACACACAACACTCAAGGCAGTCAGTACTGTGTGTACCAGAGGCTCTGTGAGTGCCACT
Source organism: Ia io (assembly GCA_025583905.1). Classification (NCBI taxonomy): domain Eukaryota; kingdom Metazoa; phylum Chordata; class Mammalia; order Chiroptera; family Vespertilionidae; genus Ia; species Ia io. Next base: position 78,596,492 of record JAJQQW010000016.1, on the reverse strand, counting down.
CAGCATCTCTCGGGACCTCAGCTTCTGGTCGGATTCACTGCTTTTTCCTTTCTGCCTGAAATCCGTGCAGAATGCCTCCATTGGCCCCACCTCCGGGCTGGCAGTAATTACCATTTGGCCATCGTTAAACTCATTACCACTCCTGCTCAGAGAGCCTCTGGCTCAGTAACCCTGGAAGCCAGTCCTCCCCCTGCGATGTGTCTGCCTCCCCCAGGAGAGCACAGGGCTGGTGTCCGAGCCGTGTGTCCCCAGGCCTGGGATCTCAGGCCGCCCTCTCCCAGGAACCCTGGGGTCAGTCTGGTGTCTCTCAGGCAGTGGACGAGGGATGAGGAGAGGCAGACGGGACTGGGGGGAGGCTCAGCTTAGGGCCCCTCCTCCAATTGCACGCAGACATGGTCTGCCTCTGTCTGCTGTGTGTATGGGGTAACGAGTATGGTTCACTTGAAAGAGGATTCGACTGCTAACAGGGCGAGGGGTGGGGCACTGCCTTAGAGAACTAGACTACGTCATATAAACGGATGTTCCTGCCTCCCTGCTCGTGTTACGTTTGATCATGCGTTACATTTGGGTGAACACTTTTACATTGTCTGCATTTATAGAACCTTGTAAGATAGGCATATTTGAACAGCTGCGGCAAAATTTCCCCAGAATCACAGGCCAGACGGGCTGGGGGTCATATGGCAAGAGGTGGTAGAGGTCCCCAACGCTTCAGGCTGGAACTAGATGACCCCTGACCCCTGTTCCTGCAGAGATGTTATGATGGGAAATGGTTAAGACAAAAGTAAAGTTAGCCCTGGCCGGTGTGGTTCAGTGGGCTGGAGCATCATCCCCCACACCAAAAGGTTGTGGGTTTGATTCCTGGTCAGGGTACATACCCAGGTTGCAGGTTCAATCCTGGTCGGGTTGAGTATGGGAGGCAACCAATCCATGCTTCACTCTCGCATTGATGTTTCTCTCTTGCTCTCTCTCCCCCTCCCTCCCTCCTCCTTTTTCTCTCTCTCCCTCCCTTTTCCTCTCCCTCTCCCTCTCCCTTCCTCTCTTTCTAAAATCAATTTTTTTAAAAACCATATACTTGGGTGAGGATTTAAGAAAAGAAGTAAAATCAAAGCCTCGTCTGTTGGGAGAAAGGAGGAGGGACTTAACACGTGTATTGAGCACCTGTCACTGGTCACTGCTGGGCACTTCATTTTATTTCATCTCTGCAGCCTCTCTCTACAGGGGGAGGGAGGGATTACTGTGGCCATTTGAAAGGCGATGAACTGGTCCATGGCAAGTGGCAAAGCTGAGAGCTCTCCAGCTCCAAAGCCAGGGCTCTTTCCACTGCTGAAGGATGCGGCCACGGAAACGTGGCCTGTTGCATGAATTCGCCTCCCAGCCCTTCAGGCAGCAGTTGTTAGCCTTGGGAGGAAGCTCTTCCGAAGAAGCCCTGTCTCACACTGGGCGTCACCTGGGCGCCTCAGTCCTCTCCTCCCTCCGGGCCTCACCTCCCGCTGTTGGATCTGCAACGTCATCTGTCACTTGCCATGACTCAGCTGTGAGCAACTATTGCTTTGATTTCCTGGGTTTCCAACAGGAGCCCGTGCTATTTGGGGTTTTGCCTCGAGATAGGAAGATTGGAAAACATCGCCGGCCTTCTGTCTCAGCAGGTGGGCTTTGTGTCCTTCCTGGTCAATTCTGTGCCGCGCTGAGGGGGTTGGCGGATTGAGTGGCTCCTCTCTGCTCCCGAGGGCGCACACCTGGGACACACCGGGGGCTGAGTGTGGTGCCAGCCTGGCTTATCTCTGCGTTCCCTCTTCCAGCGCATCCTCAACTCTAAAATCATTCCCCCCTCCTATTTCTCAGGATAAAATTAAACATGTCGAGTAATGTTGTTGAGTAGTTTTCTTTCAAGTGCACACGTAATATGACACCATATGACTGGTGTCTTGAGCAGGACTGAACAATGACCAAAAATAGGTGTATTTCATCTGAGCCTTTTATTACCAGGCATTTTAGGCAGACGTTTCTGGTTTGTATAGCACCTTCCAGTTCATAGGCGTTGCTGTTTTACTTTTATTTCTCTATGGGTTTATCATCCCTATTCCATAAAAGCAAATTCAAATGCAAAAGGCCTTGAACTTTTTTTAAAATGTATTTTTATTGATTTCAGAGAGGAGGAGAGAGCTAGAAACATCAATGATGAGAGAGAATCATTGATCGGCTGCCTCCTGCAGGACCCACACTGGGGATCGAGCCCCCAACCTGGACATGTGCCCTGACTGGGAATCGAACCCAAACCGTGACCTCCCGGTTCATAGGTCAACGCTCAACCACTGAGCCACACCGGCCGGGTCAAAGGACAGGTTTTAAAGGACGCTAAGCTGAGTTGTGGGAATGGTGTGCGAGAGGGCTGATGGGACACGTCTAGGAGAAAACGTTCCGTAGAGGCCTCAGCATGTAGCTCCAAGCTGGAAATGCAGACCCTGCTCTGGTGGCATCGTTCTTTTTCTCATGCTGCCCCTTTCAGTCAGTGGTCGCTGTGGCATCCTCGAGACCAACCTGTAGAACCTGGTGAAAGCCACGGCTTCCCGGGCGTGGAAAAACACTCATATTCATGTTCACACACTGGGACACAATTCTAGGCAATCTGAAAAGCACCGAGTTAATAATCCCTGCTTTCAACAGGACATGGGGCTTCAAAACTCCATTAGATTTCTAATCTGCCCCGTCAGACGCTGAGAGACCATCGAGCCTCCTCTACTACTGCGGTACGTACGCCTGGAGGAGTCAACTCACAACCACACGACTTACTGTCTACACAAGTCAGCAGGAGGCCAGCCAGCGACGGCAGTACCCAGACATGCACAGGCTCCTTTAAAAAAAAAAAAAGATATATATATATCTTTTTTTTTTATTATTGATTTTTAGAGAGAGAGAAAACATTGATGTGAGAGCGAAACACAGATTGGCTGCCTCAAACTGGCAATGACACCCAACTAACCGAGCCACACCAGCCCGGGCTGCAGGCTCCTTTTAATATTTCTATTCACTGAAAATATTTTTCTCATGATCCCATTCTTTGTCTGTCTCACAACTCCCCCATCCCCCCCCCCCCGCCACCACCCCAGACTTTCCTCCAAGGCAGAACTAACAGTACACATGTTGTTTAGACTCTGTTACTATTTATTGGCATGCATGTGGTCTTATTTGTCCAAATTCTTTATCATCATGGGGGAGGGCGCCCATGGTAAGGACAACCACACTTCATCTTCCACAGGACCCTCTGCTCAGGTTGGTCACACCCTCTCTGTATCCAGGACTCAACTCGTTTTGCTTTCCCAAGAGTAGAAACATTCCGCAGTTTTCACCCGCATCTTTGGGCTCTTTGGTCACCAAAAGCTCTATAAGAATCCCCCTGAAATAAATGTTTTCACACATTTCTTTCTCCTGCTGAGCCTTGTTGACATTTCTCTTCTCTGATGCAGTAAGTTTTAGTCTTCAACATCAACAGAGTCCCCCAGACAGATACAAAGGTGCATTGAAGTATTCCGTCATTTAATATTTATTGAGGACTTGCTATGACCAGGGTCTCCCTTGAGGAAGCCACTCTAACAAATGAGGCAAATGTGGGTTTATAAATTACCCACAGTGTGATCACTGTGTTAATAGAGCTGTGGGAACCAGCAGGTCATATTTCACATGCTATGTTATCCCTTGTCTGATGAGTTGAGTCCTTCAGACACGTGTTCAGGGAGTATTTGTTGCCCCCTTGCTGAGCAGACTCATGGTACTGTGGAGGCAGACACGCAGGCAAATCTTGAATTTGAGAAGCTTTCACAGCTTAACAAAGTCTACAGAGGAAGCTACAACAGAAGGTAGAAGTGATACATGCCTTAAATGTGTAGAAAAACAAAGGGAAACTAATATTTATTGAGTACCTACTATATGTCAGGAATTATTTTAGGTACTGTCATTTGCATTTTCTGACTAAATACTCCTAACTATGTTTTGAAGTATTATCCCCATTGTACAGAGGAGGAAATTAAAGCTCAGAGATGATTAGTAAGTTACCATAGGTCTCCTTGTTTCTAAAGCTCATGTATTTCTGCTATATATTGTTAAAGAACCTTAGGAAATATAGCAAAATAATAAAGTGAGAAAGAATATGACCCATTTAGTTACTACCTAGTGTTCCAGTTTTCTCTCAACTTCATTTATCTTTTTCCCCTTGTCTGTTGTGGGTATGTATATACCCTGGAACATCCTTAGGGTTTGTCCCTTACCAGTTCTATTATTAATATTCTTATAATTTCAAAAAAACCCTTTGGATGTGGTTCAGTAACTTTCTCCTGTCTTTCCCCTGTGATTTACCCAATCTCTGCTAACATTAATCTTACAGATAATTAAATTTGCTACTTTCACAGGACAATTTTCTATTGGCATGTGATTTTTTTGTAAAGCGTATTTGAATAAAACATAGACATGTCAGGCACCTTTTTCTGTAATCCAGGGCCTTTCGCATACTTTTCAACAAACCTACTAACAAACCTACACATATGGTTTCCTTTAGTGAATAAGAATTTTTGCAGCTTAGCTACATCTAGCCAATATTGCATAAGTTGTTGGATGTACCCACTAAACAACCCAAACTTTATCCCTCTTACAATTTATCACTTTAAATAAATGCTAGCAAGCTTCACCGCATTGGAAAATTACTTTGTGTCTGAAACATTCCGGATGTACAGATTTGTCATGCCTGCTTCCTAGGTGTGCTGTCTAAGGCAATGCGCATTCGGCTGACTCGCATTCTCTGCGCGGTGTTTACCCAGTAGTCATCCCTCATGCGGTTCATTAGGTGTTGGGTGATGAGCCAAGCCGCTGTGTTCTCAGCTGGGGCTGGAGCCTGTTCAGTTTGGCGCTGATTTATGGTGTGCGGGGAGTGAGTAGTCCGCAGATCCATCTTAGAAACCCAGTTAGCCAAAGACAAATAGCTGAAGGCTGGCTGGTAGGAGCTGGGAAGGTGGGCTCTTGAGAAAGGGGACCCCTTTAGAAACACCAGTGTGACTTCGGTATCCTAACTAAGGAAGAGCCGGGTTCTGCACTAGAGAATGCTTTCCGGTCTGGTTTCTTGGTATCCACCCAGGGTCAGGTGTAAGGCATGTTATTGACCTCTTCATACACTGCATCATCTCCCTGTGCTTTGGTTCTCTCCACTGATAAACATGTGTGTGGAGCCCACCGGCTTACCAGTCAGGCAAAATGCACGTGTAACAGTATGGTAGCCCGAGACATTCCTTTTGAAGATACTATGCCAGGAGAGCAAGCATTTATAGCTTTCCTCTTTCTTTCCCAAGTGAATTTTACACTGAGAAGGGTTTTAAGTGTAATATTTATCTTGCCTTGTGAACTTCCCATCTCTTGTTTTCCTTCTCATTCCGTTCACCATGTTGGTTTGGCGTCCTTTTTGCTCTTTCTGTCCTTTGGGTGGGCCAGTGAGGAAGAGACACCTTGATCTTGAAGTTGTAGAGAAAATGCCCTGGCTCTAATTGGGGTGCTGTCCTTTGGTGACATGCTAAAACTTGCACACAAGTTCACACACTGCAAGGACTTGGGCTAGTCCTCAAAGACATTTCATTAGGGGGCACTGGGACTTTTAAGAAAATCTAATCCAAAATTATTGAAAGGTCAAATATGCGTTAGGTAAGATTTTCTGTTGCTCACCGACATGGGTTCCTTCAGAGATGGAGGATGGGTGCCCTTGTGAATCCCAAACTCAACTGATTGGTTGTGGCTGCATGCAGGAGTCCCTGGTTCATCAGGGGGAAAAAACGTGCCATGATGGATTAGTGATGCCTGCCACTGGCAAGGAACAGAGGAATGAAGGTATATATGCCGTATAATTGCCATCTATGCTGTTTCTTCCCAAGGACCCATCCTGAGGGGAAGGGACCACATTCAGATGAAAGCACACAGACCCAGTGGATCTCTGGAAACTGTGGGAACAGCTGCCTTCATCCAGCTGTGAGGGGTGTAGTGAATGAGCAGAGAGGAAGAGGCATTGAGTGGAAAAACACGGGAACCATTTCAGACCTTGGGCACATCAGCTCTAAACCACGAAGTAACTGTCGGGATTTTGCAGAATCAGAGCCTTTAATTGTCTGGGCTTTGTGGCTACAGTGGTTGACAGGTTCTCCTTTAAAGATAATAAATGGCTCGCAGTTACTTTAGCTGAGAAAGTGTGCTGCTGCCCTGGGACAGTAATAACCGACCATGGCAAAGAGGAGCCTGGGATTTATGAGGTGTCCCAGTTTACAACCACCGGGGAGGAATCCAGCAGAGCGCTGCTGGAGCAATGCGCTAACCAGAGTGCATCCATCATTGCTCCCTCTGCAAGCCCTCTCTTTCCCTCTGCTGAAAATTATCACAGGCATTTGACCCCCACCATTATAAGACTCCCCAGAAACCATATTTTAACATGTAACTTGAAAATAAAATCTCGTTGACCTTCGGTTTACTGGACTGAGGGGGACATTTTCCAGGTACGAGACACTATAAAATCCACCAGTGATAAAAAGATAAGGTATAGTCTCTTCTTTCAAAGGACTCAAGCGTCTACTGGGAGTCAGTAGTGATTACATAATTTCAGTACACTGTGAGGAGCGCAGTCGTTGAAGCAATGGGGTAGGAATAGAACTATATCTGTATGCATAAAAATCCGTGCTGTGCTTAATAATCACTTTGTTTTCCCTGTCCTCAAGTTATATTGGCAGCCATGCCCATAAAAGCACTTATTAAGATCTAGTGTTATTGTTTGTTTACAACCTCCTCCCCCTCACTGACCTTGAGCTTCCTGAGGGTGATGAGATGCCTAATCAATGTAAGCTGAGCTCATGCAGGCTTGAATATGTACTTCGAACACATCGAAGGCAATACCAGGCATTGGCAACTTCTTAGATCAAATTTAAAAAATCAAAACATAGTTACCCTTAAGATAGTCTGTTGATTGTGAGTTGATTTAGAAATTAAAATGCATACCACGATGCCAAATTTCTCAACACAGAGTTCTCCATTTCAAGTACCACAATGCTGGTTGGATAACTACTCAATGGAAAATATTTGGAGGACAGCGGCAAGAACAGTCCTTCCCTGTGTATATCAGAGTGTAGAGCAGTGGATTCTGCTCAATTTTAAGTCCCACTGTGTGGCCATCTCCCTGCCCAGTCTGTCTGCTAAACACCATCACCAACGAGTTCATGTTGGCGGCCCTGTCCTTCCGCAGTGACCTGCTACAGCAGTGATTCTAATTTCTCCTGAGTTGTCTTGTCTGGCAGTAGAGCTAATTTCTAGGAGCCAGATCTTGCCTCTCCCACCCGAATTCCCCCTGGTCTTGCCTGAGCAGTCTGCTTACGAGAAGTTTATCCAGTCTCTCTTCCACTGGGGCAGGTTGTCTCATTTCATTTGTCACTATTTAATAGCTTATGCAAAGCATGCTGGGAGACCTAAATGTGTGGGTTTAGGGTTTCCCCTTCCATGTGAAACAGTAGACATTTCATTTATTTCTTAATAGTAACTAATTTTAGAATAATTTGAGGCTGATTTACCTGTGCTCACTGATATTTTTCTGTCCATTTTCCTTTTAGTTCAATTGTTCACTCTATAAATACGTATGAAACTGGTATTAAATGCTGGACACATAGAGAGATGAATTGGGTAAAATCCCACTATCCATAGAGGTTGAGACACACTGGGAGAGATCAAATGTGAGCAGATAGTTACCATTCACTGGTTTTTTTCAAGTCTTACCAATGAAGTCATGAAGCGGGGCATTGAGTCGATCTCAGCCTTGTTGGTAAACAGCCCGCAATGTTTAAGGAAATCTGTGGATGTCATTCGCCCATCAACAGAGACAGTAGGGAACTTCGAATCCTTCAGCACCGTATTTTTTGGCATCATGATTGTATACCTTAAAAAATAGAAATCCTTTCAGGCTGTTACTTCTCCAGTGAAATTCCTCCCCTGCTTTTGGGTATCTCACCCAAGAGTCAGTCCGCCCCCACCTCCACCCCACATAGTCAGCCATAGCTGCAGGAGAACAGCATCTTCATGACGACCCCAGTTTGGGGGACTTGCCCAGCAAGAAGCTCCTTCTTTATAACTTTCAGAGAATTTGCAAAGGACATTGCTTTCCTCGCCCATGCTTGGCAAAGTATGGCTAAGTTTGATGAACTAGCTTTAGAAAACCAACAATAGCATAATTATTAAACATTTGTAGCCATTTCCCCCAATCCTACTGAGCCCTATTGGAAGAGTTTTTCAACTTCTTTGCAAGAAAACCAGCCCCATGTGTCTCTGCCTCTCTCACCACACACGCTCACATATTTTGATTGACTTGCTTGACCTGTTGGTTATTCCAAGCTGTGGATTAAATACCAACCACTAGTGTGATTTGCCCAGACTTCGCTTGCTGGAGGCCGGCTTCTTCAGACACTGAGAGAGGTGCTTCCTGTGGTCGCCCAGGGCCTTCAATGAACTCACCAGTCAGCCTAGGCCAGTGGTCGGCAAACCGCGGCTCGTGAGCCACATGCGGCTCTTTGGCCCCTTGAGTGTGGCTCTTCCACAAAATACCACGGCCTGGGCGAGTCTATTTTGAAGAAGTGGCGTTAGAAGAAGTTTAAGTTTAAAAAATTCGGCTCTCAAAAGAAATTTCAATCGTTGTACTGTTGATATTTGGCTCTGTTGACTAATGAGTTTGCCGACCACTGGCCTAGGCTGTTGGCTGTGTTAGTTAGGCTCCCTGTTGGTGGGGAAAGGAAGCTTGGTCAGACAGCTCTTGGCCTCTCCCCTCAAGGGCGGGCTGCAGAGAGAGGGTAGCGAGCCCAAACCTCACCTTTCCCAACTCCTCTCAGGGCCTGACCTCCTTGCAGATGCTGAAGACAGTGAGAGGGATGGTGTCTCCATACCCATTGATCTTCAGCAGTCCCTGCCCTAATTGAATTTAAGATGAATTGCTGGTAGACAGGTTTTGGGGTTTTTTATTGGCCATAAAGATGCCTTGAACCTTAAATTAAAATGCCTAGTGAGGAGCAGGCAGCGATAGCAGGCTGCAGAGAGAAGGCAGGGAGCCCAAACCTCACCTTTCCTGTCTCCTCTCTGGGCCTGATCTCCCTGCGGATGCTAAAGGCAGTGAGAGGGATGTTGTCTCCATACCCGTTGATCTTCACCCAGCCAGCCCGAGAACCACTGGGTCAGGCGTTGTATAATGAGCTACTTGGGGGGCTAAGCCCTCAAAGCTCTCAATGTGGATTATGATCAGATTGTCAAGATGCTCAGAGCCACCTGGGCACCACGCCCTCTGCCATCTGATTCTCTTAGCCGCTAAAATCCAGGGGATGCTCTCTAGCAAGGAGTGGCGGTGCTGAGCATCTCCTTCCTTCCTAGCTGCTCCAGGGCCGTCTGCTCTGCTCTCAGGGTTGGTTTGAAGTCACCTTTCATACTCTCTCTAGTGGTCCTCTGCTGGGCTCCCCAGGCCCGTCTGGATGCTGCCACACCCAAGCTCGCCCATTCAGCACTGGCATGTCAGCTGCAGGCCTGTGTCTGGGAACAGCGATGCTGATTGTGGCCCAAGGCATTGGGGCTCAATGGGAAGATGGTGCTGCCTTTGCTAAACAGGTCCCTACCTGAGGACGTCCAGGTAGGCAGATGTCCTTACCATAGTGACTGCCTTGGTGGGAAGCAGCTTAGGGAAAGTGGTCTGGCCCCCAGGGGCAGTGGCTTCTCAGGGACCTGGCCAGCATGCTTCAAGTGGACACAGTCTCCTGGCCTTTCTGACTGTCCCAGGTGAGAGCAGGCATCCTGTCCAGGCCACCACTGGTACGTGGGGCGGGGGGGGGGGGCACGAAAACACTTCTGAATAATAGAAATTTGACTAATTCATTGAGGGTGGTGTCAATCTGAGGTCTCAGCTCCTCAGCCCCAAGATGCACTGGGTTTTGTGGGGAAGGGAGCGTGTCCTTTCTCTCTTCCTGGAATGGAGCAGACACTACTCCTTCCTACCTTCTAGCACCTCCTCATGTAGACTGGGAGCCCTCCGCCTCAGCTTCAGGTCAGTGTTCCCTGGGGGGCTTTGTGAAACATGGTCAGCGTCCAGAGCCCATTCCAGACCACAGGGGTCAGTCTCTAGGGGTGAAGCCAAGCAAAGTCACATTTTCAAGTTTATTGTATACAGAGGGTTGAGAATAACTGATTTCTGAGGCTGATTTTTCAATCATGTGATGAGTCCACCACTCACAGATGGATGTTTTCTCAATAACTAGGGCATGATTGGATTGTGCATACTCTATATCTCATCATAAACAAGAGGACACCATGCATGACATTGTGGTACAATCCTATGATGGGATGGTAGGTGGCAATAACACCAACTTTGGGGTGGGCAGCAGGTCAGGGAAGGATGTCTCAACTTGAAGAATGAGCAGGTATTATAAGGAGGGTGTCAGTCACAGGCTAGAAGGAAGAGCACAAAGAAAGAAACAGGGCGGAATTCAGATCATTGATCATCTTCATGTGGTCAGGTCATGGAGCGTAAGGGGCAGGGCCGAGGGGGAGGCAGTGCTAAAGGGGGAGGTGGAAAGCCGCCTCCAGGGCCCAGGTGGTCACAGTAGAGAGGCTGGTCTTCACCTGTAGGCAGTGCTGGACCACCGTGGGGTCTTTTAACTTAAGTGTATTGGGTTGACATTGGTCAATAAGGTTATATAGGTTTCAAGTATACAGTTCTAGGATTCATCATCTGTATATTGCATTGTGTGTGTACTCACCACCCAGACTCTAGTCTCCCTCTGTCACCATGTATTTGACGCCCTTTACCCTCTTCATCCTCCCCCCACCCTCTTCCCTCTTGTAATCAGCACATTGTTGTCTGTGTCTATAAGTTTGTTTGGTTCATTCATTTGTTGCTTTCTGCTTTATATCCCACATAGGAGTGAAATCATATGATTCTTGTTCTTTTCCATCTGACTTGTTTCACTTAGCATGATGCTCTCAAAGATCTGTCCATGTTGTCACAAAGACAGTATTCCATCCTTTCTTATGGCTGAGTATATTCCATTATGTATACGTGCCACATTTTCTTTATCCAGTCATCAGTCAAAGAACACTTGGGTTGTTTCCACGTCTTGGCTACCATGAATAATGTTGCAGTGAACATATGGATACGTGTTTGGGGGCTGAGCAAGTGAATGATGTGATGAGATTTGCATTTTGAAGATAACCCAGCCTCTCTGAAGAGGGGCTTCAGGGGGTGGAGTTGAAGTCAGAAACTGTTGGGTGACCAGGACAAGTGGTGGAGCAGGGGTCCAGAGAGGGGTCAGTGACAATGACAGGAAGTAGGTGGGAGAAACAGATATTCCAAAAGGGAGTCCACATCACCCCACCCCTGAAAACTGAGACCCTTGGAGCAAAATCCCCAACTTGGATGAACACGCAGGTCCGAAAGCCCACATGGTTCCATTATTTTGATCATTGATACATAGTTTTCCAAAGGCCTGATATCACTGTGAGTTGACTTACGATCATCAGCGATCTGGTGCCCAGAGACCAGGCCATGAGATCAGCAGTTGGCATTCCAGACGCTAAGCCTGCAGTGACCTGTTCTCCTGTCAGCTCTTGGGTAATCTTGGCTTGGATGAGATGCACAAGCTAGATTTTCTGGGTTCAGAAATGCCATCTTAGAGAGGAATGGTTACAGTGGCCTTCCTGCCCATGTCACAGGCAGCACTGGCCTTTGGCTCTGAGTGAGCTTATCGTCACCCCCACTGACAGATGCCCCGGGAGCTGAGGGCTCAGAAGGCTGTGAAAGACCCGCCAGAGAAACACAGGCAGGAGCAGTTAAGTGGCTGGAGAGTTCTCCTTATAACTGCACACTGTGTCCAGACCCTATCCTTTGTGAAACACAGAGGAGCACTTTTGCATTTGTTAATAAACAAAATGTTTGGAATGCATCTGTGCCTTGAGGACATGTTGAAATGGAGAGGGGGCTGGAGGTTGCACCCTGCTGAGCTGAGCCTCTGTGATTTCCCAACAGTTTCAGTTCCTTTACATTCAGCCTGACCCCACAGGGCCCTGGAGAGCTGGGCCCTCCCCCAGGGCGGGCACTGATCACCACCACCACCCCCTCCCCAGCAGGAGGTATGGCAGGAGGGCGCGGAGAAGTACCTGCCAGGCCCTGCAGCCATTCAGCAGCATCGCTGAGAATGCTGCTTCATAAAAAATCACGCTTCCCTCTGTTGGAATCAGTTCTGCTCAGTGCAGCTTAAATATAATGTGACCTGCCCTGCACCTATTCTGAGCACCTCCGTGGTCATGAGGTTGTTTTCATGCTGCAAGAAGCACTTTTGTCCTCAGACAGCGGTCCTTCGGACAGTGGTTCACAGGGAGCCTCCTGATGGTGGGTATGATGCATCGGGTAATGCTCTGCATCTCCAAGCCCTGACTGAAGGTGGGCACCTTCGCTCTGGAGTGAAGGACACAGGTTCCCAGAAGCTGGACAGAGTGCCCAGCTGAGGGACGGAGGGACTTTGACATGAGTGTTGCCCAACCCTAAAGCCAGGCCTGTCTCCTCCACAGCAGGGGTTGGCACAGCACCCCAGCAGGCCAAGTCCAGCCCCCCACCTGCTTGTTTAAATCAAGTTTAATTGGAATACAGCCACGCCCTGTCTGTAGCCACTTTCCCGCCACCACGGCAGAGCTGAGCCATTGCAGCAGACACCGGATGGCCCTTAAAGGAGTCTGCCCACCTCTGCTCCCTGCCACCCGCCCCACAACAAATACAGAAGACCTACATGCTGCTCCTCGGGCCCACGGAGCCCTTTCATTTTTCTCTCCTTTTCATTTAACACACTGGACACCACTCAGCAAAATCTCTTCCTTACAGGGACTGGCCTTGGCAGTTGACACCCCAACTGTGGCAAGACTACAAAGTAAAACCATCTTTAGTTTCCAGAAGTTGTCCTAATTTTTTAAAATAGACTTTTATTGATTTCAGAGAGGAAGGGAGAGGGAGCGAGAGATAGAAACATCAATGATGAGAGAGAATCATTGACTGGCTGCCTCCTGCATGCCCCCTACTGGGGATCAAGCCCACAACCTGGGCATGTGCTCTGACCGGGAATCTAACTGTGACCTCCTAGTCTATAGGTGGACGTTCAACCACTGAGCCACACCAACCAGGCAAGTTGTCCTAATTTTTAAGTCCTCTGGGCAGGAAGCGGGTGGGGGATGCTAACAGCTGCATCTGGCACAAGAACTGTCCCTGGCAGACGAGTCATCAGTTTTTACCTGAACTTCTCCTACTTTTGCTGGGCAAGGCCCATCTCCCCACTCCTAACCTTGGAGAGTAGCCCCCCAAAGTACTCCCCGGCCTCCGGAAAGTGATCCTGCCTACGCATGAGCACTCAGGCTCTTTCTTCCCAGGCCCACTCTCCAGGCGGGGTCCCTCCAATGTGTTGGTCCTCAGGAGATGTCTGTCATTTTGGTTTGTGTAAGGAACATTCCTGGGAAGAAAAATGGCCCAGTCCTGGAGCCCAGCAGTGAAATCTCTCCCGCAGGCCTCATCTCTAAGCTGGTCTGGGCTAATATCTGTCTTCCCCAGGACAGCTTTTTTTCTACGTTAGGAAGACAAATCTGTTTCCTGGGCACCACAGATTGAGTACATTGAAATCCCCCTTAATGGACATGCTCAGTAGCGGCTGCTGCGGTGGCTTCTCCAGACCCTCCGCTCAGTTTCAGACTTCCCTCTGCTGGGGAGGGAAGCCCAGCGACCACTGGAACCCTAAGACCCCACATGGAGGCTTTGTAAACCGATCAGATGATTCTGTAATGATGTACTTGTTTATTCTAGAGATGCTAAGTGGGAGCCAAGGCATCTTTGGCATTGAACATATCAATCATTATTACAGTCTGGAAAATTCTGTATTAAGCACTATGGTCCACAAATAAGAAACAGTTCCTGCCCTCTGGGGGTTTACAACCGAGGTAGGGTGACAGGTATGCTAATAACGACCCTGACTTCTCTCTAGTGATGTGACAAGAGTCACTGTAGATGCTCAGTCACTGAGGGCTCAAAGGTGCTGCTGGATGTTGGCTGAGATCTGGGGTTCTCCCACTTGAGCACGCATCCGAATCCCCTGGACGAGCTGTTGAAACACAGTGTGGAGGGCTGCCTGCATGCACTCCACACTGTTCTATATAAGGCACTTGAGCATCCTGACCAATGCCCCGCAGACCAGCATGCTTGATGCTAGTCCGGGATCCCCGCACTTACACCTTTCACCCTATCTCCTAAGGAGACCAGAGGTTTTCTCCATTTAAAGCACAAGGTCCTTTGGGACCCTGGCTCCTTCTGTAACATGTGATGTTAACTCAGAGAACACGTGCTCGGAGAACCCCAGAAACGCACCGCAGGCGCCGTGCAGATGTTGATGAAATGATCAGTCAGTTCCAACAGTGAGTGCAAAGCTTAAGAGCACAGCTTCTTTGATGTCTGTGGCAAAGCACACGCTATACTAAGACCTTTCAAGTTCATTGATTTTCTGATGCCTCTGCAACATCGTCCGTCCGTGGGCTTTGCAAACAATGATAAAAGGTCTGGTATTTTCCAAAGAGGACAGAGTTCAGGACGGTGGGTGTGAGAGTCTTGGTTTACTAGTACATCACACATATGGAGCATTAACAGAGGTCTCATGCCATTAACTGTAGCTCCGGTAGAAGATGCTTTGCAAAGGAAGAGAAGAATGTTTGACCTAGATAATGGTTTGGTCTTCTTAAAAAATCAGTGACATCTCTTGTTGGGGTCATTCTCCTTGGCACAGCAAGCGACCATAGAGCTTCTTGGGGCCACAGCCAAGCAGAACTGTGAATAAAGTAGATGAAGCCAGTCTTGCTTCTAGCAAACCTCTGTTCTGTGCTGCACACTCACCATTGGCATCCCTTCCCCTGGGATCCTATCAACCTGCTCTGAGGAAACGGTCTCTATTGTCTTCAAACTGAAGTATAAGAGATTGTAGGGAACATAAAGGATTGTCCCACTTACGGATCCTTGCACATAACAGGGATCAAAGCGTAAAGCTAGAGGAAGGACGTTCTTACAGTGGATTTTAAGCACAAGCTATAAGTAGGAGCTGCCTGGGGGATTATCATCATTTCCATGCAAAGGGACAACCATGAGAATAGAGCGATGATTTTCTAAAGTTATTTCTCACTGCAGTAGCAGTGCTCTTTCTACCCAGCTTACTTCTCGTTCTCCTGGCTCTGGCAACCACAGCCCCACAAGCTTGTGTCCTCTTGGCCTTCGTTGTACTTGTAGGGACTTCTTGTTGCAAGTGATAAGAATCCTGTTCAAACCACCCAATGCCAGGGTTGGACCGACGTTGTGGGTGAATATGGCTTCACCGTTATGAACACTCCTACACGCACACCTACCTTTCCTCTGGCTGATTCTCTTGACAGCAATCATTATCTCCCGCTGTCCCACAGATTACGGGACACCTAGTTCTCAGTTCGAGGGGAAAGAGCTTGCTTCAGCTCCGCCTCCAGCCCAGTCAGAAAAGCCTGGGGAAGGATGCTGATTGGTCAGTGGTAGGACCATGGTGGCTAGTGGGAGGTGGTCTGGTGATTGTCATTTCTGTGACAGTCCCTTAAGGAAACACATTAAGTAGGGGATCACCTGGCGATTAGAGCTTCCATTTCCCCATCTGGAAAATGTGGGAAGTGGAGATGCCTTTAAAACTCTGCCAACTTTAACCTGATTCTATTTAAAAATCACTTTTTTGTTTCTGGTATTCTAACCACTGGATCTTTACTTCCGTGATATGTCCTACCTCCCACCAGGAGGTCAGATGACATTGGGAGACGATAATCATGTCCTTGGCCCAACTCTGAGTTTCTCTGAATGGGAAAAGGGGCAGCGTGCGAGGTGCTCCGCACAGGAAACAGACAAGGGTCATAGATCAGCCTGGAGTAGATTAGCCCACCATATAAAGCGCATGATCTAAGATGGTCACAATTCAGACTTTGTGAAGTGTCCCAAACTTAGCGTTTTGCTCGAGTGAAAAAAAAGAAACTGATTGGTGGAAGGTCAGCTGGAAGTGTTCCTCATGCTGTTGTGCTGGGGACATGACACGATGATTATGTAAATGGTTCCGGTTCAGATGCAGCCCAGGTTCGACGTGGCTAATGTGTAGATGTGTCCAGATGATTCATCTGTTTCCACATCGTTGGACATTCGTTCTTCCTGTAAAACCAGATGATGTATTTTTCCCCAAAAGCCTCCCCACCTGCCGAGCGAGCCTGTCAGTCCATCTTATCCATCATGCCCTCACTTCTGCTATAATGAGCTTTGCCCGTGTCTGGCTCACTTGTTAGACCACGAGTTCACAGAAGGCAGGGGCCATACTCTAGTCACCTTTGAATTCCCAGTGCAGATGCACAATAAGGATTCAGTAATGTCTACGGTGTTGGCTTCAGAAATAATGCTTCTCAAGAAAATTTTTGTGAAGAGTTTCTATCAATACCGTTCAATTCATGTAAGCTGTTGACCAGCTGTGTTGGGCTCAGGCAGTGAGCCAGTCGTGGCCTGGAAACTCAGGAGGCAGGTCTGGAGGCGAGCTGCCTTGATGCCCTCCCTACACAGCTGTCCCAGCAGCCACGGCACAGGATGGGTGCGGCAGGCAGCTCCTCTGAGAGCGGTGGTACCTATTGGGAAAGCAGCCGCGAGTGAGTGAGACAGGCCTGTCATCTCTCAAGTTGTCTTCTGTAGCTTCCTGCGGTTTTTGCCATTAGGTTCATTTTGGGGATAAAATATCACCTCCCAGAAAGCCCCTATGGAAATGCCTGTTGCCTTGTGGAGGGCATTCTTACTATGGCCTTGGATTCCTAAAGACTATAAGGCCAAATGAGGGCTGATAGCACTGGAAAATTGTTTGGTTTTATTTTATCCTTTTAGATACCTATGACTCATCTTACCCTCAGTAGAGCCCTTTTCAGCTGACAAGGGATTCCTGGGAGTGGGGAGGAGAGAAGGGGCATGTTAGCAATGGGTATGCAGATGACGTAAGAGTACAGATACCTGGCACCCCTGGGTTAGGGGACTCATGGGCCTGTGGGCATACTTTGGCCTGATGGGTAATAGGTTTTAGTGTTGCTGCCAAGGAAGATTCACTTTCCTGGTCTGCCTCCCAGTGCCCCTTATACCCCTTCAGACCACTGGACGGTCCTTGGGTGAATAGGAGAGATGTACCCTTAGAGAAAGAAAGCTAGCAGCCAGCTAGCCACCTGCACCATTACGGAGGGGAGGTGCGAGGAGCTGTCAGTGTTGGGAGCGCATTTCAGCTGCCCACTGTGTGCTGAGGGGGGGATGTTGCCATCGCCTAGCAGCCAGACAGATTGGAAGTTCCGGTTTGCCACAGTATCTGCATGCTGTAAATGGTCACCTCTGTGACAATAAGACTTCATGCAGATGGCATCTTGGTGGGACTGTCAGTGGGCAGTGACGGGGTCATTACCATACATGAATTAGTGAATGAACAGTGAGCATCAGGAGTGGGCTGGGGTCGCATTTATAGTGACAGAGGGTGAGCACTACCCCGGGACGGTTCACGTGATAAAGTATGTGCTGTGTCCTTATTGGGCTATTGGTGTCTTAGAATGCAGCTAGGTATCTGCGACCTTGGACAAGTCCTCAGCCTTTCTCCCTATCGGTTTCTTTGCCTTTAAAATAGTGGTAATAACACCTCCTCTCAATGAGGCGGTAAGCAGCACAGTGCCTGGCACGAAACCTAACATGTAGTGGACCTGCACTTGGGATTTTGTTTTTTACGAAGTTACGAAGCCACCCCCGGGCAGCAGGATAGTGGAGTATTGACCAGTCTGGGTCTAAATCCCAGCGCACCCACCTCCCAACCAGCTGTATGATTTTGAAATAGTCACTTCATGTTTCTTTCAAAGCCTCCATTTCTTTATATGTAAATGGAATCATGATAATAACTACCTCCTGGACCTTAGTGGATTTAAAGAGGGAACATATATAAAGCACCTACCACCACATACGGTGCATAGCAGTTCCCTGATCCACAGTAACAGTTGTTCTTAGCTGTAGTGGAGAGTAAAAAAAAAAAAAAAGCAGCAGCCCATCATTGCAGACTCTGCCTGTGTGTCTGCTGGCTTTGTGGCTGCATGCCTCCTGAGGAAGGTGAATCCACATTCACAGAGGCAGTGGGTAATTGGGTCATTGCCTCTGTATGGGCCAGGTCTGTCCTGAGGCACAAATTACCAGGTAATTCTCTTTTTTTTTTTTTTTTTTTTTTTTGAGTCTTCTAGTGGGCTATGTCTATTCTAATATAATAGACCTCAAAGAGGCATTTGTACGATCCAAAAGCATCATTTGTATGAACACTCAGGCCTTCACTACATGGAAATAACATCTGGGAGGGGCGGGGTGGTGGATATTGGTTCATATTCCTATGAATTGACACTTACCAAACTTCCAGTTCACTGTGTCTCCGCAATTTTCTCCTAGAGAAAAATAATGTTCGTGCAGACGTCTGGCTGTTGCTTGGACCTCGTTCGTTCTTGAATGTGCGTTGTGTATAATGTTTGCAGTAGCAGTCACATCGTGTCTGGATAAGTGAAGTGCTCCTCCCACACCAAGCCCCTCTGCCCCCAGCTCCAGCCCATCTCCTCCCCATGGTTCCAACGAGACAGAAGAGAGTGGGAGCTGTGCACAATGGGAGTTGATTCTGGAAAAGCGTGCTCACGGTCTGGCTGAGAGTGCACGCAAAGGGGTTTACAGAGGCAGGGAGACTTTTCTGAGTGGACAAGGTCAACCCCAGAACATCATGGTCTTCCTTTAACCTCCAGGTAATGCAGGTGGTGAAGGAGCAGGTAATGAGAGCTCTTACAACCAAGCCTAGCTCCCTGGACCAGTTCAAGAGCAAACTGCAGAACCTGAGCTACACCGAGATCCTGAAAATCCGCCAGTCCGAGAGGATGAACCAGGAGGACTTCCAGTCTCGCCCGATTTTGTAAGTTACCCACCACCTCCCCCTCCACCTCCTCCAGGGCTCTGACGGGCCATTTCTGGGGTGAAAGTCTCTCACACAGCCGGGCTGCGCTGGGAGCTCTTTGTGGGAGGCCAACGAGAGACGTTCCGAAAGGTTTCAGTCCAGCTGTGGAGTCCGAGCAGCCCCCTGGGCAGGCTGGGCAGAGTGGGCTGAGCGGGAGGTGGGCAGGTGCTGGTCGAAGGATCTAAACCAGGGAGTGGCCCAGTGATGGGTGAGCCCTCTAAGGACTGGGAGCAAACTTTGTTGCCCATGATGCTACATTCTCTGGAGGTGCCTTTGAGTGACAAGATGCGCTGGCCCAGCCAGAGTGAGGCCCATGCTAATTAAAGCAATGTCACTCAAGCAGCGTGCGTAGGAGGGCTGGGGAGCCCGAGAGGCGAGATCCACCTCCTCCCTGCCTGTTGGCTCCGCTCGGCATCACTTCATATTTCCCTTGTGACTGTCAACCGCAGGCCCAAGGCAGAGAAGGAGGGCCCCTCTTTACAGGACTTGGCATCCAAGCCCACCAGCAGCAGTCGCTTCGTTTCAGGTTCTCCATCTGTAAGATGTGCTGAACCTTGGACGCGGAGGCTGTTGGGTTTGCTTTGTCTTTTCTGAGAACTGGCCCGCGTGTCTTCCCTTGTCCCTTTCTAAGAGCTAGGCGGGTTGGGTGCCTTGTCATTTGTAGGGAAAGAAATGGGGTGGGGGGAGGGTAAGGAAGTGCTTGATGCTTGTGCGCACTCTGCTGGACACAGCTGATTCTAAGCTTCGTGTGAAGCCAACTAATAGCATAGGTGTCACTGGGAAGCCTGTCTTAAACCTCTCTCTCTCGCTCTCTCTCGTTCTATCTCTGTCTCCCTGTCTCTCTGTTTCTGATTCTTGTTCTTCCTGCCTCTCTTTCTGTTACTGGCTCTTCTATATCTGACATTTCTAATGCTTGGCAAGTCGCAAAGCACCTCTGTTTTGTTTGCTCACGTCCCTGTGAGATAAGCAGGTCTCGTCCCATCCGAGGACCAGGATGTAGTCTCGGCAGCTGAGGCCTCTCTTAGCAAGCGGGGGACCAGGACTTGAAGCCCAGCCCGCTGATCCCTCAGCTCATGCTCGTCTACCTCACAGAGTCCCTTTGCCAAGTCCAAGATTAAGATGCAGTTTAAAAGGCGCACAGGTCTGAAAAGACAGTAGCCAAGCCATGGCGTTCCTTTTCCAACCCCACGTCACCTTTAGGAGCCGCAGCGCAGAGCTACAGACTTGCATGGG
Organism: Ia io; assembly: GCA_025583905.1. Taxonomy (NCBI): domain Eukaryota; kingdom Metazoa; phylum Chordata; class Mammalia; order Chiroptera; family Vespertilionidae; genus Ia; species Ia io. Next base: position 78,576,165 of record JAJQQW010000016.1, on the reverse strand, counting down.
AGGAGGTCGGGCAGCAGGGGAGCGGAATGCCGCCCAAGTGTCTTTGGGGAAACCTCACTGGCACCCGCCACTGCTTTCCCTTGACCCTTGACCTCGCAGGTAAGTCCAGTAGCTGCACAGACAGGATGTGGCCCATGAAGCTGCAGGATTTACTCTCTGGCTTTTTACAGAGCAAGTTTGCCAACCTCTGTTCTCAATGAACACTGGGGAGCAGCTCAAGGGCAACCAGGTCCAGGAGAGAATCCCACTAGCCTAGGGGTGCCGTCTGTCTGTCTGTCTGCCTCCTTGGGCCTGGGCCTGGAGTTGTCACAGTGCTAGACTTGGAATTGCTCTTCACACTCTCATTTGCCTACCTCTTTTCTAAAAAAAATATCTTTTTATCGATTTCAGAGAGGAGGGAGAGGGAGAGAGAGATGGAAACATCAGTGATGAGAGAATCATTGACTGGCTGCCTCCTGCCCACCCGCTCCTGAGGATCGAGCCCGCAACCTGGGCATGGGCCCTGACCGGGAATGGAACCATGACCTCCTGGTTCATAGGTCAATGCTCAACCACTGAGCCACACCAGCCAGGCCCTTCCTTTTTCTCCTCCTCCTTTTATTGATTTACGAGGCCTTTAGATAGAACGAGAGGAATATTTGTCAAAACCGGAGCCAGGGAAACTGCGCCCTCCCTGCCTGGGAAGGGAACACCACAGAGGACAGGTCCCCCGCGATTCAGAGCAAGCCCCGGGTCACAGTGAGTGAGCCTCAGCTCCTGTCAAACACGGAGGGTTTGGGGAACATAATCTAAGCAAACTCAGTGCTACCTTGTAGGCACACTGTCTGCTTTGGAGTCACAGCAGTTTCCCAGGAAAGGCACTCATATCCCCATTTTACAGGTGAGAAAACTGAGGCTTAGATGGGCTACGTGAAAGGCTCACCTCGGGCAGAGCCTAGATTGAAGGCCCAGCCTTCTGAGTTCTAGGTCTGCGTTCTAATCACTACTTTCAGCAGCCCCGAGGGCTGGGCTCTGGGTCTCCCTGCCCAGTTTCCACTAGAGCAGCTCGATGAACTGCCCCATGATAAAAAGATCTCTGCTCCTAAAAAATAGATTTAAAAATCCATTAAACTCTGTCACGATATCCTCACAGCCCAGTGCATGTAGAAGCAAATGACATTATGTTAGCCAGAGAAGGATGTAGATACCCCTTAATTCACATCCTCGCCATCCCGTCTCTCTGGGCTAGAACCCTGGACAATGCATCGTTCCCATTTGCCAGTGACAGAACCGAAAGCAAAACATGGTTCCGAGTTTGCCTGGACTCAGCGTTTGCTGTGGAATAGTCATCGGGCTGTGGCCGATGTCCCTGTTGGGTCAGGTCACCAATGTCGTCTCTGAGACCGACTTGGGGCGAGGGCGGACATGACCAGAGATTTATATGCCCAGTAAAGCTCCGTGCTTTTTGCAGAAGTTTATGTGTGTCTTTGTAAAACAAGAGGAGAAATTTCTCAGGACACTGTGGTCTGGAAAAGCATCACTCGAGTGGCTAGTGCTTTGGTGGGATTCTGTAAATGTCAGAGGATCCATAGTGTTATTGTTACAGATACGCGTTCACAGATGAGTCTCCAAAGCCCAGCTTGGGGGGCATTGGGATATTCATGAAAAGATGCAACTGCACCCCTTCTTCCCTGCCTTCCTTGCCTCCCTCCCCCCACACCCACCCACAAAGCCCTGTCCCCCAGGCCCACTGTGGAACGTGTTTATTTTCACAGGGAGCTCAAGGAGAAGATTCAGCCAGAAATCTTGGAGCTGATCAAGCAGCAGCGCCTGAACCGCCTCGTGGAAGGGACCTGCTTCAGGAAACTCAACTCCAGGCGAAGGCAAGGTATGGTGCCTGGGGCTGCTCCACACCCGGGACCTGCCCGTGGGAGTCCCAGGGGTGTGGCGCTGGTTTAAGGGGAGGCCATGCAGCACTGAACTCGGACAGGAATCACAGTCCCTGTGAGTTCTGACACCCTGTGCACGCCCAGGGAGAACTGAAGTCCAGAATTCCAGTGGATCCATGGAGCTGAAGAGCCCTTCTGGGCAACGTAATACCATGAGTTTTCTGTGGTTCAGCAACAGCTACCGTGTGTTGATTGAGATGTTACCATGTGGTGGCTGTGGTGTAACTTACATTCATGAATTTCATCCTCACAGTAACCCTGTGGAGGAGCTACGGGGGTTGCACCCAGTTTACAGATACGGGAACCAAGGTACTGAGGTGTAAGCACTGCCCAGTCACAGAAGAGCAGGGATGCCCAGCAGCTCCATGGCCCTTACTTTTGTTTTTATATATTTTTTACTGATTTCAGAGAGGAAGGGAGAGGGAGAGGGATAGAAACATCAATGATGAGAGAGAATCATGGATCCGTTGCCTCCTGCACACTCCACAGTGGGGATCAAGCCCACAACCCAGGCATGTGCCCTGACCAGGAATCAAACTGTGACCTAGGTCAGTGCTCAACCTCTGAGCCACACCAGCCAGGCCCTAAGGTTTTTATAATTTGTATGAAACTCCATAGCTGGTGTGTCAGGGCCAAGTGTGTCCCCCAGGTCTATGGGACTCCAAAGCATTGGTGAGGCCAAACCACCTGGAGAAGGACTTGAGGTTCTGAGGTCATCTTCTGCTGTGAAGGGAGACAGCAGCCTCCAGGGAGGCAGCATTCTGAATCAAAACACAGGACTCTCCCTCTGAAGAATGGCCAGTGACGCGAGGAGGACCTGCAGGCAGGGTGACCTTCCTGTGGCCTGCCCCCCAGCTGTCTTCTGTCACTGCGCTCAGAGGGAAATCTGTATCTCATCACCTGAAAGGTGACAGCTCCCTTGAAAATAGCGCTGGGTCCCTCCCGCTGTGTGACTTGGAAAGGTTCGGCCTTAGGCAGCCAGTAGACCATCCGCTGAAGACTCCACATTTTCAGCTAACCTATGAGGGATCCAAAATCCGAGTAGAAGTGTCCCCTCTGCCTCCCACATATAGGACTCGCAGGGCCCCGGGGCCAGCAGCCAGCGGCCAGCGGTGGCCTCTGCACCCAAGACTGAGATGTTGGCTGAGTCCACTGCAGAGGGGATCAGGACTCGGTTCTTGCTGGGCCCCGTGCCTCCCTGAACTGGCCAGCCTGTCACACTCAACAGTGGTAGCTCTTCTCACTGCTTCTTCTCACTGTGGTCATCTCCCCTGAGGACCTGGATCCAGCCCCACACTCATCTCAGCCTGGATGGTGAAGACAGACAGTAAACAGCCCTGTTCGTAGAGCCGCCTTTGGCCAAGTTCATTAACATTCAATAACATGTACAGTTTCTTTTCATCCCCTTGATGGAGCAGACACAGAGTATTTCCATCTCGCAGGAAGGTCTGTCGCACGTGACCGCAGGAATTAGGATCATAGTGGTGATTAGCTCCATAATGAGCCACGTGACTCGGAGAACAGCTTTAATCAGCCCTGGAGACCTGCTTCCCACGCTTGTGTGTTTTAAAACCAGCTTTTCCCTCTGATCTTTCAGAGAGATGGAGATGGAGATGGGATAGGGAGAGAGAGAGAGAGAGAGAGAGAGAGAGAGAGAGAGAGAGAGAGAAGAGAGAAGAGAGAATTGTCTCCATGTTTTAGTTTTGGAGTTTGAGGAATGAAGAGGTGGCTATTAAGGTACTAAATTCCTAGTTGACTGGGAGGCCTCTGTAGTGACTCCTATTTTCCCTTTAAATGCTAGTAAACAACCTTTGGCAGTGTTCTCACTGCTTCTTCTCATTGCCTTTAGTGACACAGTCCACTCGTTCATTGCCCAGAGGGACTGAGGGACTGGTAACATCAGGCCGGGTTTTGAAAAGAAAACACACATTTTTCTTCCCATCAGAGAAACTGCAAATCAAGCTGCCACCGGCGGCTGCCACTGACACTGTCTCCCCACGAGTGGGCGCTGTGCTGGTCGGAGCTGGCGCCTCTGCCTTTCCTTAGAGCCGCTCTACCTTCGAGGCAGACATAACCACGTTAGGGTGCCAAAGTCTTCCCAGAGCGCAGGACGCCAGCCATTACCCCACGGAAGACCCTGGCGGAGGACCAGCATGTGATTCTCAGGAGTCAAAGCAACCTCCGAGCCTTCTCAGTCCCTTTGCCATCCGTCTGACTTCCTCTTCGACGGGGAGGCGCAGGCACATCGCTAACAGCAGTGCTGCACTGGTGCTTTCCTCTCCCCGGCATTTTAGTGGTAGACAGAGAGGGGAGCTTACATGGGACAAGAGAAGGGCTGGGCTGCGAGGTTAGGTCAAGAGCACGTGAGGCTCCAGCCGGAGGAAACCCATCAGCCGTACATCAGCTATTGCTAAGGTCGAGCTCGGTAGCCTTCTCCATGTTCTTGGAACAAACATCGATGACAACTTTGCAAGGAAGATGGTTGTCTTGCCTTCCGGAGCCTGATAAATAGCCCCTCTTCTCTAGTGGTTTCCGAACTTAAGAAGACGTTGCCGCAGGGACCTGCTCTGTTCCTGCTTTTCCCTGCAGTGAGTCCCTGTCCCTGCTTCTCAGCGGGGGGACGGATGTTCCCACCACGCCCCTGGTCGCCATCAGGAACTTAGGATCCGCTCCTTTCCGAAGCATCCCGATCGGAGGAATCACGTGTCTTCCAGGCAGTGCTGTTAGGAGATGCGTGTTTTGTCAGGCCTGTGGGGAACCCGGGCCCCTTACCTGTACCTCTTTGTGTCTCCTCCTCAGACAAGTTCTGGTATTGCCGGCTGTCCCCCAACCACAAGGTCCTGCACTACGGAGACCTGGAGGAGAGTCCTCAGGGGGAGGTGCCCCACGACTCCCTGCAGGACAAACGTAAGTGCCCGCCCGCGGGCGGCCGGGGGTGGGGGTGCTTGCTTGTTTCTGGGTCACTAAATATCATGCAGAAAAGCTAGCCATCCACCCACATAAACCACCCATAACCCACTGAAAGTCCTGGCCTGGGCGTCCTCATGAAGCACAGGACCTTCGTGGATTCAGGCTGGGGACTGCACAGGGAAGGGAAGGCGGAAGAGGGTGTGAGCCTGAGGTCCAGTCGTCTGCTTTCACGTGACTTACCCGGTGCCGCTTCAGGGAGCAGGAATGGTGTGAACCCGATTCTGTCCATTGTCCTTTCCTGCTGATCGGAAATAATCATGACGCCGCCCACCTTTACTTATTATAGTTCAGTGTATCCCATAATCTGATGCAAAGCTAATGGCAGACCCAAGTATGCTGCAGTAATCAAAGAGGGCTTCCCGGAGGAGGCAGCATCTAAGCACAGCCTTGAGACTGCACAGAGATGGCTGTCGCATTTAAGCTCCTTGTCTAGAAAAGGTACTCTCTGCCTGTTTCCCAACTTCTCCAAAGACGTAACACAGACACTTAGGGAATTTACAGTCATCTGCATGTTACTGTTTTCGAAATATTCCCTGAAATACATATTATTTGTATTTATTTGCTATTTCTGTAAGATGTCTGTTTTAATGTATGCATTTTGAATAACTAGTACTTTGATAGATTATTTTAGCCCAACACCAAACCAGGTTACAGGTTTCTTTAGGCACTATTAAGTATACACATTAAAGGGAGGATTATAGAAACATTAAAGTATACAAGCCAATGAATTAATTTGAGAGAGAAATGAGACGAAATGAACACAGCCTCAGAAGGTATCCCAGGAAGAGAAATCAAAGAATGAGAAAAATAAAGACACCTTTAAGCAGCCTTTCTAAGTCACACTGGGCCTGCAGTGAGTCCTATCCGTGGGTCCCAGATGGAGCGCTGACCCCCAGGTCCCTGCACCTAACCTCTCGTCATCCCGGGGCCCACGGAGGTCAAGTCTGTCTGGCCTCCCTTGAAGCCCATGGCATCGCAGGCGAAAATAGCCCAGGATTGGAACATGCCTGGCCCAGTCAGACTCTGCTGGCATATCAGACCGGCAGCCTGGGGCCTCCTCTCTTCCTCCAGCTCAGACGTGGGGCAGCCTGGGCTTTGCGGTGTCATTTGGCTCAGAACGCAGTCTCCTTTCCTAGACGCGCTGCCTCCCAGCACTGTTGGCGCTGTTCGTGGGAAGAGAAGGAAATTGAAGCCTTTCGCTGCGGCGCCTGGGGCAGTGTCTGTGTGCCCTGCAGTGGGCACCCGGCCTCTGTCTGTAATGAGGTCCCCCCTGCAGGTCTCAGGAAATACTCCCTACCCCGCTGTGGACAAGCTGGACCCGTGGCTCTGAGGATGGGTCTGGGACCAGCATCCCTGGGGAACTTACTAGAATGCAGAGTCTAGGCCTCACTCTCAGACCTGCTGAATCAGACACTCTAGGGATGAGGACCCATCCACTGCTGTCTAAGCCAAGAACCCATAGGTGTGCGGGCGTGCGTGTGCATGTGTGTGTGCGCGCGCATTGGAGACAGCACATCTGTGTGCACATCTGTCCAGAGACGGGGTGTAGTCATGTAAGGACGTCGAGTGAAGCTATGATGTGCCTGAGCTGAGAAGGCCCAGCCTCGGACACTAAGTTTGCTGCCTTGGGCCTGCTACCTGGTTTGCATGGTCCCAATTACACACTCTGCCTGGCGCCAAATGGCCCTTTCTCTTGGAGCCTTAAACGTCAGACACTTCATTCCAGAAGAATGAGTCAGGTCTTCCATTAATGTCCAGTGCCATCGCTCATGCCTGGGACATGGCCCTGCCTTGAGACCAAGGGGGAAATTGCCTTCCACCCCTGAAGTTCATTAGTGCTGGATATTGAGGTACCAATGCAGTGAAGTGTCACAGAATCCTCTTCCTACAGAGCATGGGTGAGGATGGGGAGACTCTCCGGAGCTGTCTCCATCCCTAAAGGGTTAGGAAATCAGGTCCTCTTATCATATTTGTTTTGTTCGACAGAAAATGGGGTCCTTAAAAATCCCTATCTCCCTTCATCCCCTCGCCCCATATCTCCCCACCAGGTTGACAGGCCTTCGTCACCCCCACGAACACTTGACTGCATTGCTTTTGAACCCCCGGCCCTCCGTGCCTCCCTTTGAGAGAATCTAGGCCATTGCTCTGCACTCCCACATCAAAGGGGCCGGGAGGAGGAGGCACCCCCCACACACACAAGGCGATGAAGCCAATTACAGAAGACGGAGGAGCGGCTGAGACAGCAAAGCCAAGTGAGCGGGTGGGTCCCTGATGCACGGTGAAAATTCCCATCCCCATTCTACAGAGAGAACGAACTTTGATTACTGATCATGACAACAACTCCAAATAACATTTCTTGGGGGCTTACTATATGGCAGGCACAGTGCTGAGAACTTTACATAAATCACCCTCCTGACAACCTGACGAGGTAGATCCCATTGCCCTTGTTTACAGATAAGGAAACTGGGGTACAGGAAAATTAGGTGGCTTGTTCAGGGTCACACGGCTAATACATGGTAGACAAAGATCTGAGTGCCGTCATCCAACGCCATGGCCCAGCCGTTGCCCACTGTTCTGCCCGTCTAGATTACAAGCCAGCTGTGATTGTGGCTCCAACATCAGCACAACCCTCTGAGATGGGTGATGTCATCGGTTCACATTGCTGGCGAGGACGCTCAGACTCCCAGGCATCAGCCCAAAGCGGGTAGCCAGTGGGTGGGTCTAGATTTCACACCCAGGCTCTGCGAGTCCACAGGCACAGCCCTTCCCACCACTCCATGCTGCAGCTTAGAGACTGGATCCAGCCGGTCCCTCCTCCTCTGTGACTCCGCCCACAGAGGCTGTGTCCACCGCAGTGCTCAGCTCACCAGCTACTTCCTGGGTGATTTCTGCCTCTAGCGGCGCCCAGTAGGGAAAACTAACACTGTTTTTATCAGGTGGCCATATTTACTTGTGCAATGGTACTTTTGTTTTCATCACAATTAAAGTTTCTCCTACAGGTGTTAGCACTCAAAGCATTTGCTGAACATATCTGAAGTGATAACCACATCAGGGCTGTTTTTGGTGTGAGTGGGGTGCTGACACCTTCCAAACATGGGGAGAAATCATGGCCCACCACGGGAGCATGGAGGGGAAGAGAGGGCAATTGTCCCAGCTCTGACCCCTACTGGCTATGTGACTTCACATCTTTATTTCCTTGAATTAGGTCTCAGTCTTCCCATCTCTACAATGGGAGTGTTGAATTAGATCATCTCAATCCAGCAGAAAGTGAAGAAAGCATAGAAAGACATGAAGCCAATGCCCCAAGGATTTAGAGTTGAGGGTAGGGTGCCAGTAGTGACCATCCTGTTCTCATATCTCTTGGCCCCACTTCTCTATGCTGCCCCCCTCCCCCACCCCCACCCCCGCAAAAAAAGACCTCATAGAAACTCTTGCCTGGCTTTGACCTCGTCCAGAGCCCTCTGCTGCCCTCTTAGAGTGCAGGTGCCAGAGCCGTGAGTTTGGTTCTGCTCATGGCAATAGAGGGCCTAATTCTCCAGTGCCTCTAGAGGCAACGAGGCAAAGAACAGCCTTTAAAAGCCATGGGGTCTTTTTAGGATTAGCGTTTTCCTCTTAGCCTTAATCCTGTAACAGGCAGTGTGTCTCCTTGACAGGGACAATGCCTGTAGGAAACATGAAGTCTGTCCTGCCACAAGCAAGGTGGGAGCGTGCCTTCCTCCTGAGACTCTAAGGCCGCTCCCACAGCAGCCTTTGTGCGCATCATGTCCCCTTCCGCATGGTGGGTTCTCAAAGCCACCGGCAGCTTACTATTTATAGATTGGAGACTCTCTAGTTCACTGACCACGTTACAGATTATGCAACAAAAGACTTTCCAGTCTGAGGTACTCATGATTCATATGCCATCTGACGCTTGAGAAGGTTTTCTGAATCGGTGTGTTCATTGTGTCAAATCCACTTCAGTGGTGGCTTCTCCATTGAACAGTGAACCCGACTTCCCCAAATGCCCTCCCCTCTAGGATCATGAATAGGCAGCCAGGCAGGCCACCGAGAGGAACAGGGCTGATGGCCGGTTATGAAGGTGGATTTGAGGAGAGCTGAAGGTTGGTGGTTGTAGTCAGCAGTGGGTCCGGGAATTACAGGGACCGACTACAGGAAATGTCAATGCGAGGGAGAGAGGCAGAGGCAGGAGCGGGCTCCAGGGTGAAGGATTATGCCACTCAGGATAGACTGCACTGCTACGTTCTGCTGCAGCAACAAACAACCCCCAAATCTCAGTGGCTCAAGACAGTCAGAGTCCGTGCCTCCCTCCCCACATTACGTAACTGACATGGGTCACTTACTCAGAGACACGGGCCCGTGGCTGCTTTGCCATCCCATAGCCGTGCCATCTGGATGGAACATGTGGAGAGAGGCTGGTGGGCATGGACTTTTCCCTCCTTCGTCAGTTAAAGAGACTGGCCATTTCCTTTCACACTTCATTGGCCAGAACTAACCACATGGCCCCAAAAGTTGCTGAGAAGTGTAGTCATCCATATGCCTGGAAAGAAAGGAAAGCCAGATATTAGTGAGTGCAAGTAATGGGGTGTAGAATCAGGACTGCACGATGAAGGAGCAGACATCATATCGTGGGACAGGTGGCTGTGGGGGTGCAGAGATTCCCCAGAGGGTTCGTGGCAGCCACAATCTTCTCTAGGGCTGGAGAACGCATGTCAGCAGATTTGCACAAAGTTCTGAGCTGTTTCAGGGTACCTGGAAAATGTTAGCTTTTAAGAGGTTTTCCTGTTGTATCATTTTGATAGTCTATATATATTATAATTCTATCGTCCTCTAAGTATGACCCTCGCAACTCAATTCCCCAGTAAAAGTATGTGAACTTTAATTGTGAAATTTCTTGTCATCTTTGCCATTAAGGGAATGATTACTACGGAAATTACTGGTTAATTACTTAGGAATTCAGTACTCAAAGTGTCCGCAGATACAAAGTGAGACAGTCTCTTATGGGACAAAAGATTAGCAATTGGAAAGGGACAGGTGACAGGTTCCAAACCTCTCTCTCTCTCTCTCTCTCTCCTCTCTCTCTCTCTCTCTCTCTCTCTCTCTCTCTCTCTCTCTCTCTCTCTCTCTCCCTCTCTCTCTCCAATTACTTTAACAAAACGTTTTAAATGCAAACACCTTTCCATCTCTTTTTATCTCCTTCCAAGTCCTGAGTAAGACACGAGATAGCATCTTTTCATCTAACTGCGCGAGAAATACCAGCTACCATTTCCCTATCAGAAAAGAACATTCCCTTCCTTGCGCTTCAGTGTCACTGTCTGTGAAACAGGGATAATGAACCCTGCCTTGCAGAATTGTTTTGGGAATAATGAGCTAGGGACGGGGAGAATGACAGTGAGGGAGGGCTCAGAACTATTTAGTCAAATAAGTGTTTTATGATAGGGCTGCTTTTCCTCATACCCAAAACTCAGAGACTAAATAGAAGCAGATACTTCAGCAAGAGACCCTGACGCACTCGAAGCACTTGGCCTTGTTTTTGGCACTCAGTGTCTTCCACAATACCAGTAGTAGCACCACTATTGCTGTTATCATTACTGCTTCCTCTAATTCTGTCACTTTCACATGACTGCAGTGGGATTTTTTTTAGGTATTTGTCTTGATGAACTAAATTCTGTTTATCAACATAGATTTTTCTCCCCAGGATGCTTTTTGCCGGAATATAAGGACATATATTAGTTTCCAAGCCCTGGGCACTGCCTGACTTCTCTTCCTCTTTGCAACGCTTCTTTCTCCTTGCTGTGGCTTCTGGGGCGGCCGCTGGGCTGGCAGGCGCCATGCTCAGTCCTGCTTCTCTGCTGGCACCTCAGTTCTTACACGGTGGCATCACTCTCATTTCTTTTATGAATTGCAGTGCCGGTGGCAGACATCAAAGCGGTGGTGACAGGGAAGGACTGCCCTCATATGAAAGAGAAAGGTGCCCTTAAACAAAACAAGGTATGGCTTCCACGTTATTGCATGTAGTTCTGTCTGAGCAGTGCAGCAGCTGTGGGCCCAGCCTTCGTTCTTTAGCAGCAATGCGCATATGCGTGCATGCCTGCTGCCTGCCTGTGTGCGTCCGTGTGTGTGTGTGTGTGTGTGTGTGTGTGTGTGTGTGTGCATGTGCGTGTGTGTGTGTGGTTGTGGTTGCGCATCTTTCTCCTTTCCTGATTTCTTTTACATCTGCAGCTTATTTTCCCTCCCGCCAATCATGTGTTGAATCTGTTCTCTCCTTCCCTATGTCCAGCCCTAGGACTTGCTCTCTGACTGTTGTCCCTGGCTTCTCTCCAGCCTTGTCCGCCCACACCCTCTCCCCCGCTCCCTCTTCCTGGGCCTCTCCTAACCTCCCATTGATGTTTATATTATCCCTTACCCAACTCCACTCCCCAATCTCTTCCATTTTCTCCTGCTGTTATCACCTTAGTAGCCCCAATGGGGTCTCAGGGAAGCCTGGGAAAGGCAGAAACCAAACGACTCAGAAAATCGTAGAAAATGTTTGAGGCCTGATCTCCTTCCGGATGGTGGAGAGTGCTGTGAAGTAGGCCAAGCCCAGCTTCAAGCAGACACTTACCCCAGAGCTGGATGTCGCTTCAGTCCTGTTCACACTACAACAGTTTTCACCCGCCCCTCCTAGTTGACCAGCTGGCTGTTCATGAGGACAGCTCACAGCCCTGCCAGAGCGTGTGCCAGGGGCATTATCTGGAAAGATGCAAGATTTCTTTTGCCCCAGTTTGGAGGTATTTGATCTTGGAGGGGCTACAAGGAAGGCAATTCTTTGTTTATACCTCTTGGCATCTATGGTATATAGTACCCATCCATGAATGAAATTACCCAGATCCATCAGGGTGCTCCCACCACCTTGGTACCAAAAATTATCATATAGATCAATACGTTGCTCTTCGATTGTTCACGTTTGGTATCTATGAGGAATATAAACATGATATGCATTTTACTTGATCAGTCAGGATTAAAGTGAATAATCCCTGCTCTGTAATGTCTAACACGAAAAGACAGTGGGGAATCACGGTCTGCATTGGATGACCCTGTCTATGGTTGAGGAAAAACAAAAGTACATGCACACACACACACACACACACACACACACACACACCAAGTTCTATCCTCAAGGTCACCTGGATAGATGGGACAGAACCCACAGAGTTAAAGTGATTGCTGGCCAAAGTGGCCAAATGAGGCGAGTCACCCCAAAACAAGATGAGGAGTGGCAGGCAACACTGTGTACTGAAAAGATGTTGTGTACATCCTTGCTCTTGTGTCCATTCAGTCCATTATTTGGCCCCTGGAAGATGACAGTTCCAAAACCAAGGCACCATCATGGCCAGAATTTCTCTGAGCATCCCCTGACCCAACGTGCCTTGTCCCTGGTTCCAGGGCCAGAGGGTAGAGCGCGAGGTCAGAGGCCCTGGGCAAGCGGGGATCTTCAGGTCCTCCTGCTCCTCTGTCCCCAGAACTCCCCCTCCGGGGCCTCCCGCCACACGGTGAGGGGGCCTGGTGAATCAGCGGGATAAAGGATGGCCATGAGCTGCTCCTGGACATCAGTTCTCACTGAGTTAAATTCACTGGGAATAAAAGATCTCAGGCGGGGAGCTCAGAGGGCTGAGTAAGTGCCATGGGGTGTGACAAGGAACCCCTGAGGGGGACACTGCCCCAGATCCATGACAGCATGCCCCCCACCTCCTGGCGCCTCTCTCCCTCCGGAAGGCCTGGACAGGTGGCAGCTCTGGAGTGTGAGCTGAGAGGTGTCATTGCTCCCTGCTCTGCAGCCGCCCTGCGCCACGTGCGGGAGCACTGACCTCCACTGACAGCTCAATGACAACAGCCAGAGACATCAATAAAACTCATTATAAGTGATAGCAGCCTCTGAGACAGGCACGCGGCTCGGAGAATTAATTCCTCCCTCTTCCTCCCCGCCCAGGCAGCTTCGGCGAAATTAGAGCGGGGACTGGCATGCTCCCGAATTTCCCGTTTCCTGATGTTGTGTCAGGAATCTGGGTCACGACAGGGCCCCTCATTCACGTCCTCACGGGTGCATGCCTCGGAAGGGCCAGGACCCAAGTCTGCACGCCCCCCACCTTGTCAGTGACTTCTTCTCTTGTAAGGCTGCACCCTGCCGACTGCGCAGACCAGTAGGATGCTCATTGCGCTCAATATCGTACAGTGCAGACAACTTGAGAAGTACATGTTAACATCCACATCAGACGGGCACCGCGTGTCTCACCCCAGGCCACTCGGCTACAGTGAAATGACAGTGTCCCTTAGTCCTTGGTCCTTTGTGTCTGGCTCCTCCTGTCTGCACTCAGTAGACACTCACCAGTGAAGGAACCCAGCTCTTCTGACATTGGGCCCAGGCTCCCACATTGGCTGCTGTGGTATAAAATCTAGGGTTGGGTAGCCTTTGCTCTACAGTAGTTCAAAGATCAAGGGGCAGACATGGTCCCTAAAGATAATGGGTTCACCCAAAAGCGTCGTTACCTACGTGTTTTAGGACATTTACACCCCTATGAGCATCTGTCTGTGAGGTGCTCAGAGGGAGAGCGGCCCTTCGTGCTGCTGACGAGGAGGGGTTACAGCTTTGCGGTGCCCCTGGAAGAGCGATGCTGAAGAGGGAGCCACAGCTGTGGGTGGCGTGGCCCTGGGCCACTCATGGGGCCGCCACTTCTCAGGACACACCGGGAGCCCTACCCCGTGTTCAGTCTGCAAAACGACGGCCCTGTCCCTGAACGGGGTGTTTTCCCATCTCTTGCAGGAGGTGCTTGAACTCGCTTTCTCCATCTTGTACGACTCCAACTGCCAACTGAACTTCATCGCTCCTGACAAGCATGAGGTAAGGGCCTTGGTGGGGTGAGCTGATGAGAGGATGTCACACTTTGTCTAGAAAAACAAGCAGGAGGAAAATAGGGGAAAGAAAGAAATTTCACTTGTTTTAAAAAAAAAAGCAAAATCATGACCAAAGGAGCATCTTGTAGACTCGGGATAGAAGGGAAACCTCTTGAGAACCTGCCGGCTTCTCCCTCGCTCGGTTAAGAGTCCATGTAAAGCAGAAGAGTCTGCAGATGCCTAAGGCTCAGCCAGGGCCTCGCTGCGCCCCCAGGAGAGGACCGCTGGGTACCGCTGTGGAGGTTACATGGAATACTTCCTTTTTGGTCAGGATTTTCCCCAAACTTGTCTCTATTCTTTAAAATACTGTATACACCCTGCCTGGCCAGCTTGGCTCAGTGGTTGAGTTGACCTATGAACCAGGAGGTCACGGTTCGATTCCCGGTCAGGGCACATGCCTGGGTTGCGGGCTCAGTCCCCAGTGTGGGGTGGGCAGGAGGCAGCCAATCGATGATTCTCTCTCATCATTGAGGTTTCTATCTCTCTCTCCCTCTCCCTTCCTCTCTGAAATCAATAGAAATATATATTTTTTAAAAATAAAATACTATATACACCCAAAACTAACATAAAATAATATTGAAAAATAAAATTTAGAAACACATTTGTTATGGGAGGTTTTTTTTAAGTTATTTGAGAGGTTTAGGGCTGTCTCCACTGCCGGGATTTATTTCTGAGATGCTTTTGTTCCTTTTTGACATCCTGTTATATGTGTGATTTGTTTCTCTTCTTGAGGCACGCTGTCAGCTATATTTAAAATATTTAGCATGAAGCTAGGAAAGTGCGTTTGGAAGAGAAAGTACAGCGATGGTTGATTTAACTTCTTCTCTTGTAAGTTCGAACCCAGCATCATGCTGGAGACTTATTTTTAGACGGCACCATTCAGATTTGTTCGGCGTGTGGCCGCATAAACAGCTCTCAGAATGGAAGGACGCGTCCGTAAAATCGCACTGTGTTCCCCAGGCCCTCCAGGAGCTGCGCTCATTTGGAAGTTATTCAGAGCCCGGCTTTCACTGGTTTGAAGCTTTTGAATAAAATTGTACATCCCAGAGCGAGAGGAGAGATTAGATGCAAATCCTGCATTTAGAATGGTGCTTGCATATCATTCTGGGCTGCTTGACATTTAGTGTGCAGAAGGCTCTGGCTTTGTCCTCGTCGTCCTGAAAATAGGTTCTGCGTCCTACTGTTTCCCTTTTGAAATGAAACTGTGGGTGCGCGCGGGCCACCGCATCCAAGTGGTGAGCTGGAATAGGAGACTGGGGTGCCGTGTAAACGGTGGGAGGCCTCCCCCTGAGCGTTCATTCCCGTAGCGCTCGGGCTGGGCTGCCAGGTCCGGTGTGTCTGCCTTGCTGTGGGAGGAGAGCCGCTGTGTGCCTGTGAGCACTTTCACCTCTGCCGACCACTTTCCCGTCCGCTCCCTCGTTTGAGTGGCATCCTCACGCCGTGAGGTAGAAACAGCGGTCACGGCACCCTCTTACCAGGGAGGAGAGCCGCTTCCCCGGGGAGCACCTCAACAGCAGGAAAGATCTGGTCATTGTAACTCCTCGTGCTTTCGCCTTCCTCTCACTTGACTCTCATCTAACATCCCAAAGAGCAAGCCACTAGTGTCCCCATTCGTGAAGGAGGGAAACGAGGTGCAGAGGTTAAGACACGTGTCCCCGTCAAGCAGGTCGGAAGCGATGAGCTGGGATTGGAGCCGGCGGGGGGGCGGGGGAGGGTTTCCTCCGGAAACCCCTGCTCTCTGGCTCCTGCTCTGTGGCTGGGCAGAGAGAAAGAAAGCGGGACCTAACTCACAACTCCTGCCTGTGCCCAGCACCCAGCTTCAGCCGCTATCAGCTCCAAGCCAGTCTGGTTCCATCTGCACCACACCCACCCACGGGCCACCCCTACCCAGTGGCCACCCCCACCCAGCACCACCCACACCCAGCACCACCTCCACCCAGTGCCACCCACACCCAGCACCACCCCCACCCAGCACCACCCACACCAGTATCACCCACACCCAGTGGCTACCCCCCACCCACACCTACACCCAGCGCCATCCCTACTCAGCACCACCCACACCCAGCATCACCCACACCCAGCGGCCACCCACACCCAGCAGCCACCCACACCCAGTGGCCACCCACACCCAGCATCACCCACACCCAGCGGCCACCCACACCCAGCATCACCCACACCCAGCGGCCACCCACACCCAGCATCACCCACACCCAGCGGCCACCCACACCCAGCATCACCCACACCCAGCGGCCACCCACACCCAGCATCACCCACACCCAGCGGTCACCCACACCCAGCATCACCCACACACAGCGGCCACCCACACCCAGCATCACCCACACCCAGCGGCCACCCACACCCAGCATCACCCACACCCAGCGGCCACTCACACCCAGCGGCCACCCACACCCAGTGGCCACCCACACCCAGCATCACCCACACCCAGCGGCCACCCACACCCAGCATCACCCACACCCAGCGGCCACCCACACCCAGCATCACCCACACCCAGCGGCCACCCACACCCAGCATCACCCACACCCAGCGGTCACCCACACCCAGCATCACCCACACCCAGCGGCCACCCACACCCAGCATCACCCACACCCAGCGGCCACCCACACCCAGCGGCCACCCACACCCAGCATCACCCACACCCAGCATCACCCACACCCAGCGGCCACCCACACCCAGCATCACCCACACCCAGCGGCCACCCACACCCAGCATCACCCACACCCAGCGGCCACCCACACCCAGCATCACCCACACCCAGCGGTCACCCACACCCAGCATCACCCACACCCAGTGGCCACCCACACCCAGCAGCCACCCTCCAGATTATGTTCGAAGCCCATCCAGATGCCATGTCGTTTTATTTGTGCAGTGGGGGGAGGTTGCCGCCCGGGTGAGGACTCCTGGGGCAGGACCCCTGGAAGGGCGACCAGGGGCTGCCCAGCTCTGGAGAGGATGCTCCTGCAAACCCACCCCCAACATCTCAGGCAAAACACCATCTAGCCCTCCAGCTCCCAGACTTAGAAGTTAGTTATGTAAAAAGTCCTGTCCCGGAAGTCCCCGCCCCTCCGGGGTCCTCCCCGAGGGCTCCATGGGCCTCCTGGCTGGAGCAGGGGAGGAGGAGATGTGTGGCAGGTGGGTCAGGCTCAGATGTGAAAATGAAGTCACTACTAGAAACATGGGGCCAGGGGCAGGGACCCTGCTCTGCCACATGCTGAGTCCTGTCCCCCAAGGAGCGGCTCCTCCCTTTCTCCCAGCCCACGGGAGCGCTGAGCGGGCAGGCGGCGTGGCCATGACCACTGCTCCTGCTCAGCCTGCTGGGCCGCCTGCTGCTACCCTCCCGGTCCCCTTCTTCCCCACCCCCTTCCGTGTCATCCACATCCTCCCTAGTGGCCACTGTGGGACACTCCTCCTCCTCCATCCTCTGCATCCCCTTAGAGACTCCGGTCACTGGGTCCACCTTAGTGCTGTCTGATCCTGTCCATCTCTCCCGATCCTCACTGACAGCCGCCAGGAGACCTCCCAGGCCCTGATGCTGGCCAGTCACCCTGATCAGCTAGCGCGTTCCTCTGCCAAGCAGTTCCGTCTTCGGATTGCTGGTCTCTGCCAAATGGGTCTGCTGATTTCACCACAGCCTCAATGGCCTGTGGTTCAGGCTGTCGCTAATGAAGTTCTGACTTTTCCCTGTGTCACTGGGTCTTCAAGACAAACGGTGGCGAGAGGGTAAGGGTCTGTGCATTCGCTCCCAGAGCTTGTAAACACTGGCCCTTCCCATTGCTTTCCGGAGACCGCGGGAGGCTAAGTACCACCCACGAGACCTCCCAACAGCTGGGCCACGGGGTGCAAGCGTGTGGCCTCCCGCAGCGGGTTACTGCTTCCGGACTCCGCCCCTGCTCCTTGGTAGCCACCCTTCACATAGTCCTGTCCAATTTGACGTGTTTCAATACCACCGTACGCGGTCAGAGGTGGAGGCAGGAGTGCCAGCTGTATGCAGCTTGGTGCATGTTTTAAAGAGTGACGCAGGCCAAGCGCTGAGCACGGGCCCAGCACCGGTGAGTGGTCAGCGTTAGCTCTTGTTGCTGCCCGAGGGCGTCTTCAGTGGTGGTCATTGTCCCCTCCTCTCCCACCAGTACTGCATCTGGACGGATGGGCTGAACGCACTGCTGGGGAAGGACATGCTGAGCGACCTGACGCGGAACGACCTGGACACCCTGCTCAGCATGGAGATCAAGCTCCGCCTGCTGGACCTGGAGAACATTCAGATCCCCGACGCGCCCCCGCCCATCCCCAAGGAGCCCAGCAACTATGACTTTGTCTATGACTGCAACTGAGGCGGCGGCCCGAGCCCCCCTCCACAACTGGGCACTGCGGCCAGCAGGAGAGAAGAGGGAGCGCAGGCCACGCCCGGGGATCCGCGTGGCAAAGGGAAGCGTGGCCCACACTTCCTCCGGCCTCGCCTCTGGTCCCGCCGTCTTTCCGCCCCCACCTGGCATCTAGCTCACCGCCCTGATTGTGTTCCTAGACGCCACTGCTTGAGGTCACTCCCGTTGCTGCAGCCTGTGGTGGGACAAGAGCAAGCCCGCCACCAGTAAGAGAGCCAAAGGCCCCCTCCATCCTCCCCGCAGCAGGCACGCCCTCCCCCCCTGGCGTCTGAGAGCCAGCAGCTCCTGACTGCCCCCAGCCAGCCCGCCAGACCTAGGGAGGCCCCACGCGAGGCTTGTGTCTTGAAGAAACAGCCCCACTACTTGAGAAGACCCACCACCCCCGCCTCATCCCCTCTAGAGTCCGCTCACACCGCCCGTTCTGTGTGAACTGAAATCTGCTCTCAAATCCGCTCCCTCCTCCGTCCCAGCCTTTGCCTTGCCCGGTTCCTCTTTGGTCCCAAGAGCAGCAGCCGCCGCCTCATCCTAGTTCTCACCGGCCTTGGGTCCCCAGACACAGTCCCCAGGTCCCAGGCCCACTCCACGTCTGCACTGTGACCTTGACCAGCCTCCTTTCCTCACCAGCTAGTCTTGGATCTCCTCCCCCTGCCCCAGCCGCACCTGCCTTCTCCGTGTCCTCCCGGCCCCTTAGCTGAAAGCACAAAAGGTGAAGTCAGTTGTCATGCTCCATCTCTAACAGCCACGACCCACAGGCCTCTGTGCCCCACAGGCCTCTGCGACAGGCGGCTGCTGCTTGCGTGTCTGTTGTCACCTTCTTCCGGGGGGGCGGGTCCTGCTGCCACAGGGGTTCCACGAGATGGTCGAGGTGTCGGACATCACGTTTACATCACTGTAGTTATTACAGGTGTTGACAGTTTGCAAGGGTTTGGGTTGGCTGGTGGTTATTTTTGTTTTGTTTTGTTTTGCTTTGTTTTTTGTACAAAAGAGTCTAACATTTTTTTGCCAAACAGATATATATTTAATGAAAAGAAGAGATACATAAATGTGTGTACTTTCCAGTCTTTTTAATTATTTTCATCCTAAACATCTTCCTGAGAATAACATTCCCTTAAACACGCTGTGGAATAAATTAATTGTGATGAGTTGGGGAGCTGGCGTGTTGATGTGGTGACTTATGTTCTTGCTGTTCAATTGTCAGGGTCGCCTGGGAGCCCGTCAGAAATGCAGCCCCTTAGGCCCCACCCCGGACCCACAGAATCGGGGGCTTCGTGTTCATATTCACTCTAAGGAGCACTGGCTTAGGGGCCTTGGGAGCATCGCTCAGTCACTGTAGGGTCTGAGCGTCAGTAAAGGGTGTTCCTTCCACGAGGACCATCTCAACTCAGGAGAACATCAGACCCACGGTGTGAAAATGTGACCTGTTCATTCGGCCCTGTGGCCTCCTGCCCATGGCGTTCTCTTACCCCACCTTCCCCTGTGGTCGTGCTGGACGTTGAACAACTGGGCCAGGCCCTGGGTGTTATCTGGAAACCCAGGATCAGTGGTCCAACCTGCAGGAGAAGAGCTAAACGTGGAAACTGAGTCAACACGCAGGAGTCAGGCACCACCCGCAGGCACACGGGAGCAAGGTCGGAGCTGAGGGGTACTCCCTGTAGCGCCGGGAATAATGGGAAATCTCTATAACTGGCTTTTATTGGGGTCCCTATGTGGTCCTGGCTGCGACTGCCTGACCACCTGGTGGTGGGCAGTAAGCTCAATGTCCCCGTTCATGATATCGTTTCCCTCTCCAGGAGGCTGCTAGTCTTATCCATTTCACAGATGAGAAGTTCAAAGCTCAGAGCATCCAAGGTCACACCGTAAAGAAGGATAGGATCAGGGCCTGAGGAGACCTTTCTCTGACTCCCTGGGCAACACTGACCCAAAAGGAGCCCTTAATGGGGGCCCTGCGCCTGATACTTACGCTAATCGTCTCTGTGATCCAGGCTTGGTCTTCACATGTGGATCCGGGGGAGCAGGCCATCACACGTTGCTAGTGGATTCCATCATCTCCAAAAATATGCTTCTCTGTGAGCCCTGTGGCTGTGCCCTGTACCCAGCCTTCTCGGTCCTCAGTCCCTGCAGTGCCCCTGCCCATGCCTCCCCTGCTGGGCCTCACACCTGAGCCAGTCTCCTCAGCCGTCTCAGTTCTAGCTTTTCCACCCGGGATTCCCTAAGGCCTCATCCTGGTCACCATGTCTAAGAGAACTCTGCCCTCAAAGTGCCCTGCAAACCTGGTAGATCTACCCGGGAGTCCTCCAGCTTTCCGTCGTCTGTCTGTCCTGTATATTTGCTCTTCATTAATGTCTATGACTACCTCCTCATTTGGGGGGTCATTGTGGTCCTCAAAAGCTGCCGGGATAGCTCCTGGAGAAGGTTACACTCTGAAGCGCATGCCTAGAACTTGGGAGGCGATGCTCCAAGTGCAACAAAGAGCCGCCCACTCACCCCATCAGCGGGTGCCATTGTGTCAGGAGCCCCCACGGCTTTTCCCATCAATAGCTTCCCAGCACTTCCCCCTCACAGGCTGGCGGCTCTCTGAGGAGTGAGGCCATTGCTTCTGAGACTGCACCTTGCATTTTTCTGCTCACACTGAGAAAAGAGCGACGGGCTCGCCCGCAGAATGCAAAGCAGGGGAGTAGGAGCTGGGCCAGCCCCGCGGACCGGGCTGGGGGGGCCGTACTGCTGCGCACGCGCACTAGCCTGCTGCGCTGGATCCAAGAGCAGGTGCCCAAGGCAGACTGCCTCTGAGAGCAGGGCCCGTCTGTCATTCCTTCTGCCCGATGCGGGCTATTCCTGCACCTACTGGGAGTGGACTGAGGAGAAACAAACAGGCCTGCGTGCGATTGCATTGGGCTCAGTCATTTCAAAAGCAACCAAGAATTCACCCAGCCCCAAATACAGTCATCACTGGAGCAGCTGTTCCCCCGGCGTCCCTCCGCTGGGGCCCTGGGCACGTTGATCTGAGCGGCAGCTTGCCAATGTCTCACTTGCAGTGCCCGGAGGAGAAATCCGCAGGGTATGGGTTCAGGCAGACGTGCCCAGATGGCTCTTTAAATTCTCCTTTAAATAATGCGTGTGGCTTTGTTTCTGAGTTTATAAAACACGCACAGAAAATGTGGGAGATTCAGAAGTATGTGCACAGGAAGAAAATGTTTCCTAATTTAGATAACCATCATTAATATTTTAATGTCTTCTCCTCCCAGGCATTTCTCCACTTACCTGATGGATAGGTAGATGGATAGATAACTAGGTAGATGTAGATGATAAGTAGATGTAGGTGATAGATATGATAGATGTCTAGATATTATGTAATTGAGAATATACTGTATATGACATGTATTTGTATCACCAAATGAATGGAACCAGCCAGGGAAACGAGTCTATTCCTACGACTCGCCCTCAGGTTGGCCAGGTTTCTTTAAGAGTCTCAGCCAGTGGTTCTGTTTAGCTCCTAGTGTTTGGCGTCTTATTTCACGAGGCCACTCTCCATGACTTCCGGAGAAGTCCCCTGGCCGGTCACACAGCAGGGTACCTCTATGAGTACGTTTCTCTGTGTCCGTGTGAGTCGATGAGAAAGATAAAAAGCTTAAGTAAATCCCATCTATCCAATGGAGAAAACCTGAATGCAATACTTCAAGTGAAAGAAAAAGAAAAGGAGACTTTGCAGGATGTCAGGGAAATGTTAAGAGTCCAACTTGGAGACCTGAGAGCAAAAGAAGATGGGCCAGGCCAAGCTGAACGGAGACCTGGCTTCCCTCCCGCTGTGATGAGAGTGCTCCCTCTGCGTGTGCTCCAGCCCTCCTTAAACCCCCTTATGAGAAAGGGAGGCGTACAAGGCACATTCCTCATCTTCCAGGAACTCAGGTGAGAACAAAAGCCTCCTCTGGGGCTGGGGCTCTCTCTCAGCCTTGGCACTACTGACTTAGGGCCGGTAAGTGGGGGTCTGCCCTGTGCTTTGTGACATGTTAAGCACAGTCCCCGTAATCTGCCCATTAGAGTCCAGTAGTACCTGTCCCCTACCCCATCCCAGGCAAGTTGTGACAATCAGACATGTCTCCAATCCTCCCAGTGGAGAATCGCTGAACTGGAGATGTAGGGGGTAGGGACAGAGGGATGGGAGTCTGCCTGCTGGCATCAAACACAATGGTCCTCTGGGCATAGCATTAAGCAATTTCAGCAGCAATGTCCCCTGGGACATGGGGGCAAAGGGTACCCGTAGCCATTTGGGTTTGGGAAGAAGAAAGGAAATAAAAACGGATTTGCATATTTTATTTGCCTTAAACATCTTGATGGTCTTTCAAGGCGGGCCTTGCTTTCCTCCTGTTGCAAGGGAGGAAACCGAGGCTCAGAGAGGGAAACTTGCCCAGGACCACAGAGCAGCTGCACAGCGGGCTCCCCACCTCACAAAGCTGTCTCCAGCCACAAGATAAGAGCTCCTGGCATTTGGAGAAAGCACATCTTCTGCACCCTAAATGTATAAATGCTCACTCGGGAAGCTGGAGCGTGAGGAGGCAGGCCTGAACGGAGACAGGCTTCAGTGACCCCCAAAACCGAGCGATTCCACGGGGAAGATTTTCACCCTTCGAATTATTTGTCAGCAAAACTGTCACTGGAGTATTTTGTCTCCTGATTGGGCTCTGCAATTAAAGCCTCTTTGATGCCGGCACGTTTGGGCTAATTTTAAATCTGATTACCGTCAGCATGACATCCACTCGAAGCTGTTTTTCAAACAAGCGGCAGCGATTTTCCTAGGGATGTGAGTTGTCAGAGTTTGTGGCCAGAAGTCCCTGCAGCCACGTCTTCCTCTCCTTCCCCTGTGGGCACCTCCAGACACGGTCAGATCCCAGCAGGTGCATCTCCAAGAGCTCCGTGCCAGGAAGCCCGGTACCCCCTGGGAGCCCCGCAGAGCCACGCTGTCTGCATGCGGCCTGATTCAGATCTAAGAGAAAGTTGGGCTTCTAATCAGACCAGCGAGAGAAAGGCTCTGGGCCACGTCCTGCGGTCCCTGGACTTGAACCCTCCCGCATTAACAGCAGTAATCCGTGGCCTGGACAGCCTTGGATCCACTGTGGAGCCGAGGCCGAGAGGGTTTGACACGGATTATTAAAAGGCCTCTTGGCCCAAAGCCTCCCACTGTCTCTCAGACCTTCCCATCTTCCTTTGAGTAAAACACATGTTAAGCAAGGCAGGGGCTCTGAAGACCATCTCTCCAGACCCGGTTCAGCCAGGGGAGAAGCAGACAGGCTACTGTGCTGCAGAAGGTGGCACCCTGCCAGGAAAAGTGGCCACATGGGCCACATCAGACAGGCCCAGCGCCAAGGCGCTCACGCTGGGGTGTGCACCTGCATGGAAGGGTCCAGCGCTAGCCATCCTTTCTCTGACTCTCAGTTTTCCCAGATCCGCTCCATCCTCCGCCTTTGAGGTAGTAAACATGTCTATAAGTGACCATCTTCATGAACTCCCAGCACCAAGACAACATGTCCCGGCCCTGGCTGTTCTCCGCAGACCCACCTCACTCAGAGAGAAGGCTGGGAAATGCAGGGGAGAGGAGATGGAAGAGAGGTTTGGGAGGTAGGACAGGCAGCACCTGGTCGTTTCTAAACGCTTCTCTGTTGGTGCAAACATGAGCGAGGGTTGAGAACTGCTACGTGGAGGCAGTTGGAGGGAAGAAGTCGGCCAATCTCCAGTGTCATCATGAGTTAAATAATGGAGGTGGCTTTACGTCCTATTTAACCCCTCAGATTTTGAAAGCTACTGGATCTCAGTGGAAGAACCTCTGGACCCAGTCTCACAAATAGGTCTTAGATTCAACTTCCTTCTCATTAGTCATTTGTCCTCTCTGAACCTCAGGCTCTTCTTCTGTTAAGCAAGATGATTGGACTAGATGTGCTCTGAGTGCCTTTTGTGTTATTAAAAAATACTTCATATTACTTTACACTGACAAGTATTAAACATCTGCTGTTAAGCGGAGTATTGGCCTCTGATTTCCACTGGGAAAAATAAAATAAAATCTGGTGCAGTCACATATCAATGTGTACACTTTGTAGAGGAGGAGTCCATGTCTCCATTTCCACCACTGACTCCTTAGCCCTGAGCATAGTGTCTGGCACATGAGAGCACTCAAAAGAATTTGTTGACCATCTGATTACTCTTCACATGAAGAACATTCCAGTGCAGATTAACCTACCCCCTCTCCCATCTAGGCCAGTAGGAAATCAAAGGCCAATAACACAAATGGGATCTGATATTTTAAAAACAGCTGGTTTGGCTCTGTGGATAGAGCATCCGCCTGGGTCTGAAGGGTCCAGGTTCAATTCTGATCAAGGATACATGCCTGGGGTTACAGGCTCAGTCCCCAGTAGGGGGTGTGCAGAAGGCAGCCAATCAATGATTCTCTCTCATCATTGATGTCTCTATGTCTCTCTCCCTCTCCCTTCCTCTCTGAAATCAATAAAAATATATATTTAAAAACAACAATAAATAAATAATTAATTAATTAATTAATTAATTAAAAACCGTAAGTTCTGGTTTTTCCTCCGACCAACTGGAAGGGTAGGAGTTTAGTTCATTCTCTGAACCTCAGTGCTCTCATCTATAAAATGGGGTGATACTACTTCCCTAGGGAACAAACAATGTGAGTAGGTAATATAAATCAATTTCATAGCATGGTGGTTGGCAGTATAGTGAATTGTTTATGTAGATACTAGAGGCCCGGTGCACAAAATTCATGCACAGAGGGGGTTTGTCCCTCAGCCCAGCCTGTACCCTCTCCAATCTGGGATCCCTCTCACAATCCAGGACTGCTGGCTCCCTGCCTTCCTGATTGCCCCTAACCGCTTCTGCCTGCCAGCCTGATCACCCCCTGACCACTCTGCTGCCAGCCTGTTTGCCCCCAACTTCCCTCCTCTGCCAGCCTGGTCACCCCTAACTGCCCTCTCCTGCAGGGTTGATCACCTCCAACTGCCCTCCATTGCAGGCTTGGTCCCTCTCAACTGCCCTCCCTTGCAGGCCGGGTGCCTCCCAACTGCCCTCTCCTGTTGGCCATCTTGTAGTGGCCATCTTGTGTCCACATGGGGGCAGGATCTTTGACCACATGGGGGCAGCTATATTGTGGTTTGCAGTGATGATCAATCTGCATATTACTCTTTTATTAGATAGGATAGAGGCCTGGTACAGGGGTGGGGGCCAGCTGGTTTGCCCTGAAGGGTGTCCCAGATCAGGGTGGGGGTTCCCTTGGGGCGATGGTCGGCCTGGGCGAGGGGCCTGTGGTGGTTTGCAGGCCAGCCACACCCCCTGGCAACCCAAGCAGAGGCCCTGGTATCTGGAATTTATTTTCCTTCTACAATTGAAACTTTGTAGCCTGGAGCGGAGCCAAGCCTGCTGCTCCCTCCGGGGCAGCAGCCATTTCTGTGGCAGTTAATTCACCTTCTACAATTGAAACTTTGTAGCCTTAAGCGGGTGGGCCCGGCCAGGGTGTGCGGAAAGCTTTGCTTCCCCTGTTGCCTCCGGCAACCCTGGCCTGCTCTCTCAAGCTCCATTCTGCCGCCATTTGTTTGAATTTGTTTACCTTCTATAATTGAAACTTTGTAGCTTGAGTGGAGGCTTAGGCCTGGCCAGGGCAGGCAGAAAGCTTGGCTTCCTCTGTTACCTAGGAAACCTTGCTCTCTGTGGCTGTAGCCATCTTGGTTTGGGTTAATTTGCATGCTCTCTCTGATTGGACGGTGGGCGTGGCTTGTGGTTGTGTCGGAGATATGGTCAATTTGCATATTTGTCTATTATTAGGTAGGATACTTACGTGGCCTTATCACTGAAATTAAAAAGCAACAACAAACTCTTGGTGGCTATGAGGAGGTCTATGTCTAACTTTGGCCAGAGAATTATGGTATTGTTAACTAAAGGCAGGAAAGATCCCCTTCTTACGGTGTTAATGTTTAGTGCTGTTAACATTTTGAAATCAAAATAAGCTCCATCTAGCCCTGGCCTGTGTGGCTTAGTTAGTTGAGCATCGTTCCATACACCAAGCGGTCAAAAGGTTGTTAGTTGGATTCCCTGTCAGGGCACATGCCTGGGTTATGGGCTCCATCCCCAGTAGGGGGCGTGCAGGAGGCAATGAGGGAGCGAGGTGTCCCAGTTTCTCTTCCTTTCCACTTAGCTTCTATGCGTCTGCAGCCCAGGGATCAAACACTTTGGCAGAGAATTCATTGGTGCGAATGAGCGAGGATGTACTTGTTTTAACACTCCGACTACTTTCATTGTCTCTCTCTCCCTCTCCCTTCCTCTCTTTCTAAAATCAATAAAAACATACATATATATTTAAAAAGGCCTCAGCCAATTCCATGGAAAGCTCTAGAATTAAAATGCCTCTTTAGATTCATCCTGAAGTGGGTCCAGGCCTTGGAACCCCCACATTGAACAATCCCGAGGTGTGAATGGACCCTAGTGGGGGAGCTCCCTTTGGTGGAGGCAGTGCCTGAACAGGGCCCCCAGTGTGAGCCGTCGGCACCCACACTCCCTGTATAAAAACACTGAAGTTAGTATGATGAATTGGTACCTCTGGGTAGTGAGATAGGGTGGGAGGGGCAAATATCACTTTGTAAATCATAAACATGCTACATTTCTAACAATCTTTTTAACATGGCGATTTTAAAAATATGACTACACATCATTGTGGGTGTCGTCTTACGCTGTCGGAATCTCTTTTGACTTTAGGGTGGAAAGTAGAACGAGTTACAGGAGCACAGCCTGTAAATACTGACGCTGTCCCCTGCCCCAAGAAGACAAAGCTAGAATTCCATGGAGTGCCGCCACAGGAAGTCTGCCTGCTCTGGCCCCGCCCCGTTCCTCTTCAAAGGATTGGGAGCCAATCAAGGAGGGGGCGAGGTGTCCCAGTTTCTCTTCCTTTCCACTTAGCCTCCGAGTCTGCAGCCCAGGGATCAAACACTTTGGCAGAGAATTCATTGGTGCGAATGAGCGAGGATGTACTTGTTTTAACACTCCGACTGCTTTCATTGTCCTACTTCCCAGTGCTGTGTACACAGCCCCATGCCAACTCCGGAGACGATGCCAGGTCAAAGCTCCCCAACCAATGTTAACTGGCCAAGGCCTAAAGCTTATCCGTGTTGTCTCCAGGGACATTAGCCGGGGTCAGGCCCTGAGCAACTGGGTTAAGAGGACTGGAGAGGACAGAAGGGGAGGAGACAGAGGAACCTGCAGTCACATGCCTGGTGGGCCACATGGGTTAGTGCCTTGGGCATATTGGGCTTGGTGTTTATGATATCCCATTATCAACATTTCTCTATTCTCTAGGAAGGGGGGAGGGGTTGACGGGGTGGGCCAGTAGATCCTCTCAGACTCTGCGCCCAGAATCAATGTTGTTCTTCCCTTATTAGTAAGTATCTCGACCTCTTTAAGAAAGATTCCTAGAAATAGGCCAGTGGTCAGCAAATCTCGGCTCTCAAGCCACATGCGGCTCTTTGGCCCCTTGAGTGTGGCTCTTCCACAAAATACCACGGCCTGGGCAAGTCTATATTGAAGAAGTGACGTTAGAAGAAGTTTAAGTTTAAAAAATTTGGCTCTCCAAAGAAATTTCAATCATTGTACTGTTGATATTTGGCTCTGGTGACTAATGAGTTTGCTGACCACTGAAATAGGCAATCTAGGTCAAAGGGTAAGAGCAATGTTGTGAACCTGATTCCTGTCCATTCATTAGGTCACCTTTGGCTTTTCCCCACTGGATGGCCTATTATAGAAGAGTGTTCTATAACTACACGTGTTTACAGGCACATGAATAACTAATTGTTAGAAATAGCCGGGTTTAATGCACTTCCATGGGCCTAACATTTCACCTCTCCCAGTCTCCCAATCTACTGCTTTGACTTGCAATACTTAAAACTCTTTCAATGGTAACACCATGCTGTGTGTGAAAGAGAAGTCTCGGATTCCTGACCTTTGGCAGTCAAACCATCCACCTGCCTGGGGTCTACAGTTAAACTGACCCAGGCAGGTGGATCCGGAAACTGACACACACATCTTGACAGTTTCAGAAAGCTGGACCCGGGCATGCCATATGCTAACGCTGTAACAGGTTTCGGCTCTTGCTACTGTGCCTCTCTGAATCCTTATACATGTCTCCCCATGAATCTATGTACACATTTCTGTCGAACACGCATCTAGGAATTGAGTGGCTGGCTCACAGGATGTACCTTGGTTCAGTTTTAATTAATAAATAGTATGGAATCAGTTTTAATTAATAGATAGTATAAAATTGTCTTCCAAAATGCTCATACCAAGTTACTGTCTCACCCTCAGTGTGCAGATGTTATGGCTGCTTCCCATCTTGCCAACCCAGAGTATTATCTGTGTGGTTCATTTTAGCGGTTCCGATGGAGGTGTGGCGATACACTGGTATCACATTGTAGTTTTAAACTACTTCCCTAATGACTAGTGAAGTTCAGCACCTTTTCATATAGTTATTGGCTATTTAAACCCCTCTTTGAAAAAGTGGTTTTTCACCCTAGCCGGTTTGGCTCAGTGTATAGAGCGTTGGTCTGCGAACTCAAGGGTCCGGGTTCGATTTTGGCCAAGGGCACATGCCCGGGCTGCAGGCTCAATCCCCAGTAGCGGGCATGCAGGAGGCAGCCAATCAATGATTCCTCCTCATCATTGATGTTTCTATCTCTCTCTCCCTTCCTCTCTGAAATCAATAAAAATAGTTTTTTTTAATAAAAAGTGGTTTTTCAATGCTTTCCCCTATGTTTCTGTTGGCTTGTCTGCTTTTTTCTCTAATTAATTTGTAGGAATTCTTTATAGAGTCAGGATTGGCTCTTTTGTCGGATATAGGGATTGCAGATACCGTCTACACTGTGGCCTGCCGTTTCACTCTTTTAATGGTGTCTTTTGATAAACAGTGTTTAATTTTAATGTTGTCCCGATTAGGAATGTTTTCATTTATGCTTAGTAACTTTCTTATACATCATGTTTAAGCCAACTTTTCCTACCCTGGGGTCGTGAGAGGAAGTTTTGATATGTCTGATACCAGTATGTTTGCTATGGCAATGTTTATTACTGATCAATTCTGAGTGGTGAATACAGGGTGGGGCAAAAGTATGTTTACAGTTATGAGAACAGGAAACACAGAGTTTATTCTTGTGTTATTTTTTATTAATTTTTGTAATATTTCCCATATGAACAACCATAAACCTACTCCCCCCACACACACCCTGTAGGTCTCTGTAATGGCCCGTCTGGGGGAGTCCACAGACAGGTTGAGAGACGTTCTGAATGGAAGCAAGAACAAAAGGACAAATCCCAGCACACGATCTGCTAACACCCCGCGGAGATCCACACAAAAGCTTCAATGTCTGTCAGCCTTTAAAGGACCCTGATCCAGGGTTGCCTGTCCACCTGACATTCCCTGTTGTATCTCTAATTACTTTCCAACTTGCACATCAATCCTCATTTGTGGCAACAATTAGCTTTGACTCATTAATCTTTGTTTTGTCTAAATATAAGCCACGCTCTCTCCATTTATAAAGACAGAGCGTAGCTTCTGATCGTAAGTGGACAGACCAGGCAGGAGAAAGGAAATGTCTGGGAAGGGCAGCTCAGTGATGTCCCGGTAGATTTCTCCCTCCGTCTGCACCCTTCTCAAGATGCCAAGTGCTCTTCCCATTACCCATCTGGTGACACTCGGAGCCTCACTACAATTTATGTCACAGGGAGTCTAGGGGGCAAGGCGGAGAAATCAGCCAGATTTTTAATGGCGTTGCCCTGTTGCCTGAAACAGAAGGACTGCACACAGCTTGTGGCGGTTTGTGTAATCCCGGCCTTTGTCTGAGAACAGAGTGGGGAGGTCACGTAAGTCCACCAATCATATTTATATCCTGCAGTTACACGGTGACAGGACCTTCCAGAGAGGTTGTTAAAGATGTCGCTGGGTTGAAATTAAATGGGATAGTGTTCATTCCCGAGAGAGCAGGATGCCATGTATAGGAGTCATTGGTGTCATAAAATTCCTCAGTGTTTACCTGAAAATCAAATATGTAACCAATATGTTTGTTTGTGTGTCTATGTATGTGTGTTTTGTGTTGTTTGTATGCTTGTGTGTATCTAAGGGTGTTGTGTATGTGCATGTGAGTTTGTGTGTTTGTGTGCAAATGTGAATCAGGGTCCAAGGACTCCTACTAAGAGATTTGTCTTAGCCAGCCAGGCCCTTCGGAAAATAGAACTCTCCACTTAGAGGATAAAAAGGAGTCAGGCCAGGCGGGTGTGGCTCAGTGGTTGAGTGTCAACCCAGGAACCAAGAGGTCGCTGGTTCGATTCCCGTCAGGGCACAGGCCCCTGGTTTCTGGCTCAATCCCCAATAGGGGGCGTGCAAGAGGCAGCCTATCCATGATTCTCTCATTGATGTTTCTAACTCTGAAATCAATAACAATTTATTTTTAAAATACTTTTTTAAAAAACAGATTTTTCCCATTATTAATTTTGACTTTGAGCGAGTCACTGCAACGTGAAGAGGTTGAGCAGATCCACCCATTTCCATGGGTACCGGTCCCTCTACAGTGATGGGCAACCTTTTGAGCTTGGTGTGTCAAACTTTGCCAAAAAACTGAGCATAACGCGGGTAGTGTGTCACTTGGAGGAAAAAACTAACTCCAAGACTCTAGTCGCAAATGTTTCATCCTCAGGAGCAGCACATGTTTCATCCTCGGCATGCGGCCGCGTGTCATCAGAAATGGCTACGCGTGTCAGTGCTGACACGCGTGTCATAGGTTCGCCATCACTGGCCTAGGAGCAGAAGGAGCGAAGGCAAATGATTCATAGAGGATCCCAGTCCAGAGAAAGGACATCGATCCCACTGATGAGGTTACGGCACAGTAAACGCCCCCATAAATGTGCCCGCCGACACCCCAGCGCCTGTGCTACCTTCCCGCTGTGTGTCTGGGAAGCCGGGCCTGCATGACGGCAACAGATAGTTCAGGCGGATGCTTTTATCACTCAGGATCTTTAAGTCATGATTCCTGGGAGACACAGGCAGGCGTGCCGCTCTGCTGAGCACCGATGGTCACCAGGCCCCCGAGAAGCCCGGCTCTCCCCCCTGTTTGCGGTTCGGAGCAGCAGCGTTCGCGAAAGCCAGGCCACGGCGCTGACTGCCTTTCGGGCTCTGCTTAGCCCTCCTGTCGCCACGGCTGCTGGAGGGGGCGACCAGCGTCCCTCCCCTGCCCGGACCTGAGCTCCTGGAGCTGGTGCCGCCGCGGTGTCCTCGTTCCTGGGCTTCCTGGGCTCCCCTGCCACTGTCAGGCTCTGCCTTTGGGCACATTAGCTGGTTAAGTGAGACACTGGCCGTCCGGCTTGAACTCTGACCCCAGGGAGCGGCCACACCCCGCAGAGAGCCGCCTCGGAGCATCACTGAGGGACGAGGCGGGGGTCCGGGTCCCAGGGGACAGTGAGAGGCAGGCCACCCTGCGGAGCAAAGAACCCTCAGCCGTGGCCACAGAGGAAGCGGGGTCCTCGCCCAGGAGCCTGAGCCCAGCTGTGCCGGGGCCACGGCGCCCGTCCCTGCGGCTGCTGTCTGCGGCTCAGTCCTGGCTGCGGCTGGCAGTGCGGGCGTCACTGGCCCCCGCACTGGAGGTGAGGATGCGACCATACGTGCCTTCAGTTTCTCAGTTTCAAATAAGCTTTGTCTACTTTCTTGTTTAAATCTGTGCAGTTGTGTTTAGGGGCCACAGCGTCCTGGAGAAGCCGTGAAACATCCCATGCCCACTTCACAGGTGGGATCCTGCGCACCCCATGCCCCCGGTGCGTTTTCTACACAAACCACGCATCAGTGACGTCCCGCAGCCCGTGTAGCCCCCGCTTTCCAGTCAACCCCACCCATTATCCCAGTTCACGGATGAGGAAATTGAGGTTCTGAGGAATTAAATGTCGTGTCCAAGTTCACAGTGTCAGAACTGGAACCAGAAGATACTCTGATTCCCAAGCCTTACACGTTCACTATGAAACACTGATGTCTATAAGGTGGCCACGGAACTAACCTACTGTGCGACATGATACACAACTAACCTACTGTGCGACATGATACACAACTAACCTACTGTGCGACATGATACACCTGCACTATCCCCGTCCGCCTGCTTGGCCTCTGAACGAGGGGAGCGGGAGGGCTGAAGAAGCAATGGCATGGCCTCCAAGATCATGGGGGAGGGGGAGTGAGGGGGGGCACGCAAGCCCATTCCCTGCCCACAGCCTGCATCAGGCAGCTCCGAATGAAGAAGCCTGCTCTGTGATTTCTGATCTAGAACGTTCATCAGAGCTCTCCCTCCTGGAGCAGGCCCTGCCTCTCTCTCTCTGCACTGCTCACTTCCGCTAACACTGCCGACCGTGCACCCAGCGCCTCCAGCTTCTCATTAAGGCCCCTCAAACAGCTCATTAAATTCTTTGCTTTTGTTCCTGCCTCCCGTCCCCGTCCCCGTGTCCCCTGTCCTTACTGTGCCTTTTCTTTAAAGCCAACAAAGAGCCTAGAAAACTCCCTCAGGTGGAATTCTAAATTCCAGCTGTGTGTTTTGCTCCGGGGCGTAATTATAAGAAGGCGTGCCTGTTCTCTGCTTGTGGCTTTTCGGAGTGGGCCATTCTGCGGAGCAGCGAGCAGAAGCAAAGGCAGCAAACCTCCCTGGAAGTGTGACCGACACAGAGCGAGCCCTGTTGAAATGCTCTAGACAGAACTAATGCTCCAGAAAGGACCAATTGCCTCGAGAGCTGTGCCCACCACCACATCGGCTTGCAAATCCAAACAAAGCTCAGTGAGGCAAACACACTGGGCCTAATGTCTAGAACATAGCGATGGGTTAAAACCATGTCTGTTGAGTGAATACACAATTCTCATCCCCACCCCCTTGCCATTCATTCATTCTCTGCTCTCCATCCTCTTCTGCCAGGCCCTGCCCTGCCCCCTGGGGACCACATTCCCCCCACCCCTTGCTTTCTTGCTGGGTGGCTGCCCATTGGCTGCAGGCGATAGGGGGTTGGAAGGTAGAGAGAGACACATTACCTTCCTCTTCCCACTTGCCTTTCCTTCCGAGCGTGGCTTCTGGCATGGCTGTGCCTGCACTGCCTCGGCTCCCGTGGGATGGCCTCTCCTCCGTGGCACCAGTGCTCACGGGATTCCAGCAGCATTATTCCCTCCTCTTGCCCCTTGAGGTCCACAGCAGGAGGAGGACACGTATGTGGGAGCTGTTGCCTCCATACTTGCTCCCAGGAAAACGAAACGCATCTGCAGGAAATGAATGGGGTCCAAAACCAGAAAGAGGCGGGGCTGGGAAATGGCCTAATGACATCTCCGAGCCCTCAGACCCAGCAGTGCCCGGCACCACTTATTCCCCATCCTTCTCTGACACGAGCCAATATATCTTTTTAAAATGGGATTTCTGCCGCTGGAAATTGAAAGAGCCCTGGCTAGTACACGGGGTCATTGTGAAAACGCTGTCCAAAGAGACCTCAGAGAAACCAGCCCAGAGACGGGTAAGACTGGGACGGGAAGAAAGAAGGGTAAGGCGAGCAATAAGGCAATCTGGGGGAGACTGGGACCCAGAGTCAGAACACCATGTCCCAGCTCTCTGCCATTTACCAGTGACTTAGGTAAGGTGCGACCGTGGGTGGCAGCCCACATTCCCATGGAATGGTCTGCAGCATGGACGACTATGATATCACTGCGTGTAGAACACGGTGCACTGTGGGAGGCTCACCTGAAATAATGGATGTGAGTGCTCTTTGTAAATGTTAAGCGCTTGCAAATGGCACTTATTACACGGAAAGCATCAGATTTTAAAAGGCTATGGATTAAAACAGAGACTGGAACGAGGAAGGCTGTAAGTAGCTGAACTCTTGAGGGAGAAATATGGAAACCAATTAATGGTTGAATCTCCTCTAAAGTATCTAAAGGGCAGATTTAATGCTGAATGTCACTGATTTGAGTAGAAACATATGCAGAGTCTATGCAAAAACTAAAAAAAAGCATTCTAAGACTGTGTGTGCCATAGGAGTGGGCAGAGAGGAGCAGAGAACCAATTCTGTGAGCTGCCCAAACATCTCACCTGTGTACCACCTGCGCTCTTACTTGACCCATGAAGCAACACTTCCAAAATCTGGTATTACCATCCCTGTTTTATATTTGAGGAAAATTAGGCTCAAGGCCTACATCCCATCCCAGGTCTTAATGAATCTGTAACTGGTCACTGGGCCACACCATTGCCCAGATCATGTATTTGAACCTAGACTTTGGGGATTAGATGAGGGTATGCTTAGTTTTCTTTCCAGATTATAAGAGCCAGCCAATCAATATTTCAAAAAAGGCTAGAATTTAATTTTTAAACATGGAGTTGGGGGTTGGTTTTCTGCTAGTTTTAAAGCTTAGCGCTTGCAGTAGTTACTAGAGATGCATTTCTCCTCACCTGTGTGTCAAGAATGGGGAAGGGCTTGGGGTTTTACGCTACTTAGAAGTGAAGAAGCTAGTCTGTTACTATTTGATGGATGCTGCCCAGAGACATAAGCTCCTGCTCGGAGACAAAGAACTTCATTCCTCAGGGCACAAGCAGTCTCCATTGGTTCCCAATCCCCAGCCTCCACCATCGAGTCCCATGAGGGTAACAAAGAAGGTCCCTGGTAGGTGTCCGCACATCCTGCAGATTGCATGACAGGAGACAGACATTTCATAGCAAGTAGTGTCATCACCTGTTTCCTTTGCCCTTGGTTCCTGATGCAGCTTCACAGATTCCCTGGATGCCACTGTAGACCCTCACCCAAAGCACAGCCAGATCTTTCCCTTGCCCAGCTACCTGTCTCCCCAATGGACAATCACCCAGCTTCTGGACCATGCTCCTGTCTCGCTGATCCTGCTTCACCTTTCCTGATTCCATGACCTTCACACTACTGAATCTCAGTAACATCATGTCTGGAGACCAAAGCTCAGCAGGCCCAGGGGATCTAGTGATCATTCTCACTGATGCCAAGTCAGTGCCATGTTACTGCAGAATCATGGTGCGTAAAGTACCCTGCAATAAAGAGCAGCAGGACATCGGTGCCAACAGGAAAAAAACATTGCCTTCTTCCCCAGACAAGACTTTCTGGCAATTGTTTTAGTCTTGGCGAAAGCCTGTATGTTTTTGGCATGATGATTACTTTATGGGCCAGTCATCAAAGCCTGCTGTGGCTGTGAATAAAGATTATGTAGAATATGAAGAGCGCAATACAGGGATGGCGTGGAAGCCTGGCAGATCCTACAGAAATGGGTGCCAGGCTGAGAGAACACTGTGGCAGATACTTCCCTTGGAAGAGAGGGCCTGGGGTAAGGACCTACTGACGCTTGGGTAAGTATCAGCCTTCTGCTTCTCTGGTGAAGTCATTGATGATACATTTACATCAAACCACGTCCTTTTGAGGCACATTGATGGCTGCGGTTTGTTTAAACATTTGTTTCAGTTGGGTATGAATTTATTCCAGTAATTTCAGAAGTTGGCTTGATACGTTCACTGTATCCATTACCCTAGTCAGTACAGCGATCACTCCCTACATTCTTTATTAGTTCAGTGGCATGAGGGGCCTGAAAATGGCCTGGGAGTAGGGTCAGCTCCCACTTAGTTGAACTATGACTCTGTTTTCTGGTAGAACATTCCTTCTCAGAGTATGGGTCTCAAGATGGGGATGACATCCAGCGCTCTCATTTCTCTTGGTCCCTAAGCCCATGAATTCTGGCTACAAGGAAGATGGCACCAAATGTTGGCTGCTGGTTTAAAGCACAAGGGTGTAAGGCACCATCTTCATCAGGCCATTCCAATAATCTATCAAGCCATCTGCTTCTGGTGACAGGAAAGAGTAGTGGATGCCAAAGGCAAGAGCTCATTGCCCACACATACTTCACCACCAAATAATCATCTTAGATAGCTGCGACATTTTGTGAGATGCCATGTCAATAGATAAGCACTTGTAGGCTCACAAATGGGAAAGCCAGCAGCAGAATTCTGAGAGAGGAAGGCAAATGTGTGCTGGGGTATGCATCTACTCCTGTGAGGATAAGTCACTGTCCACTTGGTAGCATGGCGCCTTATAGGACTCAGAGTTAATTAGCAGTGGCTCTGGCAAAACCAGCCTTGATGATGGGAGGTCCAGGTTCAGACTCCATCCTTGTCTCTATTGCCACTCTCCACATGGGCTCATTGCACGAGCATCAGCGTAGCCGAGGAAGGGCAGTGCTGGACAGCCGCCTTTCCCATCTGTCTGTGGAGAGCATTTGCACATGAGTAGGGAAAATCGGGTGCCAGGAGTGGCTATTAAATTGCTCCAATAAAGATGCCACCTCCAATACCTCAGCTGTGCTTGTCACAACCACCTGGTTAAGTCTGGGCCTACCTATCATTATTCTCTAAGACCCATCTGGCTTTTGCACCTACAATCAGACTCAATACATGGCGATGTGGTAGGAATAATCTCCCAAGTCTCTGACAATGGCATTAATCTTCCCAGTTCCTCCAGGGATACAACATCGCTTGGAGCTTATTACGTTGGGGCTTGTACTTGGCTTTTCCTGGCAATATAATCTGTACTCCACACAATAGGGAACGAGTGTGAGTGTCCTGCCACTTGGCTGCAGGGTGGAGGAGAAGTAGAGAGGCAGGAGGGACCACAGGAGAAGCACAAGGCCAGGGCGGGGCTCCATGTGCGCACTGGGCAGGCGGCCGCGATGTTGACCATCAGGTGATGTGGTGATGGGAGGATAATTCAGACATGAAGGACCCTCGGCATTGAGACCAGGAAAGTGACACTTCATTCATTTCTTTAATACCCCAAAAGGTGCTTATATTTTACCACATAGAATTAAGGAAAAAACCTCAAAACAACCTAACTATCAATAGCGTTGGATAATTAATATTACAATATACACTGGAATGCTTTGCATTAACAGACAATCTATATAGATCTATGGGAAGTTACAAAAGCTCCTGACAGCATGTACAGAATGCTACCATTTTGGAAAACAATAATCAAAACAGCACATGCATGTGTGTGTGTGCGCGCGCGCGCGTGCACCCTGCATATAGGAATCCCTATGCATGTGAACTTCCTAGAACAGTGATGGTGAACCTATGACACGCGTGTCAGCACTGACACGCGTAGCCATTTCTGATGACATGTGGCCGCTGAGGTTTATTAAATACAATTATATATAACAATTATACATTTATGTTATTTAAACTATAAATATTGCAGAATAATGTTTTTTCCTCAAAGTGACACACTACCCGAGTTATGCTCAGTTTTTTGGCGAAGTTTGACACACCAAGCTCAAAAGGTTGCCCATCGCTGGCCTAGAACGAGTCCGGAAAGAGTGTCACAGAAACCTTCACCGTGGCTGTGCTTGAGGATTCCTAGACGGGAAATCTCGAGCTTCTCCACACCTCTGTATCATTTTCATTTTTAACTGCAAATATATTTCATTCTTATGGCAGAAAAAAAGGCAGAGAAATTGTTTTTGCTCTGGAATGAATCCCCAGCCCACTTCAGTAAGGGCATTGCACACATTTCTGAGCAGAAACTGAGGATAAAGCCCCCAGTGGACGCCACAGCAAAGATCGCTACGGACTGAGAACCGGCAGACACCAACATCGCCTGGGACAGACCGACCGTTCTCCTGGGGGTGCCAGGCGAGGCTTTTGCCAAGTGCGTGGGTGAAAGTAACCTCAGAACCCATGAGTGGCCTTTCGGGAGACACAGGGAGGGAGAGAGGTCTGGAAGGGAGGTGGTGGCGTCCCTGGTGTCCTTTAGCCCTGCACGCTGTGCGGCCTTCCAGGGACGAGGGGACAGCATCCCTGATGAGGGGTGCGGAGCGTGAAGAGGCTCAGAGGTGTGAAGCTCCCCCTTTATCTGTGCGGAGGAGAGCAATGTAGTGCTGAGGGGTGATGCTAGAGGAAGGCTCTTTTCTCATATGATCGCTGATAACCTCCTGCCTATTGCTCGGGCTCAATACGGGATGTATTTGTGCGGGAACGCTGAGCGCTTGCTCTCAGGAAGCCCAGGGAAAGCGCGATAGATCAATTGATTTGTCAGGCTCTGGCAGACACAAACAATTGCCTTGGCTAGACTTGGTTAATGCAGATGGCTGGCTCCTTCCCCCCGCCAATCCTCCACACCCCAGCCCTGGATCACGTTTCCAGGAGATGCCACAGTCTCCCTGGAAGGCGCCTTGGGAAGAGGACAGGAAACAGCGCAGCCAGAGCCTGAGACAGCCATTGGCACGAGGTGGGGGTGCCTGACATCAGTTCGCAACATGCTGCTAGCAGTCCTGTGAAAACCTGATCCTGCCTCCATCCCTTGTGTGCAGTCTTCCTGGACACAAAAGGCTCGCGTACACCCGAGGCCCTTGAGGGAAAGGACAAAGGACAAAGAAGCGCCAACCAAATGCCAG
Source organism: Ia io (assembly GCA_025583905.1). Classification (NCBI taxonomy): domain Eukaryota; kingdom Metazoa; phylum Chordata; class Mammalia; order Chiroptera; family Vespertilionidae; genus Ia; species Ia io. The sequence continues at coordinate 78,537,451 of JAJQQW010000016.1, read as the reverse complement.
TTGTTTTCACCTGCAGTGTCTCCTCCTGGTCTCTGCTCGATGGGCTGAGGCAGCAGGCTGTCCGGAAGCACGGGGCCGCACACAGCCCAGCAGCTTGGGAACTAAGCAGACCCACGTCTGATCACCCTGCTGCTGCCTGCTCTCTGCGCCCACTCAGGTATGACTGATCCTACTGCAGTGAGGAAGGGAGAGAAGAAAGAACCTCTCACCCGTTCTCCAAAAATACCCATTGCCCTCTTCACTTTGAATGATCCAACCGTCTCTAGTCCTGTGGTTCAGGGAGAGGGAGGGCTGGGCACTGTACCACAGGCATCCCATCTATACCCTCCTCTTTCTGCCAATACTGTGGACAGCCACAGTGGCTCGTAGTTCCCTGCTCACCACAGCATTTCCCCCTCCGTGCCTTTATTTATGCTGTCCCCTCTGTTATAATGCCTTTCTTACTTCTTGACTGGTGTTCATCAGAATCATTTTCTCTTCTTCCTGGCTACACAAGTACGACTACATTTCCCAAACTCCCTTGATATTGGTCAGAACCATGTGACTGGGTCCTAGCCAATAGAATGTGAGCAAAAGTATATCACTTCCAGGCCTGACCTATTAGAACCTCTTTCCCTTCTACAGAGGAATGCAGAGGACCAGGACACCAGGAGAGCTGAGTGATAAAGGTGATGGGACCACAAGAAGGAAGCAGTCCAGGTCCCTTATCTCCACTTAGAGGACAACCAGTCACCTGCTGACCAACAGGAATACCTGTTTTGGAAAGTGAGAAGTGAATTATGTGTATTATGCTTTCAGGTCGTTTCAGCAGCCGGGTGTTACTGTAACTAACACAACTGATTCTAATAATATTTTCCCTCTTCCTGGGGATTTTGGCACACTTGTAACCCGATGGTAACTGCTCAGATGTCCTCTAGACAGCTGGAGACTATGATACTTGATATTCAATTTTAAAGGCTGAAATTCCTTCAAACTTAGGGGAAAATTCACAAGTCTTCTCCTCCCACCTTCATTTCCACCAACATCTCCTGGGTCTTCTGAAAGACACTTCTCCAGGTCACATCTTGCTCTGAGGTCTCTCAAGTGAAAAAGGACACGGTAAGATTCTATGGTCTTTCGTGTTTCTTAGAGCACCGTTGCCTTCCTCCCGTGTTCAAAGTATGTTCTGGTTTGGATGGAGCGTGTGGCTACGTGGGGCTGTCCGTTGTAGGCATGTTCTCACTTTGAGTTTTGCTAAATTTCCATGCATGGGGGCAGGGAGCAAGAATCCTGGGCGGATGGGATACTACAAATGCTGTGTGTGGATGGGGAGGCGGGGACTCTGGACGTCCCCATGACACCTATCTCTTGACATGAATTCAAGTGTAATAACCAGATTTTATTCAGTAAGTACTGACAGCAGGGGAAAGGGCTGAGTCCCATTCCAGTTTGTGCAGATGTGACTAAGTGTTTTAAAGGGGGAATGAAGGAGTAGGGAGGGGGCAGGTAGGAGCTCAGTAGAGTCAGGGAAGTGACAGTGACAAAGGGTTGGTCAGTTCAAAGTGTTGGTAATTACCCAAGTTAGGGTCCTGTCCTCCCACAGAGATGGGGACAGAGGCCCCGTCCTTCCCGGTGATTACATTTCAAAACATTGGCTTTCGGGTCCCTGAGAAGGATGCCTCTGAGTAGGAGACCCGTGGTCACAATTGTGAGGTCTTTGGAGCACATTGTCAGGAAAGGCAGTCTCCTGTTGCAGTCTTCCATGGCTGGGGCGTGGACCCTGTCCTCACCCAGAGCTCAAGTGCCCGACCACCTGTGCCACGCTAACCCCCCCGCTGTGGGCGTATCTTTCTCGTTTTAGGCTCAGTGGAGCGTCTTTGTTCTGGGTAAGCCTCCCTGTGCGATGGCAGCAGGGGCCCATGAAACAGAAGAGGTTTTTCCTAAATTAGATTCTGGGTTTTAAATAAAAGGATACAATGATTTTACTCCTGGAAATATTTTCAGACCTTAAAATATGCTCTGTGGCCATCCAAATCGGAGATAGACATTTTAGCATTTCCCAAACTTACTGTCCCACTCAAGCATTTTTTAAGGAATATCTGTTATTATATCAAATGTTCCACACAGCACAGTTCATCGATGCTACTCCATATCTTTAATATCAAAAAATCATTTCTCATCTGGAGCAAAAGGCCCCTCCCTCACTCACAGCCCCCTCCGGACACAGGGAGTCACTGTGGGTTCCTCAGGCCGCCACCCCTCACTGCGGACACCCTCACTCTCTCACTCCCCATCTGCCATCTCATTCCCCTTCCCACACACACATCCCCCCACACAGACACGGGGGGACAGGAATTCTCAAGATGTACGTTATAACCCAGCAGGGTTCACGAAATCGATTTAGAGGGTCAGTGGCCAGCATTTCTTTTAAAAAAAAAAATACAAGAGAATAAACAATATGAGTGCTTCCCAGTAGAACTTGGTGAAAGTTTTGTCTGGGCTTGAGTCAAGGCATACAATGTATTTCTTACTTTAGGTCATGGTCAAGAGCGTTAGAAAGCCACTGTGCTGAGGCACAAACAACATTAAAGGGCGGGCAGAGCCCGGAAGCTAACGTGGGTTAGCAACACTGCCATACAGCACCCCCCTCCGCCCCATTAATTCTTCTCGCGTGCTTCCACGCCAGCGGTCCATTTTAAGCGGCAGACACGAGGACTTCCTCTTTGATTGACCTCTGCGTCTGCTCCCCTCACTGACGGCGACTCACTTCCCCACGGAGGCTGCATAAATATTTGATGTTGATCATGAAGCGGGATTAAAAGCCAATAGAAGGAGCTCTCTGGTGCCTGAGGGCACCGTCTGGTGAAGGAAGGAAGTGGCCTCTGCTATGACCACTTCTACAAGGCCTTCGCCAGCCTGCTCGCCACCAGCCCGAGGGGACCCCCAGGCGCTCTCCGTTCAGCACAAGATGTAAGCACGTGGCTTCAACCCCTGCTCCAGCCGCAGCCCTTTTTCTTTCTTTTCACTTTTTAAAAATTTAATTTTTCAATTACACATTACATTCAATATTACTTTATATTAGTTTCAGGTACACGGCATAGTGGTTAGACAATCACATGCTTTACACAGGGCTCCCCCTGATATTTCCGGTACCCACCTGGCAACATACAGAGTTCTCAGAATACTATTAACTGCGTTCCCTACGCTGTGCTTTATATCCTCACCACTGACTGTCTTGTGACACACTTCTAATCTACACAGGTCTTCATACGTCAAGTGTATTTCTTTTAGACAATAGATATTTGAGTGTTATTGGTTTTTTTAAAATCTTTATTGTTGCCGAAACCGGTTTGGCTCAGTGGATAGTCCGGCCTGCGGACTCAAAGGTCCCGGGTTCGATTCCGGTCAAGGGCATGTACCTTGGTTGCGGGCACATCCCCAGTAGGGGGTGTGCAAGAGGCAGCTGATCGATGTTTCTCTCTCATCGATGTTTCTAACTCTCTATCCTTCTCTCTTCCTCTCTGTAAAAAATCAATAAAATATATTTAAAAAAATAAAATAAAATAAAATCTTTATTGTTAAAGTATTACCTGTTTTCCCTCCCGAGTCAGTGCCTCTGCTCACAGCTCCTCCCTCCACGCTGCCCTCCCGCTGGAATCCCACTCCCCATAAACCCCCCTAGCTGCACAGCCCTTCTCGCGGGGAAGCCCCAACACTCAGAGTCACCTGCAGCCGTTGCCACCCCCGGCGGACTTGGGCTGTGATCTGACCAGCAACACACTGAATGGTAAGTGTCCACCTGCCCATCGCTTCCCTGGGCATTGGCTTCCTCGGAGCAAGGGCTGTGTTTTATTCACCTCTGACCCGTCCGTGCCTGCACGGTGTGGCCCAAGGCAGGTGCCCGAGAATGTCCAGCGGGCGTGAAAAGAACAGAGGATGACGTGTCAGCGGGATGCAGCTTCCCCAGGGGGTGGGCCCCATTCCCCGCTCCCACCTCCCACCAGGCTGCAGTCTTCGGACCTGTCCCTGGGAACGAAGGATGGGGACAGCTGCACACTGCACTCCAGGGACCTCAGGCATGGACACAGGCGCCGCCTCGAAGGGACCGGCCTCCCGAGATGCCCAGGCAGGCCTGTCCATAGGCAAGCGAGACGTGCCGTCGCTCCTGGCGCTCTGACGGGATCGCAGGTCCAGCCCAGCGCCCAGTGGGCGACGAGTGGCTTGTAGAATGAGCCCTCCTGCGAGCTTAGTAATAATAGCTGTGAATCCTGGGAACTGCGGGGTTCAGAAGTTCGTTCCGAATTTCATGCAGACTTTTCCGTTCAGATGCCTCCCTCTGACACTCCCCTCTCCTTCATCCTCGCCCCCCCCCCCACGCCCCTGCCTTTGTTTTCCCTGGAGCTAGAGCCGCCCCTCTTCCCTCTTCTGCACCTGCGGGTTCTGGAGAAGCAGACCGACATGATTAAGTTTGTTGTGAGGCTGCTGGCACCAGCACGAGGTCAAAAGGCACCGAAGAGAGAACATCATCCTTGATAACGACTGACAGTGAATTCATTTCAATGACATTGACCGACCAGGCAATCAATCCACTGCTCGCCGGGGACCGGCCCTGGCGGGGGCTCACAGGGTGGGCAGCTCCTGCAGAGGCAGCAGCTCCGAGCTCCTCGGCTTCTTCCCAAGACAGCTTCCAGCGCGTGGCTTCCAGGCACCGCGCTCCACCTCACCGCCTAGGCCCAAGCCTGGTCCTTGTCCCTGTCACTTCGTCACTCTCACGTCCCCCACCCAGTAAGCGGAACCTGCAGACTCACTCCCCAGATGTCTTTAAATCCTCCCTCCGCGATAGAACCCCCTGGGCTCTCGGGTGAGCTGGCCTGGGCCTGGGGCTCCAGCCCGGCTCTCTCACAGCTCCTCCGGCTTTGCATCCTGTTTCGGGGGCTCTGCAGCTCGGACCCGCCATGTCCCATCAGAACTGCAGCAGGAAACGTCAAGTGGAACAGTGTCTGTACCCTGTATGAAGCCCAGTGTTACTATATAAACAGGCGTCACAGATCATTAAGAAAAACAGTCCAAAAGAAAAAATACATGGAGAGAAACAGGCTTTAAAAAGAAAAATATAACACGTAGGGTGGATCAATATCACAAAATAGGGCCCGGCTTCAAACAGTAACTGAAGAAATACAGGTGAAAACAAGGATGACACATTTTCTGTCTTTGTCGGGGAAGAGAGGAGAATTCAGACCTCTCCTGGGCAGCTGATGAAATACAAATTGGCAAAGAATTTCTCGTGGGAAATCTTGCTATATATTAAAAAAGAAGTCTGTAAAAAAATGTGCATAACATTGACTAAGCAATTCCACAATGCAAATGTATCCTAAGGAAACAATTAGTGGATTGGTAATTTCTTTTCATTTGGGGGATGTATAATATAATGTGGTTTTAAAATAGCAAATATATGGAAATAGTCCAAAGTCCAATAACAGGCTTTTTTTACTTTCCGTAAAATACACTCACCTATATGTATCAATTTAAAAGGGGAGTCTGGAAGCATAATTGTTGACATGATTTTTATCTGTTTAAACTTTCCTGTAAGTTTTACGGGAAAACAGTTTATAAAAACGTATGACAGTGTTTTATTTTAAGATTTTATGTGCATAAAATGCAGGGAGCGTGCATACCAAACTATAAACGCTGGTTATCCTCATCAAGGCTAGAGCTACAGATGAGGAACTATGGGAGAAGCCTTTTCACATTCTTCCACCTTTGAACAATAAAAATGATTTACCTTTATAATAAAAAGTGCTTTTAAAATAACTCAAACCAAATTGCCAAGCTTGGAGTTATATATTATTGAAGGCAAGGACTTGAGCAACTTAATTTTAAAAATAGAGTTCAAATTTACTTCAATCCATTCGACACTTGAGCATCTCCTAAGAGCAGGCATGGTTGTACGCTCAGTGGCGGGGGCGCTATATTAAAATGGCAATTCCCACAGCACCTTAAATAGACCTCGTGAAATTCCAAATTATAAAAATTGTTTGATTTATGCATCTTGACTATCGTGCCAGAGCTATCTGAGTGCTCATTAAGTCAGGTAATGCAAAGAAACTCCACTTGAAATACAGTGACAGCTACACGCGCAAGCACACGTGGCAAGACTAATTGAACATTTAAGATCTGTGCATTTTGCTGTGTGCAATCAATCACACCTCCCAAGTGGAAAGGCAGAACAATAAAAACATCCATAAAGATGACACAAAATAGTTTACATTCTTCATCTTGGATTTTTAATGGGTCTCAATATTGAATCAATTAAAAACCAAACACAGGAGTATTTCCACTTCTGACTGGGATGGCGTCGCCGGGACCCAACAACCTCCTGCTGGAAGCATTCGAAGGCATCAGAGGAAAGCCAGGGAGGCCAGGCGTCCTCGACAAGGCCAAGTTCTCACAGACGCCGGGGAGACCCCGTGGAGGAGGGAAATGCGGCCCCGTGAGCTAGAGGTTCTGCACACGGGCACCTCTTGGGCATCTTGGCCCTGAGGCTGTGCTTGCGTGGAGCGAAGTACTGAGAAGCAACTAAGAAAGAAACTCATGGCCCGGCCAGCATGGCTCAGTGGTTGAACGTCGACCTATGAACCAGGAGGTCACAGTTCGATTCCCGGTCATGCCCGGGTTGCGGGCTCCATCCCCAGTGTGGGGCGATCAGGAAGCAGCCCATCAATGATTCTCTGTCATCATTGATGTTTCTGTCTCTCTCTCCCTCTCCTGTACTCTCTGAAATCAATAAAAACATGTATTCAAAAAGAAAGAAAGAAACTCATTTTCCCAGATTCCCAGGCTAGGCCATGAACATCTTTGGTGGGCTGTTATCTGGGCTAACACACTGAAAAATAAATGTCATTAACTAATTCTGAATTGATGTCACCATTTTACTCCCTGAGATCATACTCTGATGGCTGGGGAAAGGGAGATCTTAAACGCACAGATCTTAAATGTTCAATTAGTCTCACACCCACACTGGTTTATCTTGAGTGACCGAGAGGGTGTGCAACTGATTTTATAAAAGACAAAAGGAAGGATACAAACAGAAATAAAGGAGGTCATTCAAATATGTAAATAGACAAAGGAACGCTGGTTTTATTGCCACAAACTGAGAAGAAGAAATGAAAGACGATGTAGGGTGACTGGCTTGGGGACAGCGGGACAGCCCTTGGGCTGGGGTTCCCAGCACATCGCCTCTTGACAACAGCCAGACACCACAGAACAACGTTCACCCCGATGCTCTTGCTCAAGAGAGAGACTATATCATGGTGCTGATGTGGAAGTAGGTGAGCCCAAACTTTACATGATTTCTCAATCAAATTCCCTACATTTCAAGAGGAAATCACCAGTTCAGGGGACATCCACACAGATGCAATACAGAATAAGAAGTTGAGAGAAGTAAGGCCTTCCAGACCTATGAATAAATAAATGAGTTTCAGGGGCCCAAGATTTTTAAAAATTCATTGGGAATTAAAATTGGCAAATACAAAATCCTTTTTCTAGAAGATACAGAGTCTTCATCAGAATGGCAAAGGGGTGTGAGACTCTATAAAATATCTATAATAATCTATAATAATGAAAGCATAATATGCTAATTAGAATGGACAGCGACGACCTTCCAGACATCCTTCTGGAAGACCTTCCAGACAAAGCCAGGGCTGCGAGGGCTGAACCCCTTGCACGAATTTCGTGCATCGGGCCTCTAGTATTTTATATAAAGTGATCAATGAGGATCAGATAAAAAAGCCTCGGGTCATTGATTTCCTGGTACAAGACATTTCATTATGTCTATGAAATGCGCTTACCATCAACACAGGAGTGTTGCAATCACATGCCGCAAGCCCTAGAGCTCAACCTCTGCACACACTCGGGCAACGTGGAGCCGAGAGGCAGCTTCCTGCTTGGTGGGGGTGGCGGGTTCTGGACTTACCCGAGGAGGGACCTGTCACACAGCTGCCTGCTCCAATCAGGTGCCTGAATAAGGAAGGAAGCAGGAGCGCTGTAACCACATTCAAGTAGATTTATCAGAAGGCACAGCAAGTCAGCTGTGACTCCACCGAATGGAAACTCGGTGAGGGCAGGAGTCTTTGTAGTGTTCTTAACTTCCATGCCTGCCACAGTGCCTAACTGCACGGTGGTCACCAATAGTAGGTCATCAATAAATATGCATTGAATGAGTGACTTGATAAAAGGTTTTCTAGAACCTTGTGGAAGACTGTGGGTCCAATTAAATGAGGCTGGGTTTTAAATTTTTTTGATTTTATTTTATTGGTTTATGTTAAAAGCCAAACATTGGCATTGAATAGAAAATTTAATATTGTATTTGTAATTGTGTTCAGTTTGAAAGCTAGTCAATGAAACATTTTAATTCTCATCAATGCAGTATTTCCTTATACATGTTTACTCACATTGTCTCTTTAATCCTCACAATTTTCCTGTAATATTGGCATTATATACTCCATTTTATGTTAAATCAACTGATAGCCAAGGGCACACAGATAGGGAATTATGAAGCCATAAAAAGATGGTTTCCAGATCCTAAGCCCAGACTCTTTTTATTTTATAGAGAAGAGGAAGAAGAAGAAGAAGAAGAAGAAGAAGAAGAAGAAGAAGAAGAAGAAGAAGAAGAAGAAGGAAACAGAGAGAGAGAGAGAGAGAAACATCTATGTGAGAGAGACACATCAATCAGTTGCCTCTCACATGTGACCTGACCTGGGATTGAACCTGCAACCTGGGCTTGTGCCCTGACCAGGAATCGAACCTGCAACCTTTTTGTATGTGGGACAACGCTCCAACACACAGAGCCACCTGGCCAGGGCAAGTCCAGAACTCCTTTAATAAGCTGACACACCCTGGTCAGGGACTAATTTACCATTTTCCTGGCAGAGAACAGAAAGAGGACTGAGTGAACTGGAATAAATAACCTCTACCTGGGGAGGAGAGGCAGGTGTGAACTGATGACCACCGTGGAGCATCCTGGGAAGCCAGAAGCAATGAGTGACGCTTGGTGTCGGAAACGGGAGAGAGTCAGAAGAGCACCCGCTTTTACAACAGGTCCTGCCGCCAGGTCCTGTGATTTTTTTCTAAGGAACTTGCTGTGGAGGAGATGGTTGAGGCCAATGCCGGTGAGAAAGTCATTAGGAAGTATATCCAGACAGAACAAGCCAGGACTGGGGGGACGTTTGGGAATTATAAACCCCAGCCCTCTGCTGCGGGGCATGGGGAGAGAGACAGCCTGTGGTTTGAGTCAGGGCTCTTTGAGCGAAGTGAGTACCAAGGTGGTTCAAGGAGGAAATCTCCTTCTCAATGCAGGTTGGGAGAAAATAGGACTGGAGCATCGAGCAGGCAGGGGTCCTCTGGGGACATCGAACGGGGTCCAGCCAGTTTATATGAGCCACAGGGAGGTCGGGCCAGGCCTTTCAGCCAGTTGGGCAGAGATCCTAGGTCATTGGCACTCAGTGCTCAGTGGACAGAGACAGCCCTGTGGGGAAGATGAGACCAGCCAGGCTGAGGGCCACTTGTGCCAACGGGGGGAGCCTTCCACCTTGGGGACAGGAAGGAGGTTCTGTGGTGTATGGGCACATGCAGTGGCTTCAGCTCAGTTAGCAAAATCACTTCCTGATCTCTGGGTCCCTCTTTGACCCTGCAAAACTAAGGGGAAATGGAAAGGCTTTGGCGGGGGGGGGGGGGGGGGGGGGGGGGGGGGGGGGTTGCTCTGAGGAAGGAGCGGTGCTGGGGCCACTGTCCTGAGGGCTTTAAGGGTGGAGAGTTCAGGGAGGTCCCAGGGGAAGGCCCAATAGAATATGCAGCAGCTTTCAGGTGTGTCCTTTCAGGGTCTAGCTCTCCACTGATTGGCCAGCACCAGGGCAGGGGGTCATTAGTCAAAGCAGCTGGTCCTGAGGCAGCTGTGGCTGGTTTTGCTGTTTTTCTGGGCCTGGAGCTGAAATACAACTGAGGCCTAGATGTTATCACTAGGGAGGAAAGGGTATGCTGGGGAGAAAAGGTCACCCTGGGGGCAAGGACCACCCTACCATTGTGCTGTGCTAGGCCCTCAGGACTTTCTGCCCCGTGACCTTCTGTGCCTGACCTACCTGTCGTCCTTACTCTGCTCACGTCTAACTGCCACTCACAGAAAGAACACAAGCCTAAAATTCAGCCTGCTCTTCAAAATGCCCTTCCTATGCCAAAGCTGGAGGACGCAGGGGCGGGGGCGAGCAGAGCGGGGCAGGAGGTGGCCTCCACCGAGTTGGTAGCTTTCATAATATTTGATGGAGTTCATAATAAGCTTTCTCGGAGCCCAAGCGGAGACTGCAAGTCGCATGAGCCACGCTTATCTAGATGGTGGCACTGTGGCCAGCCCCCTTATCTCGTCGGAGAATGTGTGTGACTTTCTGTAAGTTGTGAGCTTACTGTTTCAGAAAACAAAAGCACCTAGGACATGTCTTTTCTCTCAATGATCTGGTTCCGTTCTGTGTGTTTGTTTTCTCCAGATAAAAACAAACCGCATTTTGTTCTCAACTTCAAAACAGAGAATCAGTCTCTTAGAAAGGCAGAAATCGCCGCCAGGTGGGGGTTGCGAACACACGGGGAAATGCTGGCGAGAAGGCCGTGCAGTGCCCTCCGGGGGAAGTGCGCGTTGGGCCCTGCGGCCCTGGGCTTCCTTCCGCGGCTCAGCATCCCGCCGCGCCCGCTGCCCCTTCCCCGGCTCCTGTTCTGCACACCACGCGGGAGGCCGGAGGAGACCTGGCCCTTTGAGGACTAGTCCAACTCCTTTAGAGCAAATAACTTCGGCAACCAAGTCAGGAGGCCACCTCCCCATAAGCTGTTGGCAGCAAAACTGAACAACTTCTGGGCGGACAGACGACCGTCTCTGCAGGCTGTGGGCGCCGCTGATCCAGTCGCTGCAGGGCGGTGTGTTTGTGGTTTTGTGGGGTTTTTTCTGCAGTTTTAGTTTTAATTTAGTTTCACAAGAAGGAAAGGGGAAGTGCCTCCTGCCCACCCCGGGGCTCCGGGGGTTTGGGCCGCTGGCCTCGGTGGAAAGCACAGACGTGCACGCTCCTGCCCCGGCTACAACTGGGGTGCTTCCCTCGGGGCAGGTCGCAGCGCAGAAGGGCTGCACGCGGGGCCCGCCCGCTCTCCCGGCCCGGGCTCTCTGGGGATCTGCAGTAGCGGCCAGTGACGTGGGAGTGTGTGTGCGCCTTGATTGGTCTCATACTTCGTGAACAGTGAGTGTGAGCGTGGGGTGTGTGTAGTGGGAGTTGGAGGACGGAAGAGAAGGGGTGAGACTGCTCCGTTCTGCGCCTGGAGGTCAGCCTCACTCAGCCAGCGGCTCTGCGGCCCGGCTGGCCCCTCTGGCGCGGAGCCCCGGCATGAAGTCCCCCCGGAAAGTGCTGCTGGCGGCCCCTCTGCTCCTTCTCCTGCCCTTTCACACCTCGGCCTCTGCGGCCCACGATGACCAGCCCGGCGCCAGGCCCTCCCGCGGGCACACCTGTGTGGGTACGTACATCATTTGCATATTTGTATGTGGGCAGAGCAATGTGGTCAAATAACGTGGTTTGCATAGATTGTCACCTGTTTAATGACATCCATCGCCGTGAGATGCCAAGTGAGACACCAAGAACCTCCTGACAGGCAAAAGCTTTGGGTCTGAGCGCGGTCCCACTGCTCGCACCGGGCGTGGAGAGAAGCCTCCGTGCGTTCGCGGTTGCGGGTAGGAAGTCCTCCGTCCACCGCGCTGGATCCTGGATGGGCATTGCCCCCTGGCCCGGCAACAGCAGGGCGGGGAGCTCTGAGCGCCTTTCAGGACGGTAGGCAGCGTCGCACTTAGAAAGAAGGTGGACTTTGAACTCAGACACACACACCTGAGTTTCCACGCCGCCCACCCCTCCCCCCCATCCCTCACTGTCCGTGAGACCTTGTGCAAGTTGCTTCACCCTCCAGGACTCCGTGTTCTTACTGATGAGACACAGCACCCGCCTCCCAGGCACGCTGTGAGCATGGGGATCGCGCGTGTACAGCGAGAGTGTTTGCACACACCGAGGACTCTGGGGTCTCCATTTCCTCCTTTCTCTCAGGGAGCCCAGAGTTGCCGGCCATCGCATGGCCACCTGGAAGCATGGGACTTTGATTGAGCTATGGCTCCTTTGTCTTGTATGGAAGTATTTTATTTCCAAGTTGTTGTTGCTTTGTTGTTTCTGGGAGTACTTTTAGAGAAGTACAGGTAGGGTAAGACCATTGATGCTCGTATTATCCCCAGGGCTTCTAAACAGTGGCAGGTGTTTTAATGGGTCAGTCCTTGGAGCCAAGGAGACTCAGAACTCCTCGTAGCAAGGATTCAATGAGCGACTCAGAAAACGAACCCCAAGTGCAAGCGTGATGGCCACATGTTACACATGGAGAATCCGGACACACATTCCAACACTGACACATTATTCCTGGAGACAGTACAGGAAAACATCTAAATTAGTCCTGTTTCTTGAGAAACCACGACCTTGGGTGGTTATCTATGAACACACCTCTAATTGTCTCCTTGTACATGAAAACCTCAGACCCAGGTTCCCTGTGAGTCTACTCTCCACAGTCCTGGAGGCCTGTGTCCCCTGGGGGCCATGTCTGGGCGGTCATCCTCACCCACTATTTGGTTCTGTCAAATAATTATTTGCCACCATTTCATTTCTTCAGAACAAGACCCTAAGGCCTGGCTAGTGGAAATACACTTGATGAAAGGCTCAAGTGAAATACCGTACTTTCTACCTCTAGGATGGTTGCAAATTAAATGTTTAGATTTAGGCAAGTTGTCTGAGATATTGGGCCTCCGCCGCTTTCAAGCAGACATGAGCCAAGCATTTCCTTCCCTGCCCCATTCCCAGCGAGGCCCTGAGAGTTCAAGGAGGTGTTGAGGGGACCCAGGATGGGGTTATCTGGTTGTCTGTTGCTGCACGACAAATTAAAACCGGCCATCTTGCTGTATCATGATGTTGTGGGTCAAGGATTTCTCAGAGCCTGGCTGGTGATTCTTCTGCTCCGTGTAGGGTTGACCAAGGTCACTAAGTGGGGGTCACATGGAAGATGGGTGGGTCTGGGATGATCCAAGACAGCTTCATTCACATGTTTGGTGCATTGTGGGAGGGAGGTGGCTAGAAGGTTGGCTCAGCTGGGAATATCCATCAGAGCTTGTGTATTTGGCCTCCCCGGCAGGGCAGCCTCAGGGAAGTAGGACATCTTACCGGGTGACTCAGGGACCCCAGAGAGAGAGTTCCAAAGCGCAGGAACTAGGAGCTGCCAACCTGTCACGGATTGGGTCTGGCCCAGCCTCCCTTCCTCCACCTTCTATCAGTCAAAACAGCCAGAGGTCCCTCCACTCAGACTCACGGGGAGCAGACACAGACCCCTCCTTTGGATGGGGAGTGTCAAGGAATTTGTGGCCATCTCTGCTAGCTACACAAGTTCACTTTTTCCGTAAAAATGCTCTATGATTGCATGGCTGCGGTGGCTCAGTGGTTGAGCATCGACCTATGAACCAGGAGGTCACGGTTTGATTCCCAGTCAGGGCACAGGCCCGGGTTGTGGGTGGATCCCCATGGGGCGCAGGCAGGAGGCAGCCGATCAATGGTTCTCCCTCATCTTTGATGTTTCTATCTCTCCCTCCCCCTTCTCTGAAATCAATAAAAATATATTTAAAAATATATACTCCATGGCCCAAGAGCTTGGAGAGTCTGTTCCTGATTAGCTTAGATGATGATGTAACACCCATTTGCCCAGCAACTGACAATGTCTGGCTAACCGCAGGGATGATTACTCCCCTGTCATCATCACAACCAGAAAGGCAGGCACAAGAGCAGTCTGCAGTGTGATCAGCATTTACTGAGCACTGACGGTGGGCTGAGCCAGCTGCTGCAGGTGGTCCAAATTGGTGTCTTACTGTCTCAGAGTGGTTCCTCGGGGAACCAGACTCAGAAATTGGAGCCCATGGAGTTTATTGAGGAGTGCTGTTGGGGAAAACTCCTGGAGGGAGTGAAGGCAGCGGAGCGGGCAAGAGAAGGCGGGCTGTGCTGCAGCCATACAAGATGCTCTGGCCATTGTGGCTCAGGTGGTTGAGCATCGTCCCATGCACCGAGAGGTCACTGGTTAGATTCCCAGTGAGGGCACATGTCTGGGTTGTGCACTTGATCCCCAGTGAGGGGCACGCAGGAGGCAACCAACTGATGTTTCTCTCTCTCCTTCTCCCTTCCTCTCTTTCTAAAATCAATATATATATATGGCCTCAGCCAATCCCATGCAAAGTTCTGGAATTAAAATGGCTTTTTAGAGTTGTCCTGAAGTGGTTCCAGGCCTTGGAACCCCCACATTGAACCATCCCGGGATGTGAACTGACCCTAGTGGGAGGGCTCCCTTTGCTGGAGGCAGTGCCTGGAAAGGGCCCCCAGTGTAAGCCCGCAGCACCCACACTCCCTGCATGGATGCACCCACATTGCTTGTCTGCTCATTGTTGAGGGACATTTCTCTTGTTCCCTCTCCTGGCTATGATGAATGATTCTGCTGTGAGCATTCCTGTGCAAGGCTGAGTGTGGGGGTATGTTTTTATTCTTGTGGGTATATACTGTATACCCAGGAATGGACTTTCTGGGCCAAAATGTAACTCCACGTCAACTTTGTGAGCAACTTCCAGACTGTTTTCTAGAGCAGTTAATAGCCATCTAACTTATAATTATCCATCTTTTTATTATAGAATCCCAGGGGGATAGAGTGGTACTTTGTTTCGATTTGCATTTCTCAAAATGTTGGTCATTTGTATAGCTTCTCTGAAAAAATGTTTATTCAAGTCTGTTGCCCATTTTGAGGTTTTGGGGGATTTTGTTTGTTTGTTTGCTTTTTGTCTTATTGTTGAATTGTAAAACTTCCTTGTGTAATCTTGAGGTATTCGTGGAAGTGCAAAGGTTTTAAAATTTGAAGTCCAATTTATCTATTTTTTTCTTTTGTCTTTTGTGTTTTGTGTGTCACATCTAAATCCAATATTTTAAAAAACCATTGCCTCTGTTATCTTGCTATTGTCTTATGCCATTCTCTTGTTTCCCAGACGTTGGGGCACTGGCCAATGTTGGGTAGCGAGGGTATAACTCCTAGGATCACAAGTAGCAAGAATAAACATGAGCTAGGTAGAAAAACACAGAACAGGAATTGTTGGGGATGGAGATACTCCAAAAGGAGCCACACAGATGTCACTGAAGGATCGAGCCAACCTCCCCATCGTAAACAACCCAGCTCTGTCCCACAGGGAGCCTTTGCAGTGGGACCCACGCAGTACGCCTGGAGGCCATGATCTTGAACATAACCCAGTATCAGACCAAGCCCCAGTGGGCCCTTTTTCAATTTACCACAGTGCGTTTGCACTGAACTAGACATCCCACTGATCACTAAGCCAACATGGTTCTACTGGGCCCCTTCTGCCACTTATCAAATGTGATAGAATTAATAATGAGCCATGTTTATTTTTTACAAAGCATCATTTTCTTTACATGGGTGATTTAGAGGCAAAGTAATCCTTATGTGCCAAAGTCATTGACATTTAAATTAATTCATCGAGGATTTTTTTTAGCACTATTTGGTGCTCAGGAAGTTTTATAAAAGGTTAAAGAAAAACATAATTTTTCTCCTCATTTATGTTTACTTAAATATATAACATGTCTTCAGACCCTGTTAAAACCTCCTCTTCCCACCCCCCCACCGACACCCCACATAAAATGCTCAGAGATGACTTTATAGTCTGAATGATAAAAAAAAAAAAAAAAAAAGGTGGTCCTATGGTTTCCAGCCAATGGGAATGGTAATACAACAGTGTGACTGGCAAAAAGAAGATTTAGAAACAGCCAGAAGAGGTTGAAAATTTATGATCACAACTTATATATACACAGAAATTTCACTTTCCTTTTCTGTAACTGAACACTTGTTCATAAGACACCCCTACCACTGAAAGAGAAAACATTTCATCATCTCACCACTTATGTGAAGAGCTGACTTGGCCATTGAGGTTTATATGAAGGGCAGTTTTCATAACTTAATGAACTAATTCTGCAGATCCAGCATTCGACAGAAATACATATGAAGTGTGCATTAAAAGATTTTACTTAAAACACTGTAAAGGCAAAAGTGCATTGAAAAGAGCAATGGTTCAGCTTCCCAATTTTTTCTGAGTCTGTTAGGTTTTAACAAGGTCTCTCCAAGTGAATAGACATAATTAAAAGATAAGTCTTAGCAAAACATTTCTTATATTTCCCAGAAACGGAGAGAGTGACTAGGTAACAAATGTTCTTGCAAGTCAGGTGGTTTCTCGTTCTTGGCTTTCAACACACTGAAGGGGGAGTAAATAGAGTCGTCAAGTGGCAGACCATTTGGAATAATTTTCTATGATAGATCACGCTACAATTTTTGGCATTTAACTGAGAAGGAGTTAATGCGTTGATTGACATTACTATATCAAAAGTCCTTTCATTCCCATTTACTTTGTTAAGTAAATGTGTTTTCTTGGCACTTACTTGTTAAATGGAAAATAGCAACAGACATGATCCTGAACCTTGTCACTTTATATGAATAAGTCATATTTTTCAACAGATATAGGTACTAATTAAAAAGGCCTAACCCTCTTATTAAGAGATGCAATTTCAATGAAAATTTACCTTTACGTCCGGCCTGATGTGGTTCAGTGGTCGACCTATGAACCAGGAGGTCACAGTTTGATTCCCAGTCAGGGCACATGCCCAGGGTTACTGGCTTGATCCCCAGTAGGAGGTATGCAGGAGGCAGCCAATCAATGATTCCCTCTCATCATTGATATTTCTGTCTCTCTCTCTCCCTCTACCTTCCTCTCTGAAATCAATAAAAAAATATATTTTTTAAAATTTACCTTTACTATTTAGGAATTGTTTATCAAATTGGCAATATATATTGTTTAGATAAGTGAATTTTATTAATAAGGAAACTATATCCAGAAGAATTTTTAATACTTAGATGTTATATTAACAGGAAATTAATCTTTACTAAAATTTTATACCTGTTTTTAATGTTAAGAAGTATAATAGCGTGGCCAATAAAATACTTTCAACCATTAAAGTATATTACATTGGGATAAAATTTGATAATTAAGAAAAATACAAAGAAGTAGACTTTTCATTGAAATATGAATTCAAAGAGAGGAATTATCCACATAAATTTCTCAATGTGAAAGAACAATTTAATTATATATTTTAAGTGGATAAGAATATGTATAAATCACTATCATATTTAGATTTCTTTGGACATATACAGAAGATTAATATATTATTTCTATTGTAATATCTACAATCTGCCTGAAATTATACCCTTTGCAGCTATTTAAATTGATATATATTTAATAATATTTAAACATCCATTAATATGTGGAAGGGGTACATCGTTTTTCAAGGGGACGCAGAGCAAAATGTCTGAAAGCCATTGATCTACACTCTGGACTCTACAGCATGGAGCCTTGGCCAGCTCTTCTCTCTCTCACCTACAAGTCTCTTCCTGAAGGCCTTTCCTGCCTTTTTCTGTCAAGTGAGGTCCGTCCCCGCCCCCGTTCCTTACGGCTCAGCTCCGCCAGGAGACCGTCACTGTCTCCCAGGGCAGAGTTAAGGTCCTCCTCCTCTGTGATCCCCAGGCTCTAACAGGTCCCTGTACCCCAGCACCTACAGGTTGCAATGACCAGATAGTTCTTCTAGTCATCAGTCTTCCTTCTGGTCTGTAACTTCTCTTATTCCCCTTTGTCTCCTCACGCTTCTGAGCACATAGTAGGTGCTCATAAGTAGGTGTTGAATGCATAACAGGATGGAACGGCTCCTGGTGTCTTCGCTCTTGTTTCTTTATTATTGATGTTTATATATTTCTAAACCAGCCAAGCCAACCATCCTGTACCTCTCGGCACAGCCTGTGCATGGTTTCTCCCTGCCCTGGCTTGGGCCCTGCTCTCCTTGGAATGCCCTCAGCCCTGTTCTCACCAGCAACCATCGGATATAGTGCCACTATCACTGCCAGAATTCTTGGGAGAGTTAGCAGTTTGGAACCCAGTGAGCATTTTCTGAAAAAAATGATATTTCCTGGGGTGGTTGCGAAAGGCCACAGAGCCTAATCTTCCCAAATGTAGTGAAAACACTAAATACCTGCAATTCAAAAAAAAACACAAACACATAGAAAAGCTAAAACATTGTTGATATTACAGTGTTTTTTAAAGATAAGTTCATGAGCTTCTATTTTAAAGAGTATATGAAGAATATTCCTTTGCCCCATGATGGACTCAGCAGGTGAGATAGAAACCAGCAATTTTTAGACGCCTACTCTGCACCGGAAGGAAGGATGGAGGTACAGTGTTCACACTGGCTGTGTGCTGCCCTCTCTGGTGCAGTCACCAACATCTCAGGGGAATGAGCAGACAGTTGTGTCATTTCTAGGTGATGATTTTCACACCTGGCTTTCTTATTTCCTTTTTCTTCTCACCAACATGAGAAAGGCCTGGGATGACAGTTGTTGATTAAAATTACTGAACATAAAATCATATCCTCTGCTCCCGCCCTCCAGGGAAATGTGAAGCGAACAGAATTCAGGTGCGTGTGAAGGAACATTGGGGAGGGGACACACTTGACAAACTCATGTTGGTCCAACAGGGATGCAGGAGCCCAAACCCAGGCATGGTGGGCTCCAAGAACTGTGCTGTCCACCTCCCAGGGCCCAACGCAGAAGCCAAGAAGTCCTTCTGATTCTCACTTGTCTTCACACGTTTTCCCATCAACTCATTAATAAATCCTATCAGGCCAACCTCCACAATCCATCCCAAGTCTGTCCATTTTCCTCTGTCCCCACTGCCGCACATTGCTCTAGCCAACCCACCATCTTTCTCCAGGACCAAAATAGTCTCCTAATTCATCTCTCTGCTCCCGGCTTTGCCTCACCCCCTCCCCTAGCTCTTTCCTCCTCGATAGCCAGCATGATATTCCAAAGGCACAGATTGGATCCAAGCAGCCCCTCCACCAAACCATCCTTGACTTCCCCTTGTTCTCAGGATAAATCCCTACCTCTTTTGCCGTCTCCGCAGCCCACGTCCTGACCGCACCTCAGCTCCCACCAGTGGGTTCTGGCACCAGGTTCATTACTTTGAAGTGAGTACCAATGCCCCCTGCCTACAAAGCCTGCTCCAGTTCCCTAATCTGCTTTCTCCTTTCCATTATATTAGCCATTTTTTATGTATTCTTCCAAGAAGCGTTCTCTATCGGCTCTATCTACGAAGAGTTATACCCCCTCTTCATCACTCCCCTCTGTTACTTCACCCTGCTCCTTCTCTTCAGAGCACCTAAAATTATTTATAATTTTGTTTGCTTACTTATGATCCCTTTTCCCTCAAATAACATAACCTGTAAGAGGGCAGGAGCCATACCCGTGTGTTCTCAGCCCGAGCTCAGCGCCCAGCACAGCGCTGGCATCTGGAAGGGACTCAGTCAATACCCACTCGGTTCCAGCCCCCCTCCGGCGCACCTAACCTCGTGGAGCAGTGGTTCCTCCATCTCAGTGGGGTTTGAATGAGATGCTAATGTATGCGATACACTTTGAAAGCTGAAAGGACACTCTAACCGTGGAATGAATCACTTATGCTCCTCCTCAGGTGAACGAGGAAGTGCAGTCGCAGGGAGCCAGGCTCTCACAACTGCCAGGTGCGTTCAAGGCTTTTCGGTGAAGTGTGGGCTTCAGACAAACGGGAGTCTAGCAGGCCGCTCGCTGCAGTCGGCTGCCTTTCCAGCCAGCGCAGATCTGAGTGTCACTAGCGTTCCAAGAGCTCCGTGTCCCGTCTAAAGGATGCTGCGGCACAGTCTGCAGCCTCCCTGCGCTGCGTCCAGGAGCAGGTCCCTGTGGCAGGTGTTTCTGTTCAGGCCCTTCGCCGCTTCTCCTGCCGCAGCAGCCGTGTTGGTCTCCATCAGGCTCATTATTTCCAGGCGCCAGGTGAGAAGAGCTTCCCGTCGTGCGATCGCAGACGGTGACCGCGGAGAAAATGCATAGCGCTCCCCCGCTGTCATCGCGCCCTTAATGAACAGCCGCTTGGACAAATTCGAGTTAGCAGAGCCAGACCTTGTATTAGCAGCCGGAGAATAGTCTGTAATGGAGCAATCACTCTGCCCATGCATCTCTCCCAAGGAAAACATTCTTTAACTTGTCAGGGCAGTGCAACCTCTTATTAGAAGCAATAGCAAAGCCAATTTCTCCGTTCTTGCCACTGAGGGATTCGGGACATGCCTCACTGTAGATCCTAAATGAACAGTCGCCGGGAAGAGGAGCTGAGCCCACGGGAAATGGGCGGAACCGCACAGGGAGCCGAACTCATATCAGAGCGGGGCCCCACCTGGGCGCTCACATATTTCAAGCCCCATCGCCTGCCTTCCCCCAGGGCGTCCTTGATCAGCACGCTCTTCGCGAGGCAGAGTGATGATGGTGCCAAGACCCACCGGTCTTCAGAGACACTGACTTCTTCTCTGGGCTCCTTTTTATTGATCTAATGACTTCCAACGTTAGGCTGTAGCTAAGGAGTCAGGAAAGTCTAAGGACCCGTGGTGGGCCCTGGCGGTGTGGCTCCGTGGTTGAGTGTGGTCCCATGCACCAAGAAGTCATGGTTGGATTCCTGGTCAGGGCACATGCCCAGGCTGCAGGCTCAATCCCCAGTAGGGGGTGTGCACATGCAAGAGGCAGCCAATTGATGTTTCTCTTCCTCTCCATTCTCTCTAAAAACAATAAAATATATATATTTTTTTAAATGAACCCTGGGCGGGATTCTGCTGAGTCTAAGAAAAGCCTAAGTCTTTAAGTACGAAGTACAGTTGGTCCTGAGCAGCCCATGCCCATTAGGGGAAGGGGATGGTGTGCAGGGTTTGTGATCTCTGGGACCGCCGATTATGGAGCCTCGGGAAGAAAATTCCAAGAGGAGTCCCCTGACGCTTCCCATTCACCCATACTCCTGCTCCCTGAACTCACCAAGCCTACCCACTGCGAGGCTTTGTTCCTTTAGGTCCCAGAGAGAAAGAACACTTGCCACGAATTGTGGAAAATGTGGAGAAAGAGGCCATGCTCTTTCGGGCCCCCAGCCTTGTTCCTCTCCTGGGATGCCTTTCCTCCCGCCTGCTCTGCCTTAGATTTTCTGGACGTCCCATCTCGGGCGCCCCGCTTGCAGCTCCTTGACGAGGCGCCGTCTGAGGCAGTGGCTGTGCACGATCTCCACCCGCCCCCACCGCGTTCCTCTTCGGTCCTGAGCCGCACGCCGGGACGTTTGCTGTGGAACCTGCTGTTTGACTCAGGAAGGGGCACTGGCTGTTTCACACCAGATGAGCAGGGGAGCCACATCCTGTGAGGAGACCAGAACAAAGATAAACAACGCGCCGGGGAGGTGCCTGAGCCAGGCACAACGGCAGGTGCACCGTGAGCCCTCCCCCGTGGCGACCCCCAGCAACCGCCAAGGGCAATGTCACTCAGGTGGCCGCCTCACCCGTTAGCTCACATCAAGTCAGCAAACCTCCAATCCTCCTGCTGCAAACCAGGCCTCCGTCAGGCACTCAGAGCAAGAGGAAGACCCATTCACCCTTCCCGGAGGGTACGTCTAACTCTCAGTTCTTACACAAAGTCCCAGGATAATAACTCATTTACAGGCACTCCATTTGTAAGTGATGGAGCCAGGATTGGAACCCAAGTTTGTTTTTCTTATTTCAAAGCCTCCCCCTTTTTCAACTGTACCCCACTGCCAACTCTTATCACATTGCAACATAATTTATAATTGATTTGTAATTGATTTTCAACTGCTGTTAAAATTCATTTAACTCCACCTAACTTAACAGGCAGGGCAGAGACAGGTCAGGCTGTAAAAATGTATTATACGTGGTGAAAATATTAACATGTATTAAACATATTTTATGTATTTAAAATAAAAGTGAAATTGGTTTATCTCTGGGTGATTTGAGTGACATTCATCTTTTTTATGCTGTTCTATATGCTTTTTTTAATTTTCTAAAATGAGATTGTATCTATCTTTTTTTAAATTTATTTTTAAAATAAAAGAAAATGTATATGAAAGTGCTTTCTCGACCATAAAATGCTAATGAGTATCAGCTACTAAATTTCATTGCAAGGTGATAAAACCCTCGGTGCAGGGACTAGGTTAAAAGCACATCTACTCGACCTTGATAGTGGGCGTGGATAAAGGCCCCTGCAAGGAGTTGCTCTCTGAGGAGTGAGGCCGTGGTTCTCAAGATCGCACCAGCTAGGATCTGCTACGCCCAGCTCTGCCCAGCTCCACCTGAGGGCACAGAGCAGTGGATGCCAGCGCCTCGTCCAGTGCCGCAGTGTCTTCGTTGGCAAGGCCTCATCTTACCGGTTTCCTTTCTCTCTGTGGAGCGCTGCCCAGTGGTGCTCTTCACGCCTGTCCCCACCACCTTCCTGCACGGAGTCCTGCGGAAACTTGGCTGTACTGGCACCTTGCAGGTGAACGTGGGCCCAGCTCCTTAGCAGAGGGTAACAGTGAGATCGATGCTGAGCCAGGCCTGCAGCTCCATCTTGGGTGGAAGGACGCTTTCTTTTGCCTCCTTGGAAACAGCTCTGCTAGTAAGGGCCGTCCCTCCCATCTCAGGGAGGCCTAGCAGTCTCCTGGCACAGACCTACTGACCTTGGACCCTCCAACCCCTTCCCTACAGAAGAGAGAGCCCCTCCCCCCGGGCCTCCCCAGCAGTTCAGGAGATCTAGGAACTTTCTAGGAGTTTCCGTCTTGCAATTCTGGGTCTTGACACATCATATATCAAGGTAGCTGAAAGCATATATTTCTATCTTTTTAAAAAATCTTTGCTGTTGAAAGAATTACATATGTCCCCTTGTAGCCCCCATTGACCACTCCCAGCCCATCCCTGCCCCCTACCCCAGGCCTTCACCACACTATAGTCTGTGCCCATGGGTTATGCACATACGCATACAAGTTCTTTGGTTGATCTCTTCCTATCCTCCCCCGACTTCCCTCTGAGATTCGTCCGTCTGTTCCATGCTTCTATGTCTCTGGATCTATTTTGTTCATCAGTGTATTTTGTTCATTAGATTCCACATATGAGTGAGATCATGTGATACTTGTCTTTCTCTGACTGGCTTATTTCACTTACCAAAGTTTCTATCTTAATCCAAGGTTCCTTCGGGATACATTATATGAGTACGTGCCTTCAAGCCGTATGCTTGTAGCTGTGAGGTGAAATAATATTTTACAATAGCATTATTTTAAAAGCACACTCTGTTGCACTGTTATCTGCTGGGGCTGACCAGCAGATCCTGAGCAACGGATGAATGATTACTCTGACACGTTTGCTGTGAAAGAGAGGGCTAAGGGACTGCCTGGCTAAAGGAAACAGACAGCCCCGATCACCTGCCTCTTCAGGCTTTTATTGTAACAGCAGTTTGAGATAAAGTTTATCTTTTAGATACAATCAGTAGGGTAAGTAATCTTGGGAGGACACATGTGTCTGCAGTGCCCTTTAAGCAAGGACATCTAAAGATTAAGCATAAAAATTCCAGTAAACACCCAAGGGTCTACACGTGCACAGACTTGTTTGGGAAGGTCAAGGAACAGTTAGGGACAGCTGCCTTTGGCCAAACTCCCCTAAGTCAGAATTCTGATAAACAGGGCAGGCTGCCTTCAGCCCAATCCTTTTTTTCAGAATTTTCCTCCTTACAAACTTTCCAACCAAGTCTCCTGTGCTCCCCCACAGTTACCGCATTTAATCTTCACAGCAGCCCCATGAGAAATGTGTTATGACCTACTTTGCGTGAGGAAACCAAAGCTTAGACAGGCTGGATGGTAAGTCCAAGATTTAGGTGCAAAACTCAACCCTGGCACGATCTCCTTTAAATGATACCTTCCTCCCAGGTGATCAAAAGAAACAGAAAAAAGCAAGATTCATTGACTCCCCCAAGGTCATGTAGATTACAAGTGGCAAAGCTGGCTGACAACCAGCATTTCTAACCCCAAACCCACCATCTTCTTACCACACATCACGTTTCACTACAAGTCACAGTGAATTCTTCCCCTGGTAGGTTGTCGAAGGTGAATGGCAAACAGGAGTTCTCTGCTTTGGAAAGAGGACACACACATTCCCCCTTCCTTCCCCAGACTCCCCAGAACAGGCTCTGTGCGGCCCTGCTGACATGGGTCTTCTCTCCTACAGGCTGTGTGCTAGTGGTGTCTGTGATCGAACAGCTGGCTCAAGTCCACAACTCCACGGTCCAGGCCTCCATGGAGAGACTGTGCAGCTACCTGCCAGGTAAATATGGAAACAGGCCTGCAGCTGAGGGCCCCCTCTTTTTTCTTACTTGTGGGTCGTCATGGTTCATCATGGGTCATCATGGGTCATCATGGGCCATCATTAATGAGTTTACACCCTACACATGCCTGTGGAGGAGAAGCTGATTGTGTTATTTCTGTCTATTGATATTCTCATGGGACTCATAGAAATGGAAACAAATCCAAGAAAAATCACTCCAGGAAGTTTTATCCTCTGACATTCTTTTCCCATCGTGGCATAATAATGGTGGTCAATCGTGATCAAAATAATGAACAGTTTTCAATAATGTTTGTTCATTTGACCACGTACACATACCTGGATGCATGCGCAGACCCAACATGAAGCATTAGGCTGAGAAGACAACTGATCTCAAAGCCCCAAAGGAGAAGGTAACCTGGGAACATTCCATCCATTTGAACTGGATCTCAATAAAATCCCTTACGCACCCTGCAAAGGAAGGAGCTGATTGGTGGTTTAAACACGTCATGTATTTGTTTTTCAACCTCAGCAGAAAGAAAATTCTTTTATCTCTTCAAGATACTGTTAGGTGAACAGTCACAACATATAAACTTCCTTGACAGTCAAGTTTTCCTTCATTTAATGTTAAGAAACTAATTCATCAGGGATGCCTACATTATTTTCCCTAAATAAAAGTAGTTGGACTAAAGGTGATTGTATCCTCGATTTATGCAGCATGCGGTGCCAATCGCACCAAAGTGTTTTCAGAGAACTTCTTGCATGCAGTCACAATATGTGTTCACAAGCTAAACTTTTACAATTCAAAACTTAAGACTGGGAGAGGATACCATACAAACACATGTGTTTACCCTGTCCCAGATTGGCCATTGCTAAGATGTTGACATACATCAGGTTTTTCTTTTGTTGAATTAGGATAACCTTGAAACATCCTTCGGTCTCCCCAACCACCAGTTCCACCCACCTGCCTCTCTGGAGGGAGCCACACACGTGAACTTAACGGGTCTTGTTCTTGTCAAGCCTTATACTTTCACCTTCTTTTGTATGAATCTATACCCAATGAATAGTATTGTTCTATGGGTGATTTTTTAACTTTTTCTTGGTAAACCAAATGTAGGAAATTACACAAAATAAATGTATACTTGCAAACATACCTGAGGTCAAGAAGGAACAGATAGGTAGCCACTCTGGAATCCCCATCCACACACCCATGCCATCATAAATCCCTCCTTCTCACTAAAAGAATGGTGCCCTGAATTTTACTGTAATCATTTCCTTGCATTGCTTTATAGTGTTATCACCCAAGTGGGCATGCCCAGATACCATTGTCTTGACCAGTTTTAAATTTTTTGATGTGTCTTTTAAGTCTATTTTAATCTACTAGCTTCCTTCTCATTCCTCCCTTTTCCTTATAAATTTAGCTATGGAATATGCCTTGAAGAGTTTCCCATTGTCTGGATTTTGCTGATGCATCCCTGCAGTATAATTGAGTGCATTTCTCTGTGCTCTGTATTTCCTGAAAATTGGCAGCTGTGTCCAGAGACTTGATCAGACTCCAGTTTGATTTCTTTGGAAGACTATAAGTGTGGTGTTTTCTTTTATCGGAGGCCAGCAGAAGTGGTTTTCTTTTTTCTCTTTTTGTGATGTTAGCAGCTGTTTACGCTTGATGACCAGACCTATTAGTTCACAGGGGATTGCAAAATGGTGCTATTTTAATCTCTCATTTATATATGTCATTTAGTAACTGAAGTATATTAGAGACAGTTCCCCTCCTCTTCAGAAATATTTTAAAGGCATTTTGCCCAGAGTCCCTAATGATACCATTCATACCAGGGAAGGAGGATAAATACTTAATTATTTTGTTTTATTTGCCAGTTTTCAAACAATTCACTGCCTTTCTAGTATCATCCCAAAGTAGTCAATTGGCTTTCTTTAAAATGTCATAAACTCATGAATTTATATATATCTGATGAGTTTGAGTCTATTTTGTTTATTATCCTTTTGAAGCCCAAATTGTCCCAACTTTGACCAATGGGACCCTCTTCTCGTTGGCTCCCGAGGCCTTTGACGTGGGCCTAGGTCACCTCACTAACTGGTCTGACAGGTGGGCCTAGGTCACCTCACTAACTGGTCTGACAGGGCCTAGGTC
This sequence comes from Ia io, assembly GCA_025583905.1. Lineage (NCBI taxonomy): Eukaryota > Metazoa > Chordata > Mammalia > Chiroptera > Vespertilionidae > Ia > Ia io. The sequence continues at coordinate 78,510,952 of JAJQQW010000016.1, read as the reverse complement.
ACCTCACTAACTGGTCTGACAGGTGGGCCTAGGTCATCTCACTAACTGGTCTGACAGGTGGGCCTAGGTCACCTCACTAACTGGTATGACAGGGCCTATGTCACCTCACTAACTGGTATGACAGGGCCTATGTCACCTCACTAACTGGTCTGACAGGTGGGCTAGGTCACCTCACTAACTGGTCTGACAGGTCCTAGGTCACCTCACTAACTGGTCTGACAGGTGGGCCTAGGTCACCTCACTAACTGGTCTGACAGGTGGGCCTAGGTCACCTCACTAACTGGTATGACAGGGGGGCCTATGTCACCTCACTAACTGGTCTGACAGGTGGGCCTATGTCACCTCACTAACTGGTATGACAGGGGGGCCTATGTCACCTCACTAACTGGTATGACAGGTGGGCCTAGGTCACCTCACTAACTGGTCTGACAGGTGGGCCTATGTCACCTCACTAACTGGTATGACAGGGCCTATGTCACCTCACTAACTGGTATGACAGGGGGGCCTATGTCACCTCACTAACTGGTATGACAGGGCCTATGTCACCTCACTAACTGGTATGACAGGACCTAGGTCACCTCACTAACTGGTATTACAGGTGTTCCAGCCCTCTCCTGTACATTGCCAGCCCCAGGCTTGACATTAGTCATTTCCCTTAGAAGCCCTGCTTTCTTTAGGTGGAAAATAATATTTTAAGACCACAATCGGGTGCCTAGAAATGCTCATTGCTATTGAGCTAATCATTCTTCTCTTCGGTAGACACTGATAGAAATATACATAGATAAAATATGTAATTTTAAAATAATATTTCTATTGCGTTCATATTGGCACTTGGAATTGAAATTCAGGACTACAGAAAATTTTTCTTAATCTGTGCTCTACATAGCTGTAATTTGCTTCTTCACGCACTCTGAGTCCTAATTCTCAAGGTCAAAGGGATTGATAGGATTAAAATAGCCCATAATTATTCATTTACCTATCCCTCATTGCACATAGAACAGCCTCAGAATATCAATCCTCATACGACTACCATTAATATGTTTTATAATCATTGAGAGCAGTTAAAATTGTTTTCTGCCCATGCTTTTCCCATTTCTTATTTAATCATCGCACTGTGTTATCTGAGCATATCGCCATTCCATCCAATACCCATTCCCTTTCACCCTCATTTCTTATTAGTTTCATCAGCTGTTCTGTGATGGATGGTCCCCTTCAGCCCTTCTGAGCATGTCTGTCTAGTTGAGTTGTTGCCTCGAGCTCATGCCTCAGGAAGGGCTCATGGGAAATATTCCCCGAATCTCTTGCATATTTGATAACAAGCTGTCTGTGCCCTTTATAGTTGAAAGTCAATGTTTTTCTGGAAATAAAAATCCTTGGCACACAATTTCTTTCCCGAAGTATCTTAAATATGTTATTAAAAAGCATAACGATAATCTAATTTTCTTTTTTTTAATAAGTCTATTTTTGCCTAGAAGTTCAAAGGATTATTTTTCTTTCTTCTATAAAATCTAGCCTCCTGACCAGAATATGTCTTGGTGTTAGTTGTTGTGCATTGATGTTTTGAGGCATGCAGTGTGCTCTCTCAATCAGGAGGTGGAGAGGGTTTGGGGGGGGGGGAGGGTATTTCAAATACATTTCTTACAATTTCAGGAAAGTTGGTAGTATTTATTCAGTTGCCTTATTTTGTTGTTTTTTTCTTCAGGGATTCCTATTATTCCTATTTTGAATCTTCTTTGCCTACCTTTGATATTCTGCCTATCTCTTGAATACTTTTTATCTCTTCATTTATTTTATATCACATTTTTCCTCCCTTTCACCTTTCTATTTCTCCTAAGACATCAGCATTGCCTTCCCTTCTTCTGTTCATTCTAGTTCAGACTTCATTTATTTTATAATCTTGTACTCTTCCCTGAATTCTTTTTTCCATGTTTGAGTTTTTCTAATTCTCATTTCTGTTGTTCTTTCGTGTCTATATCATTTTATTAATGCTTCCTAGTTCATTTTGAAATATTATGTTTTAATCCCTTTTTGGAATGACTTTCTGGCATGCTTTTGCTATCTGTGGGGATTTGGTTCTGTTCCTTATTCTTTTTTTTTATTCTTATAATAACTTTGTATGGGTGTTGACCTAGATACATTTCTGTTGCTCATTTTTATATGAAATTAGTTTTCCAAAACCCTTAGAAAAAGAAGTGGTTCGGGGTAGCTTTTCTAAATGCACAGAACTCCTGCTTCCTCTGTTTCTGGGTGCGTGTGTGTGTTTGGGGGCGGAGAGTGGGGGAGAGACAGCTTGCTTTCTGAGATTTCCTGACTCTGTTCCCCTGCCCACTTTTTCTGGCTTTCTCTCTACATGGCTTCAGTCCTGCTCAGTGTTGGCTCCAGGCCCAGCAGTTCCCCTTCACTGTTCTCTGTCCTGCAGAGGGCTCCGCTGGTCAGTTTCTTGACTGCAGGTGCCCGACCCTCCCGCCTGGAGCTTCTGCGCACACCTGGGCTGCAGCGGGCACAGCCCCTCCCAGGCCCACCACCTTCCAGCCCACACCTCTGGGTTATTCGGGGATTCTCCTGTGCTTGGGTTTATCTGACATCCCATTGCTTCCACTACTTTCTGCCACATGGACGTTGATAGCCCACAAGGCCTGTGGCTCTGTATGGTTTACCTTGTCTAATTGTATGTTGGGGAACTTGGAGATACTTAGTTTTGTTGTAACTATTGTCTATGGTTTTTGGTTTTCCTATCCAGATGCTCGCTCGCTCTCTCTCTCTCTCTCTCTCTCTCTCACTCATCGTACCTCAACAGCCTCTGAAATTTCCTATTATGAGTCAGAAGAAGCCAAGATGGTGCCCTAAATAGCACCAATCTCGGTTTGAGTTGTTTTATGTCAAAGAGAGAGGGAGAGAGAAAATGTTCGAGATTCAAAGAAATTCCAAAACTGCTCCCCCAGCCATCATCTTCCCAGAATCCTCCCTCGTGGGGGCTTTAAATTTACATCAGTGCCCACTGTGCGCGCCGCTCTGCAGCTTCTCCTTTTCACTCCGCAGGATGCTGAGGTCTGCACACATTGAGACACACAGCGCTAGGCCAAGCCTCAATCTCTCTCTAGTTCTTCTCCATATAAATGGTCTCCATCTTATTTATCCATCCTCCTATTATCGGACATTCATAATCTATTAGAAACCTTCCTTTATATCTCCACACCTCTGAATGAAAGAACACACACACACACACACACACACACACTAACATGCACTAACACACACTCTCACACACACTCACACACATACACACACGTGCACGCGCGCGCACGCGCACACACACACACACACACACACACACACACACACACTTTTAGTTTCACCAGAAAGAAAGCGAATTTTCTCTGCCTCCCAGGCAGTCCTGCAAGTTTATCAAAGAACAGCCTGATGACGGTTTTAAATCAATCTGCTCTTGGCCAAGCTGTTTCTCCATTAGCAACACCTGAAACTCGCTTCCAGAGTGCTTCCCACGGGCTTCTGACTGTGTCACATAATGCTCCAAACTCCCAGCATGGTGCAGACGGAGAATGCACCACCCTCCCTTTCAGAGGAGGAGACTGCAGCCTGCGAGGGAGCAGCCCGACTAAGGGCAGAAGCCTGAGCGGGTGCTGAGCTGGGGCCTGAGGTCTGATGGTCAGAGCTTCCGGTCGCCCTTCACTTCAGCATCCCAGGGAGGAGCACCTGGGAGAAGAGTATATGTCATTTTTTAAAAACATGTTTTTACTGATTTCAGAGAGGAGGGAGGGGAGAGGGATAGAAACATCAGTGATGAGAGAGAAACATCAGTCGGCTGCCTCCTGCACACCCCCTACTAGGGATTGAGCCTGCAATCAGCCATGAGCCCTGACCTGGAATCGAACCGTGACCTCTTGGTTCCTGGGTCGAGACTCAACCACTGAGCCACCCTGGCCGGGCACATATGTCATTTTTAAGCAGTTGTACTGAGAGTCACATACTTTACACTTTGCCCCCTTAAAGTGTATAATTTGGTGGTTTTATTCACAGAATGGAGCCTCCATCAGCACAGTCCACTTCAGAACATTTTCATTGTACCCAAAAGGGACCTGCTCCCCTTCTCTGTACCCCCCAAGCTTGCAACCTCCCCACTCCCTGAGCAACCACTAACCTACTTTCTGTCTCTGAATTTGCCTATTCTGGGCCTTTCATATAAACAGGATTATGCAATACATGGTCTTTTTGAACTGCTTCTTGCATTCAGCATGAGGTTTTCGTGGTCACCTGTGTGGTGAGTGTCAGAACGTCACTGCTCTGCATGCTGAGTGATATCCCATCGTCTGGACTGGGCCCATTCCGTCCATCCAGTCATTAGTTAACAGATATTCGGGTCGCCTTGCTCCCACTTCTTGGCTATTTTGAATTACGCTGCTCTGATCGTCCCTGTACAAGTTCTTATGTGGATGTGTGCGTTTTCTATTCCCTTGGCTATATACCTGGAATTGTTAGACCCTGTGTTTAGCCATTTGAGGAACTTCCAGACTGTTTACCAACGTGGCTGGCCCGTTTTCCACCTCCCACCCCTCCTGGCAGCGTATGAGGGTTTGGCTTCGCCACACCCTCCACGCATGTTACTAGCTGTCATTCTGATCATAGCATGTCCGAGTGGGCGTGAAGCGGTATTTCCTTGTGGTTTCCAGTTGCATTTCCTTAATAGCTAAGGATGTTGAGCATCTTTGCATGTGCTTCTTGGCCATTTGCATATCTTCTTTGGAGAAATGTCTATTCAGATGCTTTTTTAGAAGAGTTGGTACAATGCATCAGTGAAGCCATCTGGTCCTGGTTTATTTATGGAAACTCTTGATAACTAATCCAATCTCTTGTTATATGTCTACTCAGATTGTCTGTTTATTCTTGACTCCATTTGGACAGTTGGTCTTTCTAGGAGTTTTTGCATTTCATCTAAGTGATCTATGTTGCTGTCAGGCAGATGTTCATGGTATTCCCTCATCATTTTTTATTATTTTTACTAGAAACCCGGTGCCCGAAATTTGTGCATGGGGGAGGGGGGGTCCCCTCAGCCTGGCCTGCACCCTCTCCAATCCGGGATCCCTCTCACAATCTGGGACCACTGGCTCCTAATGGTTCACTTGCCTGCCAGCCGGATCGCCCCTAACTGCCCCCCCCTGCCAGCCTGATGGCCCCCTAACTGTTCCCCTGCCAGCCTGATCGCCCGTAACTGCCCTCCCCTGCCGGCCTGATTGCCCCTAACCACCTCTGCCTTTGCCCGCCGCCACTGTGGCTTTGTCCAGAGGACTTCCAGAAGATGCCTGGACTAATTAGCATATTACCCGTTTATTAGTATAGATTTCTGTAAGGTTAAAAGTAATGTGGGGAAGTTTCAAGTTCCTACCTCAAAAGCACACTGTGGCCTGGCCAGTGTGGCTCAGTGGCTGAGCATCAACCCATAACCAGGAAGTCAGGGTTTGATTCCTCATCAGGGCACATATTTGGGTTGCAAGCTCGATCCCCTGTGTGGGTCCTGCAGGAGACAGCCAATCAATTATTCTCTCAGCATGGATGTTTCTATCCCTCTCTCTAAAATCAATAAAAAAATATTTTTAAAAAAGCACACTGTGTTTGAAGTCTTATACATTATTGTAAAAAAGAAAAAGTTCTATGACTGTATCTAATTTAATATAAAATGTTAACATTATTTACCACTGAGTAAAAATGAAGAACAAGAGAAAGTTCCCTGAACTGATCGTGTGTTTTCACTCTCCTACCCGCCAAGCAAGGGAAGCCCAGTCTGAGATGAGCATGACCAGATCAATTCTCTTCTGGGAGGGTTTCCCATCCTTTTCCAGGTCAGCCCATCTGTCCCTGACTATGCCGAGGTCCTCCTTGGGATTTCCAGGTTCCACAAGAACCCACAAACTGGAGAACAGGACCAGGGAGTTAACACATCTTACCGTGCAGAAAGATCAACCCACTTCTGTGGAGGAGGAGGAGGAGGAGGAGGAGAGAGGAGAGGAGAGAGAGAGAGGAGGAGAGAGAGAGAGAGAGAGAGAGAGAGAGAGAGAGAGAGAGAGAGAGAGAGAGAGAGAGTGAGTTAGTTCTCTGGTGTAGGTGGCAGGGCAGGGACACCTCTCACAGTTGGTCTCCTTTTATCTCTGAAATACCAGCTGCAAAAACTAAATAGCCAAGGCAAAGTCTTTTTTCCCCAAATGAACACCAGGGAAGAATATTTTTAACAAAGCAGTGTTTTAGATTACGTACTTTAAAGCGAGCTCTGTTTCTTTCAACTTCAGCAAATGGGATCACCCCCATTCAGATGTTTGCTGCTATAAAAATAAAATAAAAGCCCAGAATTTAACTGCATTCTAAAAATAAACAAGTGCTCTTTAGCATGTACAGTAAACACACTGGCATGCCCATGAACCTGAGATGGAAATTGTATTTTAATGGCTACATTAACTGTAACATTCCGCCAACCCTTACAATTAATGACTTGCGTTAATGATCAGTTAATCACTCAGCTTAGTTTCTTGGAAAGATGATCATTATCAACTCGTGTGTTATATTCATCATAATAAAAAATATTCCCTTTCCCCTCTTTGTTTTTCTTAGAAAAACTGTTCTTAAAAGACACCTGCTACCTAGTGGTTCGCACATTTGGACCAGATATCATAAAACTGTGAGTACGCCGGCACGTTGATCCGATGTCTCTGGGACAGGTGGGGAGCAGAAACACTGGGAGGCAGCCTGCCCGTTCCCAGCGGGAGCCACTACCGAGCAAGGCCTGGAGCTGCGGTATCCCAGTTCTGTCAATAGTGAGTGGGCGAGGCAGATAGGAACAAGGATCAGAGAGAGGACAGACAGACCCTGTACCAGGCACTGCAGGTGGGGGCTGTGTAAGTCCCCACCTTCCACAACTACAAGTGCACACAGGTATTAAGAAAGAATGGGCCCAGCAAGCCACCAACAGAGAGTTGCTCCCAATCGGTGGTGGGAAGGGGAGGAAATGGTTTTGAGATGATTTAAGGTCATGATTCTCCATAGTATAGGGGGGAGGGCACTTTGAAGAAGACAATGCAATAAATGATTCCCCCTTATGTGTCATAATTGCTAGAAACCCCCTTTTTTTTCCATTTTTCTTCTAAAAAATTTAGTAATTGAGGCTTCTCCTGATCCCTGAGAGCACCTAGGTTTGGAATACAAAATTTCATGATTGAGTGGGAAGTATAAATAGATACCAGGAAGGGAGGTAAGACAAACAGAAGACCAGGATCCATTTTGCTATGACAACCTGTGAAACAATGGAGGTCAAGACCAGGCATAGGAGGACCCAGCATGAGGTCGCTGGCTACGATTGGCTGCTCTTAGAAGTAGCCCTCCCTGTATGACCCAGGTTCTTGGGGGAATAAACCTGAACGCTCAGGTGTCCCACTTCCTAACAACATCCTGTGACTTGCCTGTGGGTCGGACATGTAATTGCTGAATAATAGTCCATTAATCACTGAGAATTGACTGGTGTGAAATAATGAAGAGGCATGATGCCTTCTGGGTTAGGAACCACATTTAATATTGGGACCTGAAATTCAGGTAAAACTAAATCATGAGGTTGTCAGCATCAGGGCCCATCTCACCCCAGAACTGCATCTGGTTGATTAAAATGAGCTGTAAGAGGAGCACACCATGAGAGGAGAAACTCCACTCAGCAAGCAACTAATATGGGTACCGGGGGAATAAAAGTATCTTCTAGAATCTATAACTGTCCTTCCAAGATTAGCCTTTGGATAGTACCAATCTGTTTCTGGTTTCTTTGTTTTTGTTGCTTTGGTGTGGTGTGGTTTGGGTTGGGCTTGAATGAATAATTTACTTGGAAAAGTTACTCAAAGTCCGTGCTTTCCTGTCCCTTCATTTGAAGCAGCACATGGTGCTCATTCTTCTTGGTAAGATGAGGTAGAAAATGGCTATGAAAGGTTTGTTTTAGTCCCTTCAAACCTAGACATAAACCGAAATATTTGAAGAATACAATTCTTACCCCCTCCCCAGGGGGAAAAGTCAACATGATTGTATTTTCTTCCATAAAGTAAAGAAATATTTACTTTAAAGGGAAGCAATGATTTGCATTATGCCTAAGAAAATAATTGTAGCAGTTGAAGGCTATACCATAAAGGTTTTTTTTGCTACAATCCCTGGGAAACTTTAAAATAGCATTTCCATCAAATTACACCCCTGTCCACCTTTCCTTTCCTGATTTTATTTGTGGCTTCTGCCTAAAAGAATGTCATGCTCTGGTGAAGCTGACACACAGCTCAGGGCTGCTCACACCCCCTCCCCATCCCAGGACCTCATTCTAAATGCAGGTGTGAGCAGGGGGGCAGGAAATCATGAGCCAGCACACCTAGGACGGACTCCAGGCCACGCTGCCCTGCGTGAAGGGGCATAGGATCCATTCTGGGATTGAGCTTGCTTTGAAATCGCTTCTTCTTTCTAATGCCTGAGAGATCTTAGTCACCTTTGTTTGGCCCATCTCCCTGCAGGCTCAGTGCTGATATGAATGCTGATGTGGTGTGTCACACACTGGAGTTCTGTCACCAGGGCCCGGGCCAGGCACTCTGTCACCTCTACCCACTCCCCAAGGTGAGTGAGTGGCTTTCATGCGGACGTCAGATGGCAGTGACATGCATACCCTTTGGGTGTGTAAAGGCAAGCTCAGCAGTACCCACTCAGAGACTTGGGGATAGAAAGAGGCAAGATGACATTTTCAATTACATCGTGCGAGAGAATAGTCTCAAGTTCCAAAAAAAATACCTTTCCTGTTGACCCATTATGCGGGGCTGGCAATTGGTAGGAAATCAGACCGGCTGAGGACAGAAGAGGTTTACATCCCTCTCTTGATATTTACTTGCTTAAATATCAAGCAAGTCACTTTTAGAAGGTGATCAACTCACCCCAGTTTGCCCAGGACTTTGCTGGTACAAGCAAAGAAATTCCCACATCTGGGGAAATGTGGGCAATTGGTCACGCTAGTCTGGCCTTTATTGTTCTCCCCCACATCAAATAGGTGTAATAAAATACCCAAAATCCCTCCTTCAAGATCAATTATGGGGAGTAAGTGAGCTCAGGCATTTCTTTTTTTAATATATTTTATTGATTTTTTACAGAAAGGAAGGGAGAGGAATAGAGAGCTAGAAACATCCATGAGAGAGAAACATTGACCAGCTGCCTCCTGCACACCTCCTACTGGGGATGTGTCCGCAACCAAGGTACATGCCCTTGACCGGAATCGAACCTGGGACCCCTTAGTCCGCAGGCTGACGCTCTATCCACTGAGCCAAACTGGTTTCGGCGTGAGCTCAGACATTTTAAATGCTTAGCACAATGCCTACTACATTTTTTAAAAAGTGTTCATAAAAATGGTAGCTAATATAATTATTATCAATATCATTATTATTCAGAGATAGCTGTGTGCAATACCCTGTGTGTATTACATCAGGTTGGATAGGCTGTAATTGGAATGCAGGCCGCGGAAGGCTGCAGTGTTGACACAATGCCCTTCTCAGACTCTGAGTGACAGTATGATATTAAATCTAGTTAGGACTCACAATAGTGACTTTCAGAAGCTTCCTGTAAAAATAAAAGACAAAATAAAATTCTGTGCCTCCTTTCCCAGAATTGCAGCTTTTCTGTATACAACACAGCAGGTTGCTGTTCTATTTGTAATGCCCTTTTTATCCTCATTGGAATGAAGTCTGTTTATCACCCTGGGGCCTAACCGATGAACATGGTTTTGCTGACTGACCATAGTAAGTGATGAAGAAAGAGATACAATGCCTGGGGTATGCATGCATGTCATGCTTCCTCGGTCATGGACTACAGTGTTCGTTCCGTGTCCCCTAATTCCACCCAAGAAACTCTGGGCTCCACTGGTTTCTAGAAGAGATAGTTCATTTTAATTAAAAAAAACACTTTTCACGTGTTTAAGTAGCATGTGAGGACTGATAGCAGTGCTTGCGTTTTGATAACATTGGACACGTGTGTGCACCAAGACACGTGGCATGGTGTTTGATGTCCTTAAAGAACATCAGGTTGTGTATACATCACACCCACAGCTATATACAGTCACAAAATGTTCAACTTTTTAAAAAATTTATATTTACACTCTATGCAGTTTATACTCAAAATATCATTTTCATGGCACACAGACTACACCCCCGCAGCAGGTGTGCACCAGCAGGTAGAGTTATCTGCCTAGGAAAGGTGGGTAAAGACAGAGGTGGAAATCACCTCCAACCTGCCTGAAGCCTTCCTCATGACCCTCCCAGTCAAAACCCACCCCTGTGTAGCCGCCATTCTGTAATCTGTCACCCCAGGCGAGTGCATTTGTACACAATTCCATCTTGAACTTCACACAGGGGAGTGCATTTGTACACAGTTCCATCTTGAACTTCACATAAAGGGAATCACACAGTTTGTTGTCCTTGGTGTCTGGCTTCTGTTGCTGTGAGATTCATCTGTGTTTTGCGTGTAACAGTCTTGTTGCAGGAATTATTCACATAAAAGTATTCACACTTTTTTTTTTGGAGGTTCGAGCTATATATTAAATTGACATTTTTTAATTAAATGGATCGGGGTGACATTGGTTAATAAGATCATGTAGGTTTCAAGTGTACATTTCTATGACACATGGTCTGAATTCCTCATTGTGTGCCCACCACCCAAGTCAAGGTAAACTGCGGTGAGGGGGCCGCTGCCTCAGGAGAGCAACTCAGCCTTTGGAAGGGTTTCCCCCAGTGAACCAATCTCTGCAGGAGCCAGAAGCAGCCAACACTGAGTGGGCGGGAGCTATGCGCGCACAGGGAATTCACGTTTCCTTGATGCAGGGTCCAGGAAGCTGCCGGGCATAGGTTTGGGAAGGAGTAAGTTTGTGTGTGGCAGAGAGGCACAGGACTAAGTCTTGTTCAACTGAGAAATCAACAAGCTGACATCAGGAATTTCTCAAACATAGTTTGCAGTTGAGGCTGAAGGTCTTGACCCAGGTCCCAGACCTGCTGAGTAAACCTGAACTCAGCCTGGCTCCAGACATGAGCCCTCCGGCTCTACCCATCAGCACTGGGCCTGGGGGGGATTGTGGCACACGTTCAGGTGGCTGATCTGTGTAGAGGGAAGTGAAGGTAGTGTGGGTGTTAGTGTTAATGAAATATTCTGAAGAACTGAATCACCAAGAATCTTGCACACGTGCCCCCACTTTCTCATTACCAGTTAGACCAGAGGCATTCACTCCCCCATCCATTATACTCAGGCGCATTTCTTCAGCACACACCAGGTTCTGCCAGATGCCCTAAGTAAATTCTCTCTTTTAACCATCACAGGTGTGCAAGACAGACATGGTCCCCCCACTTCATAGATAAGCCTACTGAGCCCCGGAGAATTGCAGGGCCCGCCTGATATACATTTATTAAGCTCTTATTATATGACTAGAAGCCCGATGCACAAAGATTCGTGCAAGAATGGGCCTTCCTTTCCCTGGCTGCCAGCACTGCCTTTCTGCTCCGGCCCCGGAGCCTCCTCTTTCTGCTTCAGCCCCACCTTGCCATGCTGCCCAGAGGCCCTGAGCAGCAGGGGCAGTGCGGAATACCTGCGTCATCACCATAGTGACAACACAAGTGTCCCACCCCGCCCCCAGCCACTAGGCGCCTACGTATGCAAATTAACCCACCATCTTTGTTGTGTTGATTTGCATACTCACTCCTGATTGGCTGGTGGGTGTCACAAAGGTACAGTCAATTTGCATCTTTCTCTTTTATTAGTGTAGATAGGTACACACTAGAGGCTGGGAAATAAAAGACAGTGACAACCACAATTTGGGTGGCTACCTGTTAGGAACTCATTTCCTTCATACAGCTTTACTATGCCAACTGTCAGGCCCGAGACCCTCTGCCAGGGGCTGGACCTTCTTGAACACCAGGTGGTAGACAGAGAAGCCATGAGAAGTTGTGGGTGTATAAGAGAATCTTTATTGTAGGAGCCAGTGACCAAGTAACCATCTATATATAGTATATAAAAGCCTAATATGCCAAATGTCCCCTCAGGAGTTCGACTGACCAAGAGTTCGATCACTTGCTATGATATATGTTGACCACCAAGGGGTGGCACGGAACAAAGGAAGGCCCCGGCTGGCAGCCAACAGCTGCTAGGGACCCTACCCATGCATGAATTCCGTACACTGAGCCTCTAGTTACTAATAAGGAGCCACTATACAAAACAGTTCTTCAAAGCAAAGGCCCATACAGCAGGTAGCCGCACACTGGCTAGGTAACAATACATCTTTCCTACATAGTAGCACCAGCCTCTGTACCCACAGCCATTATCTGAGCAGCCTGCCTTACGTAGGAGCTAGTTATACAGGAGCCATCCTTAGAGTCACAGCCTCACCAAGAAGCCTCACGCTGGTCAGTGATGCATCTACCCTATTAGTGCAGCTACATACTGGCTATTCAGTAAGAAGTTTATACAAGCTCAGACAAAAGAGGCTTTATGCCAAATACTGACCTCAGTATTTTGGGTTATAGAAGGCACACTTGCACAGTGCAGATTGCTTCATCCCCACATCTGTGTATAGCATCTTAGCCTTGAATATTCTGATTAAGATTCCCATGCTTAGAGTGGCTTTGAGCATCCAGCGTGCTCTGAATAGGGTCCCCACACCATGACATATCTAAAGCCAGACTAACTACCTCTCATCAAAAATCCTCCCACACAACTGCAGGGTTACCCCATTATCCCAATTTTACAGATGAGAAAGCATAGTTCAAGCAAATTGCTGGTTGTGGAGTTTTTAAAGTGTCTCATTAACCACCTCAGGATATTGTGAACAATGAGATAAATGACAGGGGGATGTAGCCTTTTAGATGCAGAAAAGTCAGCTTAAAATGGAACAGAATAGAGTACCTAAAAGTGAACTCCAATGCATTTGAGATTTGTGTTTTTAATTTAAAAATAGTTTCAAAGCAGCGGTAAAACCCTGGCTTATTTGATAAATGATGGAACTATATACTAGCCATTGGAACACGAAATTTAAGCTAGATAAACCCTAAATGAATGACAGGTTGACTCAATCATAAAGAATGAAAAGTGTCTAACTAGCACAAACCTGCCATTCCCAAAGTCAAAAGACAAATGGCAGCTCTGGCCAGGTGGCTCAGGTGGCTGGACGTATATAACCTGTGGACACAATGCTCTTCCCTTTGCTTGGACTCCCATTGGGCTCATGCTTGGCTGAGGCCAAACCCTAGCAGGGCACCCCCTTTGCCCATGGAACGGATGGCAATGTGTGCTTGGGCTTGTTCTGCTATCACTCATACCTCTCAGAGCCCAGGACCGAGCCTCTGCCCAGCAAGAGCAGTTGCCCTCGTCTGGCTTGCCCTCGTCTGGAGACCTCAGGCTGGCTCTGGTTTGGAGAAACACTGAAGTCATTCTAGGCCAGTGGTCAGCAAACTCATTAGTCAACAGAGCCAAATATCAACAGTACGATTGAAATTTCTTTTGAGAGCCAAATTTTTTAAACTTAAACTTCTTCTAACGCCACTTCTTCAAAATAGACTCTCCCAGGCCGTGGTATTTTGTGGAAGAGCCACACTCAAGGGGCCAAAGAGCCGCATGTGGCTCACGAGCCACAGTTTGCCGACCAGGGTTCTAGGCGAAAGGACTTTACCAGCTACCACGGCAGATGCTACTGTGCGCTCTGATGGTGCGCTAAGATGGCCGGTCCCCTCTTAGACTGCCAGGGCCCCATGCCATGTCATCTTTGAGATTTTCCAAGTTCCCAAGTAGAGAAATCCGATATACGTCTCCATGGTTCTTTGGACTCCAAGCCCCCCGGCTGAGCACTTGTATCTCTGTGAGCCTCTGTGATAACGTGCTGGGCCATCCATTCCTGAGTGTTAAATAGGCTCCAAAGGGGTTTGAGGCTGGGAGAAGGAAGCACTATAATCAAAGGGAGAGAGGAATGAGAAGCTGCAGAGATTTGACCATCACAAATCTCATGGTTGATGGGGAGTCTGCTGATGGCCTGGCTGAGTCGTAAATAGCATTATGGCTTTCAGCCGAAGGGTTTTCTATCCCGCTCCCAGTCTCTTCCCAAACTTTCTCTTCAGCCTCAGATGACAGTTGAAGCCTCCAGTCTAAAGATATAACTTGAAAGAAGAGGAAAGCATGACCCTCACGCTTTAGAAACGAATGCTTAAACACGAGATTGGCAGCAGTGAAAGGTTACCGAGGAAAGATAATTATCTTCATTTTCACTCGAGCACCATTTGCCCCCTTTGCCTGCCATTAAGACAGGCAAACTGATTAGCTTTCCCAGATGCCTCGAAGTCCTTTCACCCTTTTTCTTCTGGGGAGGAAAGACCATCCCTTTATCTAGACTCCCTTCTGCGTGCTGGTATCAGCGCACTTGCACCGTGGGAGAGGGCGGCGCACTGGGCAGGCCAGGGCCAGACCAGCCTGCCCTCGGCATTTCAGCCAGGACCACGGAGGCTGCGGCCAAACCTGGCACGCAGGGGGTCCGAGGCAGCCCCGGTCACTTTATTTCGCTCGTCTCTCCTCCCTCACTGCACATCAACCACCCGGAGAACTGAGCTGAGTGACAGCCACCCCGGTCCTCTCAAGGGGCTCCAAGTGCCCGTGCCTAGGAAGGGGCTGCCGAGCCCCCTCAGCTTCATCCCCCTTCTGTTTCCTGCACGTGTTCCCTTTTTGTCTGTTTGCCCGCCGGAGACTCTGGGAGGGCAGGTGTGTGCTCAACCCCCACCCGGGACCCTCCCCATCCTGTGGCATTTGAGGGTTCTGTGGGTTTGTGGAAAGCACTGTTGCTGAAGTTTTGCTCGTTGTTGAAAATGTAGAAAACACAGAAAGGAACCAACAGGAAAGAGCTATCCCCCACCATTACCGGGGCCTATTTCTTTGCAGGGTTTTCTCGGTGTCTGTGAACTCTGGTGGCCCGTTTTCCTTGCTTGAGAGAATGACGTCACTGTCTCTCTCACTGTGTATTTCCCTTGTCAAGCACCTGCCGTGCAGCGAGGACCATATGAGGCCCCGTGGACCCTGAGCTGGGCCTTGGATGCAAAGGGGTGTCCCGAGCAGAGAAGCAGGGGCACCGCCTTTACGGTTCATATTGAGGAGGATGAGCGTTAGGCTCACAAGAAATCTGCACCTGGATCCAATGTCTGATCATGACCCTGCCCGAGCGGCTGCAGGGAGAGCTGGGCTGGGACCACAGGTTTTCCAACCTTTGAGAAGCACTGAGAGGCAGTTACAAACAGTCCCGGGGATGTCAAGTCCCGCGCAGGGAATAGAATCAGTAACAAAATAACTGCGGGTGGTGCCAGGTGGGGGCAGGAAAGATCAGGGGGATCACTGTGTAACGTCTTTTATTGTCTAACCACTTTGCGGTACCCCTGAAACCAATACAAAATAATACTGAATGTCAACTGTAATTGAAAAGACATTTTTAAAAACATATCAGTTATTGAGCAGGGGATTGTCAGGGCAGGCCCAGGGCTGGGGGCTTTAATGAGCGAAGCACCCTTGGGAGGCAGGTCACTGTAATCCCCAGGTCACACGTGGTAAACATGGGGCTTTCTCTCGCGCTCAGGAATTCTGTGGATTCTGCAGGGCTCCGAGCAGAACTTGCTCAAGGACACAGCCAGGGAGCAGTGGAGCTGCGGTTCGAACCCACCACCCAGGCTCCATTAGGGCCGTACAAGGGGCAAGCGGAGGAGGAACGGGGCGGGGCCAGGACACAAGGGGACACAAAGGCTCCGGCAAGCAGTGCTGGGGGCAAATACTCTCCACCCGCCCCCCCCAACCCTACAGGTTCCTTTTCTCCCAACTCTCCCCAAATACACAGGCGTGGAATCCCATAGCAACAGTCACTGGATTCATCAGCTCACTTGATACTTGCCGTGTAAACTCCAGATGTGCTCAGGTCCCTAGAAATGGTTGAAAGACTCCGGGAGGAGAAGGAGGTATAGCGCAAGCATGTCAAACTCAAAGGCTGACACAGGCTAAATAAACAAGGTGTAAGTGTATGTGGGCCGCAAAAAAAACAACAACAAGAGCTTCAATTTTCGTAGAAACGTAGGCTTATTTCGATAGAGACATGCTGAACACAAAGGGCTGAATACAAAGAGTCCTCGTTAGTGTCGCTGTTGGCTATGGGACAGGCACGGGGTTGGCTGGGGCGCCAGCTCTGGGGCTTTCAGGCACAAGGCCACGGGACCCTTGGGGAGACTGGGAAGTCTCTCGGGCAGGAAGGCAGGGGTTCAGACTGAGGCTCCACCAGACACGGCCGCTGTGACCTTCAGCCGGTCCCTTAGCTTCCCCGCGTCTCCATGTCCTTGTCTGCGGAAAGGCCCGCTCCCTCGGAGCTGGGGGAGGACTGAACAAGGACATGTGTACAGAGGACTCCGCGTGGCACCCGCACAGAGGCCGTCCCCTCCTCAAGATCGTTACTGCCGTGACACTGCCTCCGTGTGACTCGCTTTATCGCAGATTTATGGACTCACCTCTTTGTTTCGAACTCGAAGACTTGAAAACATCCTAACTTTAGAAAAGACGTAGAAAGAAGAGAGAAGACGCAAGGGGTAATGTGGTCTAACTTTCTTTTTCTAGGAGACGTGGAAATCTACCCTGGAGAAGGCAAGACAGATCGTCAAGAAACCCCCAACTCTGGTAAGCAGTTCACAGGGAGAATGCCAGCCCCTCCTGGGCACGCTGACCTCCCTCTGGCCCTGCTCCCACCCCGCAGGCCAGCAGCGGCTCTGGGTACCAGCCCACAAGGCACCGCGGTTGACTTGGGATTGAAGTGGGAATAGGAGCTCCCTTCCCTCCCTCCCAACCTCAGTATCACTCACCTTTGGGGCAAATTGACCCTTGGTCCTGGGCGCTGTCCTGTGCATTGTAGGATGTTGGCTGCATCCCTGTCCTCCACCCACTAGCTGGCAGCATCGCTATCCACCCCTCCCCAGTCCTGACGACCAAAAATGTCTCCTGATGTCCCCAAGTGTCCTCTGAGTGCCCTTGAGACCTGCTGCTCTGCAGTAGACCATTTTGGAGGCTGTGTATCCTCCCACTCTTCCCCTTTCTACATATGAGACTTGAGACTGAGCCTCAGTGCTCCTGTCAGTAAGATGGGGCAGTAACATGTTCCTGTCAGTAAGGTGGGGCAGTAATATGTTCTGTCAGTAAGATGGGGCAGTAACCTATTCCTGTCAGTAAGATGGGGCAGTAACATGTTCCTGTCAGTAAAATGGGGCAGTAACATGTTCCTGTCAGTAAGACGGGGCAGTAACATGTCTCGCAGCATGGATGTGAGGACTAGCGGAGTGGATGTGTGCAGACCACATGGAAGCAGGCCGGGGACTTACCGAGCCCTCCATAAATGCCAGTGAAATCATCACATTATTCCGCTCCCTAATTTGCCCTGTTTGTAATAATACTTTCACTCAACAGATAGAATGTTTAGTTCACACTAGTTGTCCTTAGTCCAGGTGTTTGATTTATGCTCTGTTTACAAATCAGCCCAGCTGAAAGGGAGCAAGAAAGTAGACCTTTAAAAATGTGTCTCCGGCCCTAGCCAGTTTGGCTCAGTGGATAGAGCATCTGCCTGTGGACTGAAGGGTCCCAGATTCAGTTTCGGTCAAGGTCACGTACCTCGGTTGCAGGTTCCCAGCCCTGGTCGGGGTGTGTGCAGGAGGCAACCAATCGATGTGTTTCTCTCACATCGATGTTTCTCTCTGTCCTTCCCTCTCCCTTCCACTCTCTCTAAAAATCAACGGAAAAATATTCTTGGGTGAAGATTAACCAAAAGAAAAAAAAATGTGTCTCCCTTGATGCTTGAGCCCTGGCAGGAGGAAGCGGCCATCGGGGAGATGAGGGCAGGGCCCATCCTGCTGGCCAGCTCACGGCTCACCCCAATGCTCTACCAGGAAGGCAGTATTGACTTGGCAACCCGAAAGTGAAGGGGAGATTCCCAGAGCTCTCAGCTCTCCGGATCAAGCAGATACAAATAGAGGATGCTCAATTCCATTGGAATTTCAGATAAATGATGAAGAGTTTGTAGTGCACGCATGTGTGTCCAGTGCAATATCTTCTCTGGCAACATTACTCGTGGGGGGCATCTGGGTTTTGATGTCCAAGGTTGATACACGCGTCTCATGGCAACACGCAGGCATTTCTACAGGATGTATTAATCAGCCACCATGTCCGCACTGCCGATCATTATTTAATTCAGTGAATCACAGAAGTCCAATTGGAGCTACTTTAGCTCATCTGCTTAAGTCACTGAACAAGAAATTGAAACAGGGCTTGAAGCCCTTGACCAGCACTTCCTCATTCTAAACAGAACTGAAGCTGATACAATCCTCCCTTTATCCTTCTCAGCACGCATCTCAAAACTTATTCTCAGGGCTTGGTTTCCGCACTCGCACAAGCTGCCGTGGCATTAGCTCAAGGGCTAATTAGGATTTTACAGTTTTCTATTTCCGTCACCAGAATTGCGAGCATACTTCCTAGGGCCGGATTCCAATAATTCCTTGCATGAAGCCAGAAAACAGAAACCTACTGAACAATTCAACAATAATAGACTTCTCAAAAACCTCCTCCACTTTATTTACTCTCCAGATTAAAGCTCTCAAGGAAAAAAAATAATCAGAAAAATGCAAATAAGCGTTTTGGAAAAAAATGCTCAGAGGGTATGGGCGGCAGTGAATTCCGCGGTGGTGGCCGACAGAGTCGTAGACCCAGCCAGGATGCAGAAAGAAACGCACAGAGAGCTGCCTGCCGTTTCAGCAAGCCCGTCAGATGCCAGAACCCAGGCTGGGGAAGGTCTGTGTCGTTGAAGGGAATGGAAGGTTCCAGAGAAAGTCTGCACTGCCCAGAAGCCCAGAGAGGCCCCTGGGGGCACTGCGCAGGGATGGGGCAGACACTGGGTGTGGGAGGCTTGGAGTACCTGAGTCGTGGAACCACTGAATTTAATTTCACAAAAACTCCTGTGGAGTCGACAGCATACCTTCGTGATCAATCCCACAGTACAGGTGAGAGGACCGAGGCCAGACAGGTGAAGTGACTGGCTCACTCCACACAACCAGCGAGTGAGAAACCCATCATTTAAATACAGATTTACTTCCTTCCCACTTCCTGCCCTTCGTACAATGTCAATGGCTCTCAACCAGCCCTCCTGGTACTACATTTCAGGAAGATTCACATCACAGGCTCTGGAGATGTTAGGACCGTGCGGTGCACAGCCTGGGGTGAGGGAGTGGGGGCGGGGGCTGTACATGATGCCCCTGATCCTACACCTACCCACTCAATGACATCTTCTGGGACGCCTTTAAAAATGGCTGCTGTTCAAACTCCACCCCAGACTGTGTAAATCCAAGTAAAATAACACACAAGCGTGGAACAGCATTTCACCGAGGGAAATTCCACTGCAGGCTGGCTGTGGACAGAGTGGCTACTCTTGCCCTTTGATCTTCTATTTGTCCCATTCACCAGGGGTCCCTTGAGTCAACCCCTGTTTTTCCTGTTTCCCTGTAACATCCCGGTGTGGGGGAAACTCGGATGCAAGCAGGAGCAGGTGAAATGGATTGCAAAATGAAGGTGTGCCCCGGGACAGCCCCGATTTGAGGCTGTCATTGTAGGTGGGATTGCATGCTGCCAGAGGAACATTGTAAACTCATGACTGAGCTGAGAACACATTTGGCCTCTGTCCAGCCAAGTTCAGATCGAAAGAGGGGCTGGCAAACACACACTCGAGGACTTCTGCAGTGTTGCTTGGTGTAGGTCTCAGTTCTTTTTGCAGTAAAGGAGAAGAGGTGAGTCGTTCCCACACTGTGTGATGAAAAGGCGGGACAGTCAGAACTTCGGTCTGATCTGGAGTTCTGGGATCTCTGGACAAGCTCAGCCATCTGTCGCCCCCATCCCAGCCCCAATTTCTGCACCAGGCCTGTCAAGAGACAGCTGCGGCCTGCGGGCTCAGCTTGGACAGTGGACAGCTATGCAATTATAATTTTATCCTGTCCTAGCTTTTGTGGGGCAATGTCCATATAAATTTGTTGATGAATTGATTATTATCCGTGCTAAAATCTGCATGGCCATTAGGTTAGTGAGACCAAGGCCTTCAGACTAAAGCAGTAGCTGAGACATTCCAGTGCAACCTGACTTTGAACGTGGGTCTCAGAGTGTGTCTGTCTCGCCACACTCCCCGCAGAGACGTGGCGTCATCTCATGCTGGTGCTCGTCCGCTGTACAGTGTGTCTCCAATCCTGGTCTCAATTGGTCCCAGGTGCTGGGCCCCGCCTTCCAATCCCCCTCCTTTTCCCACCCCGCTCCCACCGTACGTCAGTGGTTCCCCGCCAGCCCAGTGTTATCCTCCACGGGGGACATTTGGCAATGTGTCTGGGGACTCTGTGGGGCTCCGGCATCCAGTGGCTAGATGCCAGATACATCCTAGGTGCACAGGACAGCCCACAGCTAGGAGCTCCTTAGCCCCGGTGGCAGTAATGCTGAGGTTACAGACCCTGGGAGGGGCCTCAGGATCTCCACCTGCCCACAGCGCTGTGCCCATCCCACCTCCTCCGGGCCGCCCGCTCACCGCCAGGGTATCTTCCTGAAATACAAATGTGATCCCCTGCTTAATGCCTTCCCGGGTTCCCCGCTTTCCCCGGGGTAACATGTAGAAGCAGCCTAGGCTCGTGGTCAAGTCTCCTTCCCTCCAAGGTCTCATGCTTCCCCATGCTCCGCCAGGCTGAGACGGGTGGCGGCCCTGCAATACCTCAGGCTCCCTCCGCACTGCGTGGGGCGTGGGGCGCTCCCTGCACCCACAGCCATGCTACCCCGACACCCCGGGACCTTCGTAAAGGGCCGATTGTGAGGCAGCCGGTCTGCGGTGGGGCCGGAGACCCTGCGTTTGGGGCGTTTGGGGAGGCTCCCTGGCGGCCTGTGTTCCTAGTTTGCAATCGCACTGTCAGCAGCGAGGACCTGGCGCAGCGGTTCTCAAACCTTAGCGGGCATCGCGTGACTGGAGGGCAGGAAAACACGGGTTACTGCGCCCACCCCAGGCTCTCTGACTCAGTGGTCAGGGTGGGGCCCACGCATTGCGTGTGTAGCAAGCCTGCAGGTTGCACTTGGAGTTGAGAAGCCCAGAACGTATGTCTGTGCCCCCGCACCCGCCTCCTGCTCGGGGTCCTGAGAGCTGTGTTCCTGCCTGGACCACGGCAGACCTCGCAGCGTGCTAAGAGCTGGGAGGCCCCCGCACTCCACTGGGCAGTGAGCTCCGTGAGGACGAGGACAGACTTCTGTCTGCACATCTTACAGGGAGATGGAGGCGCTAGGCAGGGCTGTGGTTCTAACCCTGGGAAGCTGGGGAAACACGACCTTCCTAGAGATCTCGTTTATAGCCTGAGAGGTTGCCGGTTCTCCTTTGCCAGGCTCACAACCTCACCAGCTCTGCTGAGACAGCCCCCAGCCGCCTGCAGGGCCCTGAGGCTGGCAGGACCCTCCGTTCCTCTCCCTTCAGTGGATGGCAGCATGGAAGCCACACTCTTTCTGAAAGACAGCTTGGGCAAAGGCCTGGGCTTCCGTGCCTCACAGAGCGTGGAGCCTGGTGGAGCCCACACGCCCTTGCTCGCCACACCTGGGGAACTTCACAGCACTGCCTTCCTCCCTCCCAAGCTCTGGCATGTCTCTCCCACTAGTCTTGATTTGCCTCCTAAGAGGATGGAAGCATTTTATTTGAAAATGTTCTTCATTTTTGAATCATTTTTCAAAGCACTGAAGTACACGGAGGGAGAGGAATTCTGTCTGAGTAGATTGGCCCCAGGTGGGCCAGACCTTTGGGGAAGGATGGGTGAAGGTGGACAGGTGGAGGTGGACAGGTGAGGGTGGACAGGTGGAGGTGGACAGATGAACATGGACAGGTGAATGTGAACAGGTGAAGGACAGATGATGGAGGATGGGTGGAGGTGGACAGGTAGAGGACAGGTGGAGGTGGACAGGTGGAAGTAGACAGGTGAGGGTGAACAGGTCGGGGTAGACAGGTGAGGGTGGACAGGTTGGGGTGGACAGGTGGAGGTGGACAGGTGAGGGTGGACAGGTGAGGGTTGACAGGTGGAGGTAGACAGGTGAAGGTGGACAGGTGAAGGTTGACAGGTGGAGGTGGACAGGTAAGGGTGGGCAGGTGAAAGTGGACAGGTGGGGTGGACAGGTGGTGGTGGACAGGTGAGTGTGAACAGGTGAGGGTTGACAGGTGGGGTGGACAGGTGGGGTGGACAGGTGGAAGATGACAGGTAGAGGTGGACAGGTAAAGGAGGATAGGTGGAGGAGGACAGGTAAAGGAGGACAGGTGGGGTGGACAGGTAGTGGTGGATAGGTGAGGGTGGACAGGTGAGGGTGGACAGGTTGGGGTGGACAGGTGAGGGTGGACAGGTTGGGGTGGACAGGTGAGGGTGAACAGGTGGTGGTGGACAGGTGAGGGTGAACAGGTGGGGGTGAACAGGTGGGGGTGAACAGGTGAGGGTGGACAAGTGGGGTGGACAGGTGGAGGATGACAGGTGGAGGTGGACAGGTGAAAGTGGACAGGTGGGGGTGGACAGGTGGGGGTGAACAGGTGAGGGTGGACAGGTGGAGTGGACAGGTGGGGGTGGACAGGTGGTGGAGGACAGGTGAGGGTGAACAGGTGGGGGTGAACAGGTGAGGGTGGACAGGTGGGGTGGACAAGTGGGGTGTACAGGTGGAGGATGACAGGTGGAGGTGGACAAGTGAAGGTGGACGGTAGAGGTGGGAGCTCTCTCAGGATGGACAGAAAGGGGCAGCCTTGAGGCTGAGGAAGGAGCCTGAACACAGGGAATGACTGGGGAGCGTGGGGACCGGAACAAGTGGTAAGTTTAGTTCAGTCAAACGGCCTGGGCTCTGCAGAAGGGAGAATTCAGGAATCCCGACCATGGAGCCAACGGAAGAAGGGCCTCCTGGAGTTGGGGAACCATTCCCTGAACTAAAAAGCTTTTTTCCTTATTTTTATTTTCTCTCCAGAAATATTCCAGAGGTGGTTCTGATATTTGTTCCCTCCCATTTCTGGCTAAGATCTGTCAGAAGATTAAGCGGTACGTATACTTTCTGCCCTTCCACTGCACGGGGTAGCATCTGTGCCGTCCCTGCTTCCCATGGGCTAAAAGGGCCGCAAGTGTGAAAGCATCTTCCTGAAAGTGCGTGTGTTTCTTGCTCATCACTATCCACAACCTAGAGACAGGGCCTGAGCTTTGAGCAACGCAGGCTCAACGGCTGGGATGCAGGCTGCTGGTGAAGTCGTGTCTCCCAGCCACCAAGGACTCTACCCCCCAGGGGTATTGGACCTCACGTGATCTTTGGGTACATCCACGTTCCTGGCTCTTGGGCAATGCCATCTCCTGAGCCAGCTTTGAAAAGGAGCGCTTAATGTCTCTGGGCCTCAGTTTCCCCAAACCTTAATGGAAGGTATATGCTAAGTTATGGCTGCTCCTCAGAGTCACTTGGGGATGACTTCAATGCAGGCTCCTGGGCCTGAGACCTGGCGGGAGAGCAGTGTGTTTTCCCAGGCTCCGGGGTCTCTGTCCTCCCCAGAGCTCACCTTCTATTCAGGTGCCGGAGCGCAGATGCTGCCTGATCAGGTGATGCTTCCAGGACTGTGAGGTGCTCATCGGGGCACACCGTCCCACCCACCCCTGCTGCTCTCATCCTTGCTCCTGCCAGTCCTGTACCTGAGCCCATTTTAGGCTGGCCTAGCTCTCAGTGCGAGGGCCTTCAGGTGAGATGCCGGAGGTGAGGGACAGGCTGCAGGATTGGATTACAGAGTTGCTATAACATCCACAAACTGGGGAGCTTATTCACCCCATCCTGGAGGCTGCAGGTCTGAAAGCAGGGTGTTTGCAGGGTCCCTCCGAGACTCAGCTCGCTCTGAGCTGCCCTCTGAGGCTCCAGGTCAGATCCTTGCTTGCCTCTCAGTCTCTGGAGCTGGCTGGTGAACCTTGGTGTCCTGGATGCCTTCAGTCTCTGCCCCCATCTTCATGCCCTCTTCCCTGTGCATCTGTGCATAAACCCACACACGTAATACCTCACGTAAACGCATACGGACTGTCGTATCTTATGCCTCAATGTTCTCGGCATAAGTTGTTCAAGAGGAAAGTTTTAAGAAAAGACTTCCATCAGTGAAGGCTGTGTAAAATGGCACAAATTCAACCTGTAAGTGCCTAGCGCACCGACTGGCCCGAAAACGCAATCTCCTTTCCAGGGGACTCGGCATCCATGTCCATACCCTCTGAGGCTTCAGTTCAGTGACTGCACTTCCCCACGGGAGGGGGGGGCGGGTGGCGAGTTAAGCATCAGAGAGGAAGCAGCTCTGCTGGTGGGGAGAGAACTGGCTAAGTTGGCCTGGTGCTCTTACTATTCTATTATGAGAATGGGCTTCTGTCACATAAACCCAGCCCAGCCACGTCTGAAAATGTCTCTCTTTGCTTTCACAAACAGTTTCTTTTTTCTTAGTTCACCAGGTGTTGTGTTTTCTTTCTTCCAGAACTATAAAGAACTCGGTGCCATTCAGAGATGTCGATTCAGACAATTACAGTGTTTCCCCCGTAAGTATGGTGCAGGGTAACCAGAGGGTCCTTGGCTTCCGCATTGCTTCCTACAATCGTCTTTAATAAGACAAGATGGGCTTCCCCTTGAGTGTATTATTAACTTGATAATACGCCATGTCACAGTTTTTGCCGACTTTCTGGCGTCTGAAGAATGCATGAGTCATCGAAGGGGACGGTAGGCCTGGGTTTTGTTTCCTGGAGCCATTCCCAGCCAGGAGTCTCCGCGGGGATTGAAATGATCTTGAAGGCTGCTGGGAATTATTTTGGAAATTCTTGAGCCTACTTCAACTTACTTTTCTAAGTGTGTGCGCGTGTGCGTATGAGACTATGCAAGTGTGCGTGTTTGAGTTAGAGCAGTGAGGGTGTCCGGGTGTTCTTTGAGAAAGAAACAAGCAGGTAACATGCCACAAAGTCCCCCACTTAGTGAGAGAGGGCTCAGCTATCCCACATGGGAATGGGGAAATGAAATCAGTGTTCTGCATTATCATGACTCTTCAAGTCAGGTAGGCCCAACATAGAATAAATCCATGTGATTGGCTACATTAGCTAGAGATTTTTTAATTATCCAGTGAAATGATTAATCATTTGACCAAATCAATTGATTGGAGCCTGACTAGACTGGGGGTGATTAATAGAAAAAGTTCAGGGAGTTGGATGGTTCTGCAGTTGGAAGAAGTGCACATAGACACACACAGGAACACATGTACATGTGTGTGCATGCACACATGTGTATAACATGTACACACAACTGCATGTGCCACATACATATACACTCACACACATGCACCCCCATACAACCTCATACAGGCACACACCCAATAGCATGTATACACACATTCACATCCACACACCCCACCTGTCATTGGCCCTGGGACCATGTTACATTTCACCTCACACAGCATATGTTATCATCTTACTCTTCGTGATCGCTAGTGTTCTTAGACTATTGGAGTTAAAAACTGCAGATGTGAGTACCCCACCCCCCGCCCGGCAGCTCCGACTGCCCCTCCTCGTTTCACATCAACACAGAACTTGACCCTTCCCCCGTTGCCCTCGGATTGCAGACACTGCGTGGCTACCACTGGCGAGGGAGAGACTGCAATGACAGTGACGAGATGGCCTACCCCGGCAGAAGGTAACGGTCTCCGCTGGTCACTGATTCTGAAAATTACCTTCCGAGAGGGAGGCAGGAAGCATCATTCATTTCCCTGGCCCCGGGGGTTCATGCCAGCAGAGGGAAGCCCTCCCCCCTCCCCCCGGCCAAGTCCTGATTGAAGTGAAGCTCAGGGAAACCAGAGCATCATTTGTGCAAGAAAGGCTCAGGGAGCGCCTGCTAATGGCCAAGCACTCTGCACCCTGCTGGGTGGTAAACGAGATAGAAAGAGGCTCCTCGAGGAGCTCAGGGCCCCCATGGGAGAAACAGCTGCGTGAACAGTGCCTGGGGACGTACCCAGCCTCCTGCATGCTTCCTACATGCAGGGCTGGGCCCAGACAGCCCCTCTCCCACCAGGACTGAGGGGAGGGCTCCAGGGCATGACCAGCATGTCACATGTTAGTTGTGGGCGGTGTTCAGCCAATCACATCTCTCACTTCCAGAAATGGATGTGTCACCTTAGCTGTGACTACGGTGCCAAAGCATCAAATTAGCCAGGCGTCAGGGTTGGAGAGGCATCACTTTAATGGCCTCACCTGTCTAGATACAGTGACCTGCAGGTTCGTTTAGGGCGCCCATCAGCCCTGTTCCATAGCCACGCAGTTCAGGGACCGGGTCAACCACGAAAAGCCTGGATTTGGTCCACCGCTCCCAGCAAGCATCCCAAACCAAGATAACACAGGCTTCTGTCGTCACAGCACACGGCGTAGGCTGTCTCCCTTGAGCGGCCTGCTTCTGTCCCGACACTTTGGGTGGCACTCATGTGCATGCACTCATGACGCTCGGGCACTGAGTGACAAATGAGTGCCCCACACCAATGCTGGCATTCTCCTCGTAGGCCGGACCGCTGGGATGTGCATCGGGACTCCAACTGCAACGGCATCTGGGTGAGCAACTAGAGGCGACCTCCACCTGCCTCCCGAACCCCCGCTCCTTCCTTGCGTTCATCACACCTGAGGAAGAGGACGGGCAAGAGCCAGGCTTTCTGCTGCGTGGAAGAGAGGTGTAGGGCTCTGGTCACACACAAGGGGTCCACACTGTAACGGGAGGTGGGGCTCGCTCATCGCAGCCCCTTTAAAATATATATATATATATTGATTTCAGAGAGGAAGGGAGAGGAAGAGAGAGAAACATCAATGATGAGAATCATTGATCGGCTGCCTCCTGCACACCCCCTACTGGGGATGGAGCCCACAACCTGGCCTTATGTCCTTGACCGGGAATTGAACTGTGACCTCCTGGTTCATAGATCTATGCTCAACCACTGAGCCAAGCTGGCCAGTCATCATCGCAGCCCCTGTAAGCCTTGCTGAAGGTCACCACACCGGACCTCTGAACTCCCCTCTGAGTGTGAAATTCGCTGGAGAGTGGTGTTAGCAAAGTTTCGCAGCAACCCGAACATCGCCTTGGGCAAGCGCGGGCTGTCCCCTTGTCATGGCAGCCATTTCCTTCTGTTTCCTAAGGCTAGTCGGAGGTGGGGTCACCCCACCTGCCAGGTACCTGCCTTGTCACGAGGAGGAGGAGACATCCCCCCTAGATCTTAAGTTGTCAAGACCCCCAAGGCCGCTCTTGTTCTGATAAACTCAAGCTACGTTGTCAGTTGGGGGACAGAGGGGTGATCAGTGTGTGAGACCGTCCTTGTGCCATGGCCCCGTCCCTGCCTCTGGTTTGCCACCCGTGAGGAAGGCCAGTAAGACGCTGTGCTCTGCCCTGTCCTGGTCGCTGGTGGAGTCCTGGTGCTCCCTCGGAGGGACACCCCGCACTCCAGCGCCCTGCCGGCAGCCTCTGGGACAAGGTGGTCCAGGGTCTGGACCTCTCCTCACCCCCCTACCCCCAGTTCCTTAAAGCCCAGCTTCCTCACATGGAACATGGCTGTGTCTGATTAAGAGACTTAAAGGGTTTTATCTACCGATTTGCCTTTTCAACTATTTTTTTAATTTAAATTCTTTAGTGTCTTTTCTACTTTTAAAGCCATTTGGGGAGGATTTGGTGTATGTGTCTCATAATTTCAAAGACAAACTGCTAATCTTGTCGTTTCTCGTTTAAAGGGTGTTGATCCAAAAGACGGAATCCCCTATGAGAAGAAGTTCTGTGAAGGTATGAATGTAAAAGTCTGTTTGTTTATCCCAACAGAATGCTCTTTTCCCCGTCTGAGGCCAATTCAAGGGAACAGACCACCCAAGTGAGGAAGTGCCTGACGGCAGGATTTACACTTGACCGGTTGACATTTATTTTCATGACGAATCCAAAGGGGATATGACAAGGATTCTAGTGAAAGGAGGCAGAATCTAGAGAAAGCAAAACTGAATTTGTGTAATCGACTCCTTTCCCTGAGGATTGGGAACCTGAATGATAATGTTAGAAAAAGCCCCATCGTAGAAAACAGGGTAACTGAACCCAACCCAGCACTTCCCCAGGTAAGAAAATCAGTGCAGGCGACCCCTTTTCATCCTCTCCGTGTCCTTCCTCAGGGACCTGGGCTTGTACTGACAGAGTCCCTGCCAACCAGGTGAAGACTCACACCTGGTGACTCAGGGAACCCTCCAGCCTGCAGCCATTGGAGTTCCCCAAAGTAGCTGAGCTCTGTATTCTAAATCCTAAGTGCCTGGGACATCTGGGCTACCAGGGCTGTTAGGAGGAACCTATCACCACCCACAACTTACTGAAAACACTCCCGGTGATGCCCAACAAGACCCTGTGGTAGCATCGCTGTTTTATGTCTAGCTAATGGTTTTCCCCAACATTTAGAAACATTCCATTCATTCATTCATTCATTCATTCATTCATTCATTCAACAGATATTTCCTGAATGTCTATTCTTTTAAGTACCAAGAGCTATATTTGACTCTGAGTTTTCATGGGCAGACATAATCCAGTCCTTGCCCTCAGTCAGCTTAAATATAACTAATTATAGTTCTGTTCTCAGGGGGGCAGGAAGGGGGCAGAACAGGCAAAGACCCAATGCCTAGTTACACAGTTTAAAAATGCTTGTGGGGTGAATAAAAGAATGAATGAAGAAATACACGAATGAATAAATAGACTCAGATCTATGTGAGATCCTGGCGTCGGGCTTTAGGGTCACTGTGGGAAGCCTCTTGAATTCCCCAGGTCCCAACCCCTCCCAGGTGTCCTGGGCCTTCCCTGTCACCATTTGTGTGGCCAAGTACTAGCTGCCGGGGGCCCAAGACAGGAAGCCACTGGAGTGAGGTTGATTGGGGGGGTGAGGGTGGAAGTGGGGGAAGGAGGCTCTCCTCTCTGACTCTGGGAGGCATCAATTCCTTCTCCCATGATCTGAAGGGGTTTGGAAGTGTCTGTGCATCGCCCACAGGGGGATGATTTGTGTAGATGGGCCCAGGATCTGATTCAGTGGTTCTTTACCTCCACACACTCGGGCTGCCCAGAGACCTTCGTGTGGCTGTCGCTCCATCAATCCACCAGAATTGCCCGTCCCGTGCTTTTGCGTATATGGATTAAGAGCTTTCAGGGCCCATCACATCTTCGATAAATCAAAATTGCTCCATGAGATCAGTAACGCTTAAAGTGAATTATATCAGAAATCGGTGCGTTTTCCACAAAGCAATTTCCAGAACCAAAATTGAGGGCATATTGCTGAGTCCAGATAAAGTTTTGATTCATTTATTCACCCGTCCTCCACTCAGGATGTCTCCCGGCAGTTTGTTTCCTGCTGAGCTGGGAAGCATACCTTCCTCCTTCCTCCATACGGCTGAGCTCGCGGTTTCGATGGCCTGGAAACCTCCTTGAGCTCCTAACGGCTGTGTCCCTCACCCTGCAATTCACAAAAAGCAGCCCTGCATCACTGCTACGGTGCCCTGTGCGTGGGATACATACCAGGGCATCTGATGCCCTGACTACGCGGTCTGGAGGCTTGAAACCACGAGAGCATAAATAACACAAATAAATTGTGCCGCCTAGGGTCAGAGCCCAGGGGAATCGTTCTGCTGGGAGACTCGGCCGGGGCTCATTTCCACATCCCTCCAGAATGGATCACGGCTTCGCAGATGTCCTTGGTAAGGAATGTTGGCAGCAATCCCCCGGCTGTGCTGGCCTTGCGTCTGTTTTCCCCACTCTCTCTAAATGTGATGCCAACTCCAAACAGGTGCACATTTTCCTGCTCAGCAAAATCTGCCATAAAAGGCGCACCTGCTCCAGTTCAGTTCATTTCCAACGATGCGAGCAGCGATGTGAGGGCGCTGTCACAACAGACTCAAAACAAGAGCCAGCACGTCTTGTTGAAACACAAATTAAAATGACAGTGTAGTATCACTTGTAGTATCACTTATCATCTATCAAGTAGACAAAGGTTAAGTGATGAAGGCCCAGTATTAGCAAGATTATGGTACAATGGGCGTGTTGGAACTTCTCTGTAAGGCAAGCATGTCAAACTCACGGCATGCCTCCTTTATTTGGCCCGTGTTAGCCTTTGGGTTTGACACGCTTGCTGTAAGGCAATTGGACAATATGTACAAAGTGACAGTAAAATGTTTGTGGGTTTAACCAGTAATTCCACATCTGGAAATTTACCTTTAAAACTGACTAGTCACTTGCTCAAGAATCTATGTCCATGAATATTCATAAAAGAGATATTTATAATAGCAAAAACGAGAAAAGAAATTAAAAACAGGTGATTAGATGCCCTGGCCAATTTGTCTCAGTGGTTAGAGCATTAGACGGTGGATGGAAGGGTCATGGGTTCGATTCCTGGTCAAGGGCACATACTTCACTTGCAGGTTCAATCCTCAGTGTTTCTCTCTCTCTCTCTCCCTCCCTTTCTCTCTCTCTAAAAAAAATATATATATATTAATGGAAAAAATAAACTTGGGTGAGTATTAAAAAAATAAAAATAGAGGATTGGATATGTAAAATTATATTTCATCCATAAAATGAAATATGCAATCATTAGTACCACTGCTATGGACACATTTATTGGCAAGAAACTGTGTTTATGATCATTTGTTAGGGGCAAAAGTATGTTACAAAATGGTATGTATGATCCGGTGTTGTGAATATATAATACTAGAGGCCCAGTGCATGAAAATTCATGCACTGGAGTGGGGGTCCCTCAGCCTGGCCTGCCCCCTCTCACAGTCTGGGAGCCCTCAGGGGTGGGAGGCGACCTGGCGATCAGGAGAAGGCAAGGCCCCCATCGCAACTCTGCTGCTGCCACTGCCGGCAGTGCAAGCCTCAGCCTGCCCTGGTTACCTGCGCCTCAGGTGGCCCTGGGCAGCTGGGCAGCCACCATCCAAGGCTTGCCTGTGCCTCGGGCTGGCCCTGGGTGGCCAGGGGGCTGAGGGCTGGTCTGGCCACACCATGCGCCTGCCGCCTCCCCGGCTGGGCTGAAAGGACTGGAGACTCTGGTGGGTCTGAGGGGACTGGGCGCCACCACCTTGTGGCTATGGGTGCCGCCATCTTTGTGATGGCATGACAGTCAATTTGCGTATTCCCTCTTTATTAGATAGGCTGTGTGTGTATGTGTGAAGAAAAGCATTGGAAGGCTGTGGATCAGTGGGTAACCCTGTGACCTGTGAACGGGAGAATTCTGGTTAACTTTTCTTCTACTCTGTTTTCAAGGAACTTACTAGTATATCATATATATACTAAATATTATAATACAAGATAGGCGATTACTTCGTTTTGTTTTCAGCAAATAGCTAAGGAAACCTGCTAAAGGAAACCAAGGCACTGCTTTATGGAATCTCTGTAAAAGCTCTGTCATGTAGACGTTATCAGAGCACAGCCTGGCTTTATGGACACCCAGGGGACAGGTGGCTGAATCG
Source organism: Ia io (assembly GCA_025583905.1). NCBI lineage: Eukaryota > Metazoa > Chordata > Mammalia > Chiroptera > Vespertilionidae > Ia > Ia io. The sequence continues at coordinate 78,479,339 of JAJQQW010000016.1, read as the reverse complement.
TTTCCTGTCGGTGTCACCTTAAACAAGCCACCTAACCAGAAACGCTGGAAATGAGGATAGGAATAATCTCAAGCAAGGCCATTTGCTTCAGTGATCTAATGGCTGTGAAAATGCTGCAGAGCCATGGGTTGGATTCAAACCAGACACAAGTAATTTCACACACATCTCACGCAGGGCCATCAACCCATCAGCCAAAGAAAGTCCCAGGGCCATGGCCCAGACCCACGGGGAATGAAGTCTGTCTGCCCCAAGTGAGAGAAGGGAGAGAATGCCCATTTGCTGCATTGCTTTTATCTCCTTGTAAACGTTAAATGTTCAATAGAGAAAAATAAGCAAATGCAGAAATTATTAACAAATCGTTAAAACTCCACTTAATACTACCACCCAGAGAGAATTGTTTTAACATTTTGGGGTATAAGATTGTGTTTTTGAAATATTCTTTTAATATTTTTCTTAGAAAAAACTGAATACATAAAGTCAACATTAGAACTTATTTTGAGAAGTAAAAAAAAAAAATTCCCCCATCATCTCAAACTTTTCTCATTATTTTTCCATTCTTTCCTAGCATTCCACCTCCATTGTGAGTCCACAAGGCAGTCACATGAATAGCAAGTATGCAACTGGTGATCCTCCCTTTTTACAATTAGAACTAATCATAATCATTTTCCACATTGTTTAGTCTTTGTCTTTAATAGATTTTACCGATTTTACCGATTTCAGAGAGGGGAGAGGGAGAAAGAGGTCGAAAGATCAATGATGAGAATCACTGATCAGCTGCCTCCTACATGCCCCCTACTGGGAACCGAGCCTGTACCTGGAATCGAACCATGACCTCCTGGTTCATGGGTCAATGCCCAACCACTGAGCCATGCCGGCTGGGCACAACTTAGTCTTTAGACTATTATCTTCTTCCCTGTTCCACGGAATCTTTTTCAGTGTACGAGCCATAAACCACTAAACCTTTCCCCCAAGACTAAATATGAAGCTGATTTATGGCTTCTTTATTTTTGCTACTATGGATTATGCTCCCTTTTTTTTAAAAGCTTCCAATTTTTAAAATGTGTCACTGTGGAACCTCTTCATCTGCACAGGGAGTCAGCCTAGGTAGGGGGCCATGCCTTGCAGGCAGCCATGAGGTACACTGAGCTCAGAACATACCTCATGTTTTGGTTGTTTGCCTTTAAAGCTTGGTGCAAGTGCAAACAACCTATTACCAAATACTAGCCTGGGGCCTACTGTGCACCAAGGCCTACTGTTCGTCGAGCCCTGTGACAGGGGCTAATGACACAGTGGAGACGGAGTGGAAAGAACCCAGTCCTCAGAGAGCCTCAGGTGTGTGGGACACACAAAGAACAAATAGGCAACTTCTTCGTGAGACCACGCAACACGCGCTTGCCTCTGTCTCCCTGTAAAGCAGAAGACACCCCTGCAAACGCATCACCCATCCCAATTGCACCACCGCAAAGAAGCCACAGCCGGGATCTTCCCTAGAGCAGCCCTTCTCTCTGGCTCATGCCATCCATCGGTTAAGCAGCGTGGCGCCCGGGAGGCCTGTTTACCACTAATTAGATTAGGAGTGAGCTCATTTGGAAAGATATTTGTAGTTCAATAAAGGGAGTGTAAAGAATCGCCCTGGTGGCTCCACAGAAACAGGGCCCTGAGCCTGGCCCAGCTGGGGGCCTGGGTGATCTGCCCTCCCCTTAAACAGCCTTCCTTCCCTCCCAGATGCCCCCAGGAGTCAGGTTCAAAATGAGCTTCCTTGTCCCACCAAAGACCTCAACTTTGAAAGACTTCAAAGGAACACAAGGAACAAATCTGAACACACTTGCATGCTGGCTTTCTTTTTTCCTTCCACTGGAAAAGCAATCCCTGCTGGAGTTGTTTTGTTGCAAAAGAAAGGAAGGTGGAGAGATCACCAAGGCCTACAATAGCTGCCACCCTCCTGCCTCGACCCCATCTGCTCCAAGATCATCTCCAAAATATAAAAACGCCACCCTGTTTCGCCAAACTGGATGGGATGGTGGGTGGGGGCGGGTGAGCGGAGGGGGAGGCGACTCTGAAACACCATTTCCCGAACGTTCCTCTCGCCAGCAGAGACTGATGCCTGCGCTTTAGCGGATCCTCCACGACCCTGGCAGGCTGCTGTCTGTAGGGGAAGCGGGCACGGATTGAGTTTCGTGCTGCGTCAAGGGCGAAAGGAACCTCTAATCCGGCTGCAGAAAATGCATATTCACCGAGAGCCAGGCGCTCCTGGCTTTCAAGCCCTCTGCACGGCATTCCTCTCAAGCTGACTTGTGGATTGGGTTTGGAGACTCCACTGGCTGCAGCCAGCACAGGCCATCAGCCTCAAGCCCCCAGCGAATGCTTCTGACTGCCCCCTCCCCGCACTGTGACTGCCCCAGTGAGCGTCATGCTTCCATTCCGCAGGAATTGCTGCCTGATTTCCACAGTGCATATAAAATATGCAAATGCTGCCTCACCTCGCTTCATGTCGACTCCAGAAGTACTTAAGAGGTAGAGTGCTTTCTTTGATCGTTATGTTTTTTAAGATGAGGAAAGACTGTTGGTTAGTGCAAGTGGGCACGATGAAATACAACAGGATCATTTAGTATGAACACCTCGAGGGCTGGCAGGTGACAGAGGCTCAGTGGGAGGAAGAGAGGCCTCAGTCCGAGGCCTCATTCGCTCTGTCGGGGAAGGAGAGTGTGTTCACCACGCTGGGCCCTTTCCCCAGCAGCGGTCGGGCCACAGGAGGCAGGATGCTCCTCTGTCCCGGCCGCTGCTCAGGAGCAGAAGCCAGACGGGCTGTCTGCCGCCTTGGGCCCTGATCAGTTCAAGGCCCTGCTGGTCCTGCCCAACGTGAGCATCTGGGACTCCCACCTGCCAGCAATGTGGGATGCTCTTGCAGGCTCATCCTGCCGAAACCATCCGTGCTCTCAGCTCTCACCGCCACACGCGAGAATGAAAAAGATAGACCCTCAGTGTTAGGAGAGACTACAAGAGAAAAGTACTTTGAGCTCCATGCTTCTGAGAGGCATTTATAAGCGCTCAGCCCCCACGCCTGCTCTCCAGCACATTAGCTGGCGGTGCCCACACCCAGAGGCAGCATGATTCACCAAGCACCTGCGCCGCCCGGCTCGCGCTGAGATGGGAGCGCGATCTCCTGCCCCCTGATTAATTAGATCTGCCGCTTGGCATCCCTCTCCCTCCAGCTCCTCCGCCATGAAATGGGCCTTGTGGAACGAACTGATCGCAGGAGAAGCACTTAGAATCTCAAACCCCCTGGAATGTGGAAAGAGGGACTTTGGGCACTTGAAAATAATTTGGGATGGCTGGAATATCAATTGCTATACGCCATTCAGTCATTGGTTCATTCAACTGTCCACTTCCCTCCAGGCCACTTCCTGGAGGGATGAAAGGGACCGAGAACACCCATCTCAGCCTTTGCCGAGTGCTTAGGGGTCAAGACTGGCTTCTGCATGATTTCCTCCTCGAGGCGATGGCTGCGAGATTGGTCAGATGGGTGAGCTAAGCCCTAATTCCTAGAGGAAAATCAGGGGAGCATTATGAAACACACAAGGTCCAAAGAGTCCAGAGGCAGGAATTTAGAACAGCATCGCCCAGCCAAGAATTGAAAGCCTGACTGATACAAAGCCCGAAGGAGAGAAGACTGGGAAGGAGCAAAGAGGTCATGGTCCCACGTCGGTAACATTTGAGAGCCGGCAGGAAGGCTGAGTGGGTCAGTCCTTAGAAGACCCGTTATGAAGCAAGTAGGGTATAGGCTCAGCTGCTATAACAAAGAACCCCCAAAACTCGATGACTCATGATGGAAGTATGGTTTTCTCTCATAATTATCCAGAGGCAGGCAGGCAGGCCTGGCCAGACCGGCAGACATCCTCCACATGCAGCTTCCCCCTGGGTCCAAGGTGGCTGCTCCCGCTCTTACCACCTCCCATCTGTAGGGAAGAAAAAGGGAGAACTTGACACAGAGGTGACGCACCACACTCGCACACCCCCCATCCTTCAGAACCTGGTTACAGGGCCACCCCACACTGCAGCGGAGCTGCCATGAGCACGCCCTGGCTGGACAGCCATGTGCCCAACTAACAGTGCGGCAGCTCCAGTATTAGAAACAGAGGAAAGAGAGAATGTGGACAACTGGGGCTCCAGGCGTGAAAAGCAGTCTCTAACCTCAAGGAGCTTCAAGTCTAGTTGGAAAGACAGACACAGAAACTCATAATCATAACATTGAGCAAATACGTGTTTAGCAAACGCTAGGCATTGTACTTAGTATTCTCTCATTTAATACTAAATGACCCTGTTGTATTTCATAGATAAAGAAATGGAGACTGCCCTAGCTGGCTTGGCTCAGTCGATAGAGTTTTGGCCTGCGGACTGAAAGTTCCCAGGTTCGATTCCAGTCAAGGGCACATGCCCAGGTTAAGGGCTCCATCCCCAGTGGGGGGCCTGCAGGAGGCAGCCAATCAATGATTCGCTCATCATTGATGTTTCTATCTCTCTCTCTTCCTCTCCTTTCCTCTCTGAAATCAATAAAAGATATATTTAAAAAAAATAAAAGAAAAGAAATGGAGACTTAGCCTTGTTGGTGTTTCTCAGTGGTTAGAGCATCAGCCTTGTACCAAAGGGTCACGGGTTCAATTCCCTGTCAAGGGCATGTACCTGGGTTGTGGGTTTACTCCCCACTTCCTATTGAGACAGGTGCAAAAGGCAACCAGTCAATGTGTCTCTGTCATACCAATGTTTCTCTCTCTCTCCCCCTCCCTCCCTTCCACTCTGAAGCGCCATGGAAAAAATATCCTCTGGTGAGGATTTTAAAAAATGTAAAAGAAAAAAATGGAGACTTTTAGAACTTAGCTAATTTACCCAAGATAATGCAGTTTAATAGGGAGCCCAGCTAGGAACAGTCTGGCAGACCCTGGAGCAGAGGTCAGCAAACTATGGCCTTCGGGCCAAATGCGGCCCTCCGCCTGTTTCTGTAGATAAAGTTTTATTGGCATGCAGCAAGCTCATTTATTTACATATTGTCTATGACCATTTTCACATGACAGTGGCAGAGCTGAATAGTCACAACAGCGAGGAGACAGGGACTCTGGCCAGAGATTGCGCCAAGGCCATCGTGTGCCAGTCAGAGGAACAGAAGCAGCCAGGTTCTGTGACAGCTTCTTGGGATGAGATGAAAGAGAGGGGAGTGAGGAAATGAGGTCATTTCATACGAGCGAGGAATTGGGGAGTGAGAGCCCAGTCAGGCCTGGTCATTGGGTGCCCTCCTCACGGCGTCCCATGTCCTTACCTCTGGAGCTTGACTGTGGACTTTGGGCTTCTGCCAGAGCCAAATTCCAGACATCACCTCTCAGAAAATGGAAAACTACCCTCATCCCAGAAAAATGACAGCCTGATTGACACTTTAGACATGACCCCACTTTACAAAACCAAACGAGGGTATGAGTCGCCCTTTCTGAGAGGCACCCTGTTGGCCTGGTTGTGGAATTTGTTTTCCAGGCCCCGGGAAAGAATTGGCATGTGATGTTCTCTGTAAGAGCAGGACATTTTATTTTATTTATTTTTTAATTTTTTTAAATTTCTTTATTTATTAAGGTATCACATATTTGTCCTCATCCTCCCATTCCCATCCCACACCCCTCCCACGCATGCCCCCACCCCCCTGTTGTCCTTAACCACTGGTTAGGCTCATATGCTTGCACACAAGTCTTTTGGTTGATCTCTCCCCTATATCCCCACCCTCCTCTACCCTCCCTCTGAGGCCCGACAGTCTGATCCATTCCTCCTTGTTTCTGGGTCTGTTCTTGTTCATCAGTCCATGTTGTTCATCATTTTCCCTAGACGAGTGAGATCATGTGCTACTAGAAATACACTTATAAGAACCAAAAATGAGACAAGCAATAATGGTTATGCTGAAAGGCAAATGAATCAGTCTGTAGAGAGTTTCTTTCTGGGCCAACAGTTCTTTTGCGACCCAATCTTCAATGTCAAACAGTTCCTTATGTGCACATGTCAGCAATGATATTTCAGTTCTGGATGGTGGACAAATGGTGGTAATGCAGGTCCGACCCTCTCTGGTTTGGTCCTGGGCAACCTGCAGTGACGCACAGCTGCTGACAAGAGCAGGACATTTTAAACTCCTGTTTTCCTCACGATTATGAATTTTGCTGCAGTTCTCCAGTCGCTCTGCAAGTGATGATGGAAGGAATTGAATTCGGTCAAGTCCAACTGCATGATGCTTTTTCATTTGCTGGGGGACAGTTAGATAGACGCAGCCTTCAGTTCACTGAACCAACAAATCATGGGGTTAGCGCGGAAATCATAAATAATAGAAAAGGGGAAGGAAGAGGCTAAGAGGAGCCAGCGAGGTAACAAAACAATAAAAAGAGCTATTTTCAGGCAAAATGATGAAAGATTATTGCCTGCCATTCTGTCTTCTACATGTTTACAGGTCCTATTTTGCTAGAATTTTTTATTTGACTATTTCTTCACTGCCTCATAAGTTTTTGAACTGGCATAGGGTCAAAGATGAAATGCAGTACCTTTCCCATGAGAGTTATTGATTTAGCTCCAGTTGAAGTTTGTGCATTGAATAGGCATCATCCCCAAACTGAGCAGCTATTGTTATTGGTCAGTGTATATGTCATGTGGGTTTTTTTTAATTTAAATTATTTATCATTTAAAATATTACATACTTCTCCTTTTCCCCCATTGACCTCTCCCCAGCCGCTCCCACCCCCCAGCATATGCCCTCACCTCCCTATTGTCTGTGTCCATTGGTTGTGCTTATATGCATGCATACAAGTCCTTTGGTTGATCTCTTACCCTCCCGTGCCTTCCCTCTGAGGTTGGATGATCTAGTCAATGCTTCTATGACTCTGGCTCTATTTTTGTTCATCAGTTTATCTTGATCATTATATTCCACAAATGAGTGAGATCATGTGATATTTATTTTTCTCCAACTGGCTTATTTTGGTTAGCATAATGCTCTACAGGTCCATCCATGCTATTGCAAATAGTAACAGTTCCTTCTTTTTTATAGCAGCATAGTATTCCATTGTGTAGATGTACCACAGTTTTTTAAATCCACTCATCTGCTGATGGGCACTTAGGCTGTTTCCAAATGTTAGCTATGGTAAATGGTGCTACTATGAACATAGGGGTGCATATATCCTTTCTGATTGGTGTTTCTGATTTCTTGAGATATAATCCTAGAAGTGGGATTACTTGATCAAATGGGAGTTCCATTTTTAGTTTTTTGAGAAAACTCCATACTGTTCTCCACAGTGGCTGCACCAGTCTGCATCCCCACCAGCAGTGCACGAGGGTTCCTTTTTCTCCGCATCCTCGCCAGCACTTGTCCTTTGCTGATTTGTTGATGATAGCCATTCTGACAGGTGTGAGATGGTACCTCATTGTCATTTTGATTTGCATCTTTTGGGTGATTAGTGACTTTGAGCATGTTTTTCATATGTCTCTTGGCCTTCTGTATGTCCTCTTTCAAAAAGCATCTATATTTGGTCCTTTGCCCATTTTTTGATTGAATTGTTTATCTCCCTTTTGTTAAGTTGTATGAGTTCCCTATAAATTTTGGAGATGAAACCCTTCTCAGAAATAACATTGGCAAATATGTTCTCTCCTGCAGTGGGCTCTCTTATTGTTTTGTTGCTAAACTTGGAGTAATTTATTACATAGCTATAGATAACTGGTATACTAGTACTTGGTATTTGGGGTGTTCATTTGGAGCAGGAGATTGTTGGTGTTCCCTATACATAATATTATGAATTTAGCCTTGGGGTTTTGTATTTGGCGTTTCTAATGCTTAAACTCTTTGCCTGGCTCCCTCTTACTAACCTTACAGGACTCATATTAGATCATTTATTTTTTTCTCTTTGTTTTTGCTTAATCCCTTCACCTTTTTTTTTTACCCAGGCCCCCAACACCCTCCCCTCTGACAGCTGTCAGTCTGTTCTCTGTACCAATGAGTCTGTTTCTCTTCTGTTTTTCAGTTTATTTTGTTCATTAGATTCCACACATAAGTGGAATCACATGGTATTTGTCTTTCTCTCCCTGGCTTATTTCACTTAGCATAATAATGATGATAATGATGGTATTTTTCATATCTTTTTCTATCAGCAGTTGGCTGCAGGTTCCTCCAAGTGACTCTGTACTCTTTGAAAATAATCCATTTAGGTCTAACTCAGTTAAGAGTATTAGAGAAGGGAATACTCTGTGCAAATTGTCCACAGCACTGCTGGGTCAGGAGGGCTCAAAAGTAAACAGCAAAATAAATGCACCAAAAATATTCCCTGTTATCGGGAAATTGGCAGAACCAGACGAATGTGTGATAGATGCTCTTACTCTTTCTCTCATTTAAGATGTCTTTGAGAAACCCAAATATAAGTTGCTTGTTGAAACTAAGGCTTAAAACATTCCCAAATCCAAAGTACTTGTTTTTACCAAATATTCATTAAAAATGAGAACCAGTGGACTTTCTCAGTGCATAAAAATACACACACAGAGTACTAGTATATAAAATATTGTACCAAAACAGTATACACATGGCCATTAGGACATGAAAACAATTTTATGTCATTGATAAAATCAGAAGGAATTTTGAAGCAAAAATTGACTTCATTTTGACTTAATAATCATCAAGTTTCTGATGCTCTTTACAGACTTGGAACACTTTTCCTGATAGATAATAAGTCTTCCCACATATGTACATTTAAGGTACAGTTAAGATGAGTTTCCTGAGAACATACATGCTCAAGAGGCATAAGTGGGAGTTGATGAAGGAGATCTTAATTTGCATACTTCCTGCCTTAAATGCCTGAACGATCTTGGGTATAATGTTGCGTGAATAAGGCGTTTAGTGTTTAATGTGATATGACTTAAACACTCTTTTTGCTAGGGTCTATAAAACCTTCGCTATTAGGGGCTGTTACTTTTCATTTTTATCTACCAGATTCACTGAGGAAGGAAAATACGTGGAGGCTTCCACTTGTCAGCTCAAATCTTTTCCATTGGCTGGTAATAAAATCCCCTCCTCTTACACCTGGGACAGTCCACTTGGAAAGGGACACTCGGTGATCCATCCTGAACTAGGGCAGGGCTTCTACTTGTCAACTTGCCTCTCTCACTGACCTCCCATCCTCCCAACAGCCCTGTTGAGGTCCATAGGGGAATAATCTAGAGCCATAGGAGATGCTGAACCTGAGACACTGGCAAAGCCACATCTTCCCTGATTTTGCACAGCGAGGAGTATTAAAACCTCACCATAACACCTCGCCATGACACCATACGTGAAGCCTAAAATGTTTCACCGGGAAACACAGATTGGCATTATTTCAAGGTTTGTCAAATAACCAGGAAAAACCTATGCAGCTGACTGACTGACCTTCCTGGGCTCTGGCTGCGGGATGCAAATCCGCCTTCTTCCCAGCTGTGATTCAGCACCAGGCGCTGTCCACTCAAGCAGAAATCCTGATGGGGAGGATTCCAGGGCTGGTTGGGCATCATGACAAGCAGCGAGGAGTCCCGGACTCTCCCAACTGGGAGAATACTAGGGACATGGACACTCCACTTCCCAAGACAGGTGTCTGACCATTGCCTCACCTGTCCTACTCCTCCCTCAACATCTCCTCTTCCCCACTGTGGAGCTAAGAATCGTATCTGAGAAACCCACCCCTGACTGAGAATGGGGCTGCATGGAGAATGGACCCAACTTCTAATGTGTCAGGTCCGAACCATGGAGCTTTACTGCATTTGTAGAGCCAGATATAAAAGTCAGATCCCCTAATTCCTAGAGGAAAATCTTTGCAGGCTCATTCCAGAATTACCACCGCCTCCACCTCCATTGTTATTCCAGGCTCAGAGGGGCTCAGACATGCCTCTGTCTTCCAGCAGAACTCTTGCCCAGAAACTTCCTGCAAAAGCCCAGTCCCTACCCACTGTCCCAAACATGGGGTTGTCCCTGTGCACATGACTGAGAAGGAGGTGGGAGAGTGGTGTGGGGCGCGTCGCATTGTTCTTTCAACTTTTCACACCTTTTACGTTTGAAAGTTCTTACTTAACACAGCTCGTAAGTTCTGCCTATGTCTCACAATCCACCTACCTGTTTATTCACTATCTTGGCTTCACACATCTTATGCGTTTCATCCATTCTGTTTGCTTTTCCCAACTCTGTAGCAGAATTGAATATTCTTAGATCCCACAGCAAACACATAAACAGACAAACCTAGGGGGAAACAATAAGATTAAAAAAAAAAAAAAAAAAAGAGAGAGAAAACATTTGATTGTAGTGGCTGGAGAAATGGAAACCAAAACAGAGAGTAGCTGAGTCACAGCATTTGGGGGAATTTTGAGCAGAACCTGGTGGGTGCCTCCTGCTGAGAGGTAAGGATGAGGTGCCAATCCCTGGAATTGCTCAGTTTTCAGTATGGAAAACCCATGCCCCCTTCAGAGGAACTTATAGAGTCCTTCTTTAATGTTCCTTTAAAATTACAAATGAAGCTAATATCTCAAAGCCAATCACATCAAAGCAATCGTATCATTGAATGCAGCTTTTCAAATGGCATATGGCCCAGCCTCCTGCTCACTTCCTCTCCCAGGAGGGCCCTCGCCCCTGGCTCCTACAGAGAATTGGAATCTCAGGCTGTTAGGGAAGGAAAAGCCACACCTCTGTCTCATTAAATATTTGAAAATGTACGTTTTTAAAATTTTATTTTTCAGTTATAGGTGAATATCCGGGGCGGTCACTTTATAAAGTACATGATTAAAATTGTATCTTTATTGTGTTTTTTCCTGATTACAAAGTAGTACGTTTATTATAAAAATTCAATGTAAATTACTATAAGGAAAGTCCCCAAAGGGCACATGGAGGCAATGCCATTAAGAAAAACTGTAGCCAGACATTGAGGTTTCCTGTCAGCCAAGGCAAAAAGGGAACACTGGCTTTCAGAGTGTTTATCCAAACTAGGATTCCCAGGTAAAATACAGGATACCCAGTTCAATTTGAATTTCTGAAGTATAAGTATATCCCAAACACTTCATGGGATATACTTATACTAAAAATTATTCCTTGTGTACCTGAAATTAAAATTTTTGCATATTCACTTTTAATTGTGCTAAAATACACATAACATCAAACTATTTTTAACAAATTTTAAATATACATTGTATATTTACATTGTCATGGGACCAAACTCTAGAACTCTTTCATCTTACAAAACTAACCCTTTACTGACAAAACATCAACTCCCATTTCCCCTCTGGCACTCATCTTTCTACTTCCTGTTTCTATGAGTTTGACAACTCTAAAAACCTCACAGGAGTGGAATCATACAGTATCTCTCTTTTTGTGAAACTGGTTTATCTCATTAAGCATAATGTCCTTGAGCTTCGTCCATGTTGCCACATGTGTCAGAACTTCCTTTTTTAAGGCTGAATAGTATTGCATTGTGTGTATACACCACATTTTGTTTCTTGAAACCCAAATTTAACAGGACATTTATGTGCTACATCTGGCAACCCTGTTCTGAAAACATCAGTCTAGATAAGCTTTCCTAGAAATTAGAGCAGAGGAGCGTTCATTCCCAAGGACATGTATTACAGAAACACAAAGGGGACACATCCAGGAGCATTCTCCTCTCCGAGTTCGCACAAGCCATAGAACTGTGGTCAATGAGGCCTAATTCTGTCAGCATTGTGTCAGGAGTCCTTGAACTCATCGAGCACGTTGAGCACACGTGCACCTTTGGGAAAGGAACCATAATTAGATCCTCGAAGGTGTCAGACACCCCCAAGGAGGCAGGAGGCACCCTCTTCTTGACTGAGGGCATAGCTTTGAATTCAAGGGGACATTTTTGCTGGGGGCTTGGGTCTTATTACTTTCCAGGCAATCGATTTCCTGAATGTCTAAACTCAAATATGGAGAAAATCTCGGCAAGTTTAAAAGAGTGGGAAGTTTACCCATCTGCTGAAACATCCCTTTCAAGTGAGGATGAGTCTGTGCTGCCATGCGCTCTGCATCTTTCACAGCCGCTGAAGGGGAGCGAGTTCAGGAGGGATGGGCATCTTTGTGAACGTCCTGATGATGGTTAAAGTTAAGAGGCAAATGCCTTAAATGCCAAAGTTCCTTAAAGAGAGAGATTACGAGACAGAGTGAGAGACAGACAGAGAGCAATGCCCAGGCCAGTGATGGGCAACCTTTTGAGCTTGGTGTGTCAAACTTCGCCAAAAAACTGAGCATAACTTGGGAAGTGTGTCACTTTGAGGAAAAAACTAATTCCAAGACTCTAGTCGCAAATGTTTCATCCTCAGGAGCAGCAAATGTTTCATCCTCGGCATGTGGCCGCATGTCATCAGAAATGGCTACGCGCGTCAGTGCTGACACGCGTGTCATAGGTTCGCCATCACTGGCTAGGCAATTAATAACCTTACTACTTGTAGAAAACAAATGACCATTTTGATGATCACCCCTTTATTTATTTTTTTTTTAGAAATCCTTCTTCAATTTACCAACAGCACTTACCGATGAGCTTGACTGGCCCCAACTCTCTGGTGCTACTGGATTTCTGAACGCCACTAGCGGGTATGTATGTTTACAAACCTTCAAATGTTTCAGTGTATCTATGTAAAAATAGAGCAGAAGATGGGGGTTTCTTCTAAGATGTGAATTATTAGGAATGGCTTCTAGAACACAAACAACACACAACAAACCCGCCCCTGACATAGTCCACCACCCAGTGGGATGTAATGCGAATTCTATTTATCAGTGCAAGCGAGAAGGGAGTATTCCCAATGAGGGGGCTGTAGAGTTGACCTCTGATGGAGAATATTCAACACATGCCTAAAGTTTTCTGAGTCAAGGGACCAAGAAGTTTACTTGATTATTTACGTGCAGAAATTAATATTCATAAAATTAATAGGCAGATCTCAAGGTCCTGGAATCATGCTGGCATCAATGCTCTAGTCTAGATATGAAGGTAGAGACAATGAGTGGACATTCTGAGTGGCACGGACCACTTTGCTATGTGCGATTGGGTGTTGACTCAGAACCTGGGAACAGCCATTCATAGCTTACGCATCCCATTTGTATTTAATGGAGGAGATTTCATATCGTGAATAATTTATTTGACTATATCTTTACTCATTTATTTTAAAAATAGTTAAGTACTTGCTACCTAATCAGATGCAGATGGTATAAATGCCTTAAAGTTTAGTAAGGCTTGTCCCATCTCTATAGTCAAATCTCATTCAAGTAGGACAGATGAGATAAAAGTATAAGTAACAAAAATACAAGATAAATGTGCCAAAACACAACTCTGCGAATCTTTACATCCTTCGACACATTAACAGAGTCTGTTCTCTTGACTCTCTGGTGTCGGAGAATTCAAAAGGCAATAACCCTTACAATCATGTGTTTTGCTTTGTTTTCTCCCAATGTGATTCAGAAAGCAATAGAGTTGTTCTAAGACAAAAGAAAAAGAAAAACCCCTATATGAGGTGGTTAGCCTGGGGGCAAGAAACCTGACATTAGGAAGGAAATGATGAGAAGCCAAAAATACTTTTTTAAGATTGAAAACAGTGCTTCGTGTTCAGATCGCCTCCAAAAGCAATGAACTCACAGGAAAATCCTATTTAAGTTAAAGAAGCCATGGCCCAGAACAGTGGTCGGCAAACTCATTAGTCAACAGAGCCAAATATCAACAGTACGATTGAAATTTCTTTTGAGAGCCAAATTTTTTAAACTTAAACTATATAGGTAGGTACATTGTTATTAACTTGATTAGGGTACTCCTAAGCTGGCCTTTGCTAAAAACTCCAGGGGCCAAAGAGCCACATGTGGCTTGAGAGCCGCAGTTTGCCCAAGAAGGATAGGAAACAACACCCAAACTTCAAGAAGAGAGGACTTCTCCTTTAAAAGCGATATCTACCATCCCCTGGAGTCAGTGTGGCAGATTAGGAAGTAAAATGCATTTACAGGTACAGGGGTCCGGTCTGTATGGCCTTAGGTGGGACATTGAGCATCCCTGGGCCTCGTGTACATGATGCAGTTGAGTTGCACCTGGTCTCTGACGTTCTCGCCAATGTGCAAGCTTAGCGGTTGTAGGACAACATGATGTTCAAGTCCGCATCCTACTTTAGGGTGCTGCTTGCTTTAGAAGCATTGGAGGAAACTCCTGGCGAGAGATGTCTTGCTTCTCCCCAGCAAATATGCTTTTCCCCACCCGTTAGCTGGCTGTACCTGAGACAATACATGCCCGTTTTATGGGTCGGAGCTAGAAAAGTTCTAGGAGCCGTGTCTCCTTAGGGCCAGGGTTACTGTGCTCTGAGAGTCGAGCTCATGCCTGGTAAGCCGCGCCTTGTGGGATATTGGGTGCTTGACCAGCTATTAGTTACAGTGGTACTCCATTAACGTCCTACATGTGCACTGTTTCCTCCAAACAAACTCCAGAGAGGGAGACAGGTGACTCCAAATCCTTAACAAAAATAACCACATTTGTGGTTGCCCAAATCACCTCCTTCTGAAAGTGGGGCCAGGAGTCGGTCCAGTCAGTGGAGTTCTATGGGCCAGGGCTAAACGATAGTGTTGCCCTATTTCTCCTCCCAGCCCCCTCTGCTCCCCTTAAATGTGGGGAGCAGAGGGGGCTGGGAGGAGAAATAGGGCAACATACGTAGATCAAGCAAGAAAAGAAGGGAAGGAGGGAGGGAGGGAGGGAAGGAGGAAGGAAGGAGGAGGGAAGGAGGGAAGGAGGAAAGGAGGGAAGAAGGGAAGGAGGGAAGGAGAAAGAGCTGATGTTACCCATAAGAAGTTATGAAAGCCAAAACAACCAAAAGCAATTACCAAGTTACCATATCCAGCTGGAGAGCCTAGAGTGAGACCAGAGAGTCCACATAAGTGGGTGTGAATTAGATGGAATTGTCTAGAGTACAATTTGCTCCCTCTACCTCTGGATTAAATTTGCTATCTGGGGCCAGAAACATAGCAAACGCTTGGAAGGAAATGGACAAAGACATTGTCACAAGTGGAACAGTAATGCCATTCAAGGACATTTAAACACACATCTTTGATGAAAGGTGTCCTAGAATCTGACAGTTAGAGGTTACCTATTCTCTCTGACCCAATAGACATTATATGAGAGAACAATTTTGAAAAGCAGTGTGTGACTGCAAACCAAGACACTTGGGGCATTAAACATAGAAAATGGGAGAGAAGGGATTTGCCGCTAAGATTTGCTAACCTAATTTCATGGGGTTTTTTAAAAAAGACATGTAAGTACTAAACACTAATGAGCTTAATAACCTTATTAAATCCATTATTCAAAAATTACATGTGCTATAATTTCCCATGATTAGCTGTCCTATAATTATACTTTGCAAAACAAATAATTAGCGTTGGCCTTTTGCAGATGGGTGAGGCTGATTGGAGGGGATATAGTCTGCATCAGTGATTCTCCAAGTGTGGTCCAGGGACCCCTGGGGGGTGTCTAAGGGAGTCCACAAGGTAGAAACTATTCTCACAACAATATTAAGACAGTATTTGCCTTTTGCACTGCATAGCCATCTGTACCAATGGGGCAAAAGCAATGGCAGGCAAAATCACTGGCCTCTGAGCACGAGTCAAAGCAGTCGCACCCAACTGTATTAGGAGTCCTATGGTTTCCACCTGCACTCACGCCTGGTTTAATAGGGCGCGGAAGATCTTCCCTTTAAAACGTTGCCTATGAAGCAGAAAAAAGTCACTAATTCTATTAAAGTAAGTGATGGACTTATTAATAATCCCATCTCATGAGCCCTTACCAGTTTGGCTCAGTGAATAGAACATCGGCCTGTGGACCAAAGGGTCCCGGGTTCGATTCCGGTCAAGGGCATGTACCTTAGTTGCAGGCGTCATTCCCAGTAGGGGGCGTGCAGGAGGCAGTTGATCGATGTTTCTCTCTCATTGATATTTCTAACTCTCTATCCCTCTCCCTTCCTCCCTGTAAAATCAATTATATATACACTAGAAGCCTGGTGCACAAAATTCGTGCATGGAGGGGGGTTGTCCCTCAGCCCAGCCTGTACCCTCTCCAATCTGGGACTCCTGGAGGGATGTCCGACTGCCCGTTTAGGCCCGATCCTGGGGGATCGGGCCTAAACGGGCAGTCGGACATCCCTCTCACAATCCAGGACTGCTGGCTCCCAACTGCTTGCCTGCCTGCCTGCCTGCCTTCCTGATTGCCCCTAACCGCTTCTGCCTGCCAGCCTGATCACCCCCTAACCACTCCGCTGCCAGCCTGGTTGATGCTTAACTGCTCCCCTGCCAGCCTGTTTGCCCCCAAATTCCCTCCTCTGCCGGCCTGGTCACCCCTAACTGCCCTCTCCTGCAGGGTTGATCACCTCCAACTGCCCTCCCTTGCAAGCCTGGTCCCTCTCACAACTGGTCCCTCACAACTGCCCTCCCTTGCAGGCCGGGTGCCTCACAACTGCCCTCTCCTGTTGGCCATCTTGTAGTGGCCATCTTGTGTCCACATGGGGGCAGGATCTTTGACCACATGGGGGCAGACATATTGTGTGTTGGAGTGATGGTCAATATGCATATTACTCTTTTATTAGATAGGATAGAGGCCTGGTGCAGGAGTGGGGGCCAGCTGGTTTGCCCTGAAGGGTGTCCCGGATCAGGGTGGGGGTTCCCTTGGGGCGATGGTCGGCCTGGGCGAGGGGCCTGTGGTGGTTTGCAGGCCGGCCACGCCCCCTGGCAACCCAAGCAGAGGCCCTGGTATCTGGAATTTATTTTCCTTCTACAATTGAAATTTTGTAGCCTGGAGCGGAGCCAAGCCTTCTGCTCCCTCCGAGGCCGGCAGCCATTTCTGTGGCAGTTAATTCACCTTCTACAATTGAAATTTTGTAGCCTTAAGCGGATGGGCCCAGCCAGGGTGTGCGGAAAGCTTTGCTTCCCCTGTTGCCGCCGGCAACCCTGGCCTGCTCTCTCAAGCTCCATTCTGCCGCCATTTGTTTGAATTTGTTTACCTTCTATAATTGAAACTTTGTAGCTTGAGTGGAGGCTTAGGCCTGCAATGGCTATGGAAAGCTTGGCTTCCTCTGTTACCTGGGAAACCTTGCTCTCTGTGGCTGTAGCCATCTTGACTGGGGTTAATTTGCATACTCGCCCTGATTGGCTGGTGGGCATGGTTTATGTAGCAGAGTGATGGTTAATTTGCATATTACCATTTTATTAGAGAGGATATGTATATATATATATATATTAAAATCTCATCTCATGAAATGGGAAGGATCCATGAAGTACTTTTGCTGCAAATAAAACGTGATAGTTGTCTTAAGGTCAAGCACCTGCATGTTGACTTGAGCACAGAATCAGTAAGTTTTTCATGGAACACCCTTTTTATTGGGGAAAAAAAAAAATTGGAAAGCAAACTATGGTTACCCAGTCTTGGATACAGCAGATATTTCATCCAAAAATGAATCAGATGAACATGTCACTTCAAGGAAAACAAATAACAGCATTGACTGCTAATCAGCACATTTGAGCTTTCAAAGAAAAATGTGAATTTTGGAAAACTTGGCTCTTCTGTGGCCTTGACAGCTTCCGCGGATTCGAAGGCCTTGCTAATGAAGCAAGGGGTGCTGGCAACTAGGGTGGGTTTTAACGTCGTGTCATAAATGCATCAGCATCTGGCGTGCCTGCATCTCTCAATGAGCCAGCATTTCTACATGACCCGTGTGTGATGCATAGAATCCTGCACGAGAAAAACCCCACTTGGAGCACCAGGTAGACCAAGGCATTTCCATGCAACCAGGGGCAAAGAGTTCACGGATATAATTTCCGGTTCCACAATACAGCGAACCGGTCTCTAAGAAACTGCCATTTGTCAAGTTTTAGTATAACATCCAAGAAGCTTATCCAAAGTTATAGAAAAAGGACATTAAAATGCTACTCCCTCTCCTAACCACGTGTGTGTTGAAGACCAGGTTTTCTTCCTATGCTTCCACCAAAACAACCTGTCACAGCAGATGGAATCCGAGGCAGATAGGAGCACCCAGCAGGCCTCTGTTCAGATGGACATTGGAGAATTGAAAATGGTAAAGCGATCCTAACCTTCTCACTCATTGGGGGTACGCATTGGAAAACAGATTTTTACAGGGGGAAAAAATGTTATTTATGTTAACGTGTAATGGATATCATTATTTAAAAAAATTAAATGTTCTTTTCGTTTTCTAAGTTTTAATTTCTAATATATAAATATTGACAGCTGCAACTCTCATAAGCAGAAGCTCTCTGGGTTTCTCAACCATTTTAAGAGTGTAAAGCAGACTGAGAGCCAAAAATGGAGAACTTCTGTTCCAGGGAGTGGGCGCGAAAAAGACACGTGGCTGAGGACAGAGACTGGGGACCCCAGCAGGGAGAGGTTCGGGAAAAGAAGATGAGAAAGAACAGCCCTCGCAGGAGAAAGAACACTGGAAGGTTTGGTATCCTGCAGGCCAAGGGAGGAGAGTGTTTCCAAAGGAGACAGGACGTCAGCCAATTGCCGCTCAAGGCAGAGGAGACGGGAGCTGAGCAAGGCTGGTGTGTGGACAGTGACCACGGGGCCACTCTCAGAGATGTCTCCGTGGGCGGAGATGGGAGCCTGATGGAAGAGAAGAGGTTCAGGAGGCGGCGGCAAGGTAAATGCAGCTGAGCATCAACAACTCAAAACATTTTACTTTTAGCCCTGGCCGGCGTGGCTCAGTTGGTTGAGTGTCATCCATGCACTGAACGGTTGCTAGTTCCATTCCTGGTCAGGGCACATGCCCAGGTTGAAGGCTCAATCCCTGGTAGGGGGCATGCAGGAGGCAGCCAACCAATATTTGTCTCTCACATCAATGTTTCTCTCTCTCTCTCTCCCTTCCTCCCTCTCTCTAAAAATCAATATACTAGTCTTTAAAAAAAGTTTTACTATCAAAAGGAGCAGAGAAGTGGGGTGATAGCTGCTGGGGAATAAAAGGTCAGGGAGACATCTTTAGATGAGAAAGCCTGCAGCATGCCTAGTGGTAGGAAGGCACAAAGGAGAGAGGGTAGTGGACGAAGCGGGGGACACGGCCCCAGAGAAGACAAGAAGGGATGGATGCGGGCGGGCGGTGTCGCTGCCCTGGGGCGGGGAGGACCATCCAGGGCACTGTGGCTCTGACCCACAGGACTCTCCCCGCCAGATACTGACAGGTCTCTCCACCTGCCATGACCTCCCCGTTGGCTCTACTTATTTTTAAATTTTCCTTTTTTAAATGTATTTACTCAAATCATGACTATATTTTCATTTTAAAAAATGACTCAGGTGCATAAAGTAAAAAGCTGGAACCCTCCCCCAATGTCACCCCTTTTCCCAGAAGAAAGCTCTGTCCTCAACGTAGTGTGACTTCGCCCAGCGCCGTCCTACGTGATTACATGCAGATATTTGCACGTAAAGAAATAAGTGCTTGGCTGGAATTCTGCCGTAAGCGACATCACACTGTGCATAAACACACCATAAACCAAGGCTTCACCCCAACAGCTCCTCCCGGAGCACTTTGCGTTCCTGTGTGATTCTGTGTGGCCTCTCACAGTACAGGTTGCTGCATTCACCTGTTGACAGACAGTCCCCTTAATTCCAAACCCTCACTCTTCTTCTCAATAATGCCTCTGGGAACAGGCTACAGGGCTCTTTGTGAGTACTGCGGGGGTGTCTTGCGAGGGATGTCATTTTGCAATCTAAATTGGTCAAAGTACAAGACCTCCACATTTCCCTGGCAGAAGTCTTGTAACCTCCTGAACCTGAGATTTTGGGCCATCTCCAGCCTCAATGCCCAAATCCAGGTCACAGAGAACACTCAGCCGTACTCTTCAAATACTGTCTGTGAAACACTAATCCCACGAGATGTTAAAGGGTATTAAACACATTTTAAAGAAGATTCCTCGGTCAGATAAGTTTTCTTTAAACTGCTTGTTTAAATAAAGGAGAACAAGTTTATTCCATGTGGGGCTTATCAGAGCCTTTATAAGCCAAAACTCTTTGTATATCTCCGAGCTATTATCCTATATAATAAGAGGCTAATATGCCAATCGACTGGACAGCGGAACGACTGGTTGCTATGATACGCACTGACCACCAGGGGGCAGATGCTCAATGCAGGAGCTTCCCCCTGGTGGTCAGTGAGCTCCCGACGGGGAGCATGCCTAAGTCGTCAGTTGGACATCTTGCACCATCTGAGGGACCCCCCAACCTGAGTGCACAAATTTTGTGCACCGGGCCTCCAGTATGAAATATTTCCTAAACTTATTTGACCACAGAATGAGGTATAATCTGTTTGTTTTATGATAAAGGTACACCTCAAGAAACACATGTTTCAGAGCATCCTTTGAGAAATGCTGTTTAGATTATTAACACAGTCTTCTGTCCAAAATGACCTTTGCAGATTCAGATGCAGCCACAGCCGTGGGGGTCTCTGCTTTCTCACAGGTGCATGTTAACCCTGAGATGGAGACCTAGAATCAGATCTGAGGCTGAGAAAAGCCAGGGTGGGAAGAGTTACAACTGCTCCAAGCTCAGAGCCGGAATCTTAGTGGGAGGTTCACAGGTTAGGAGCCTGTCTGAGTGGCTCATGGATTATTGAACACAATGCCAAGGAAGTCTATTTCCTTTGTACCACTTTGCTGCTCCCAATGCAAAATCTGTCATGCTGTCTTGATCATCTTTTCATGTCTGAATTCCTAGAACTTCCTCTGCAGCCGTCCTCCCCTGCACACTCCCTTGTGCAATCAGCCATTGTCAATCTCCCTGAATACACGGCAAATTGTCTCCTGCCTGCTTCTCTCCCTGAGCCTGAAACCGTGGTTGTTCTGTGATGCAGTGACCTAGGGTTCCACGGGGCCCTGGGATGTGGCTCTGGGACTGGAAGGAACTTTTGAAGGCCTTTAATCCATCCCCAGGCTGGCCTGACCTCCACCCACATCAGAAAGGAAACTCTCTACCCTTTTCTTAACACTTCGTAGTAGAAGTCCCTGGAGAAAGCCTGTCTGGTCTCTGTGCTATCCAATTTTACCCTAACCATGCCCCTGCCCTAACCCTTCACAGCAAATACCACCATTTTTCTCTCTCTGGCCCTGCTGCTGGCCTTCTGAGCCCCTGTCGGTTCTGTGACTGGTTCCCTAAGATTCAACTTCATAGCACCTCAGAATTTAAACCCAAACTAGCTGTGCCCCTGGTCTCAGAAAGGTCACCAGGACCTGGTACATCACTGTCGCTTGAACAATATCCCACTTGGTTTATCCCAAAACTTCTGACTTGCTAAGCCTTCTGGGAAGCTACTGAGTTGCCTCTCTCCAACTTTGAGTCAACATAGGAGGAGATCATGTTTTCCCTTCCAAGTCAACCCCTTTCATTTGTCTGTATTACTCTTAAGGCTCATCCTTGAGTTTGTTCCTTTTTTGTTTTGTCTTTCTTTCCGTCATAGTGAAATGGAGGGGGAGTGGGATTAGATGTCTCTCAGAGAAAGTGTTTTTTTGTGTTACCTGAGCCCATGATGGGAAAAGCAACTAGTAAACACTGTGTCTGAGACTTACCTATTTTGAATTTTATTCTTAAAAAGCAAAATCTGACCTGCGTGTGCTCACATGAAAGGCTGTACTTCCTGGGCCCCACAGTAGATGGAGCTGATAAAATCGGGGATTTAGTCGGATATACTAGTACTTGCAATTCCACTCCCTATGCTGACGGCACCAGCACCTTCGTCATCGGGGGAGGTGTGAGGACGAGAACTTTCTATACTCCTCATTGGCACCCCTCGGATTATAAACTGAAGCCATCACCTCACCTACTAGCCCATGGGACTGGGTTTTGAAGCACAACAGCGGAAAAAGAGAGAAAAAAAAATCAGACTGGGGACCGTGAGTCCAACTAAGGATAGGGGAGCAAGCGGAGGGTGATTCAAAACCAAAAAGGTGGTCACAACAGGCCTTACTGTGCTCACTGTTTATCCTGTTAATTCAAGGTCAGCTGACCCTGTATACAGGTGACGTTCTATTAAAGCAAACTTCTCAACTTGTAGGCATCTCAAAATATTGTTATAAGCTTCTCAAAATATTGTATTGATCCCTCTCTCTTCTCCTGAGCACTCCCTGACAAATTCAATTCCTAGAATTTATAGGAGAGATTATGTACTTGAGGTGGAGATGAAAGAAAACAGTATCTTTGATTATATGAAATACTTTTCTGTGCCTCATACAAAACCTTAATCCCAGCATCTTAGATGCTGTTGCTGGTCAGAAATGTTCATTCACCTATGGTAAAGATTTTTATATTCTTGTAATAAAGATACAGTGCAACTAACCGTATCCATAATTCAATATCCACACTACTTACTCTCCAGGAGCAGAGCATGAGCAAAACAATATTTCAGTCCATAAATTTTGTTTTTAGAATTATCAAAAATATAAGTATGGATAAATATTGGTAACAATTATTTTCCCAGAAGAAAATAACCCCTCTTTATTGACCGTGAAATTATTTTAGTATTGAATTCGGATCTGATGTCCCTTTTCCCATCTTTTTTTTTTTCCAAAATAGAATAAAATAAGCAAGGCAGAGGTCATAAACAATGCGGCTTGTAGAGTTCAGGCTTCTGGGTAATAAAGCAGACTTCTCTCCCCGGGGAAGCCCATCTAAAATGACGGCAAATGAGTTTGTCCACAAGGACAAGGAGAGCGGGAAGAGCCGACAGCCACAGCCTGTTGGGAGCCAGAAAGCAGAAGGCCAGTGGTCCCTGCCTCCACCCACTCAGGCACGGGCATCCTAAGATGGAAGGAGGGAAAGGGGAGAAGCAACACGCTTACGTGGCAGGACCTCCAGAAGACGTGGGAGTCAGCTACCTGTGGTAGCGCCAGAAGTGAGGGTGCGGCTACACACAGAATTATTAGCTGAAAGGCTGCAGCTAGAGCCTCAGATCTCTTCCCAACTCCACCCAGGGGGAGGTGGGGCGGGCGGCAGGGGGCAGCCCTCACTGGCTCTGGGATAAGCCTAGAGGTTTCTTCTCCGGAGAGGCTGAGATGAAGGGCTTCTGGACTGGGAGACACTGGACACGAGTGGGGAGAGGGACACCCTAGTAAATCACATGTGTGCTGACCGCTGAGGCCCACACACCTCCCAGCCCAGAAACCAGGCTGGAGACAGGAAGACCCTTTCCTGAGGAATCTGCACACCCCAAGAGGAAAGCCCCCAAAGACACAGGCAGCAGAGGCTCCCTGAGAAAGGCCGGCCAGCCGATGGTGAGGACCAGAGAAGCAAGTCCCACCTGGGGCTCTCTTTCCAGCCAGCTTTCAGTTTCCAACCAGTTTCCACCTTTAAATCTAAGCCAACAAACAGCCCAAGACCTAGGTATCTGAGGGAAACCTTGAATGTGAAAGACAGCAAAAAAACAAAAAGGAAAAACAACTTTAAGGAAACAGACTATAGCTTTGTATACTAGGGATTTAAAAAAAAAACACACACACACAAAGCGCTAGTTAATATACTACTTGTAAAAGTAACTTAAAATTAATATCTTCAAAAAGATAAGCTATTTCGATGATGTAACAAGAACATTATGTTAAATTTAAAGAAACATTCAAAGAACAAAAAAGAGCCCTTGGAAATTATATTAGTGGCATGAGATGATTTTCCCAGAAAGAGAACGTTGGGACTATCACCCAGAAAGTAGAGCAAAAGACAAAGATATGGGAGATAGGGCAAAATACAAACAAACAAACTAGAAAAATTAGAGACCAGTCTAGGTGACTCAATATTCAAATAAGAGGGGTTCTAAGAAAAAAAGGAAGAAGAAAACAGCAATGAAGTAATCAAAGAACACCTCTCAGAACTGAGTGACATGAATTTCCAGGTTAAAAGTGCCTCACACTGTGAATGACAATAGAGCCTTCCCAGCCTGCCACCGTGACATTTCAGAACGCCGGGAACAAGGTGCTGCCGCAGATTCTCAAAGGATCAAGGAGCAGAACAGCTCCAACAACAGCACCAGGAGGCCAGGAATCTTGGGGTCCCTTCAAACGTCTGAGGGAAAGTGCTTTTTCCCTAGAGTTCTGTAACCCTCCGCCTGCTTGTCTATCATTATATAACAAGGTGCTTCCAACGTTAGTGGCTTATACCAACCATTATTTTTATTACATCTCCCCGTGTGGGTGTCAGGGGTGATCAGATACTTCTGAGTTTAATTACTGTTCATTAGTTTATCTGGTCTTGTTTCAAGAAGGAGTTTAGGAAGCCTATAACATTATAGAGAATGTAACATTAAATTGCATTTAAATTAAATTAAAGCGTGGCAAAAGAACATAGGAAAATCAAAGATGCGACAAAGAGGAACCAAGAAAATGATTTAAAATAGCCTGATACTGGTCACACATTTGTCTCTAAACTCTGTGTCCATTGGTATTAGATTCAGCTACAGGTAACAGAAAGACTCAACATAAGGTAGTTTAAATAAGATAATGCATGAGTTTATGTCTCTCAAACATGAAAGTTCAGGGATGTGCAATCCAGGTCTGGCATGGGAGCTCAAGTTCACTGCTCCTTGGGGTCCAGGGTCTTTCCAGCTCACCCCTGCCTTCCCAGGGTAGAATTTACCCCTGCAGTCTAAGATGGCAGCATTCCTGTTCTGGGCAGCAGAATGGCTAAACAGGACAAAGCAAGAGCAAGGACACCTGCCAATTGTTTCCTAAGAACTACCCCAGGAAACTGCTGCTAAAAATGTCCACTTCCGTCTCATTGCCCAGAACTAGTGAAGCGGCCACACCCAGCTGCAAGGGCAGCTGGGAAAGCAGGCATCATTCCGGGCAGGCCTGTGTCCTACGAAAACGTCTATGAAAACGGACAAAGGGGAGACATGGGTCTGAAAGACAAGAGTGTCTGCCACAGCTTCACAGCCACTGAGAGAAGAGAGGGAACATGCTCAAGTTTAAAATACAAAGGTGATAAAGACCACCAGTTGTTCGAGGGACTTACAGCAGCTTTTGGTAAAAAGGTTACAAAGGTCTTCATAAGAAAAAAAGTTTGATCTTCCCACATCCATGCAATTGTCTAAAGGGCTGTTTCCTGTAACAACTTATGCAGTGACGGTTTAGAGTGGTTCTCAACCTTTCTAATGCCGCGACCCTTTAATACAGTTCCTCATGTTGTGGTGACCCCCAATCACAAAATTATTTTCGTTGCTACTTCATAACTGTAAATTTGCTACTGTTAATGAATCGTAATGTAAATATCTGTGTTTTCCGATGGTCTTAGGCTCTACAGCAGCATTTCTCAACCTGTGGGTCGCAACAGGTTGAGAACCGCTAGCAGGGTCGCCTAAGACCATTGGAAAACACAGATATTTACATTACAATTCATTAACAGTAGCAAAATTAGTTATGAAGTAGCAACGAAAATAATTTTATGGTTGGGGGTCACCACAACATGAGGAACTGTATTAAAGGGTCGCGGCATTAAAAAGGTTGAGAACCACTGGTTTAGAGAAAAACACAACTATAGAGATGTGGTTTTCTGAGTTCATTTTCACCCCACTTTAAAAACTCATAATAAAAACGTGTGCTTGTACTTCATCATGTGAATGTCCCAACATTAAGCATACATGTATGTATTTCTTCCAGAATTAAAGAAAACTCTATCTACCTTCATCTACGGAAAAGAAACCGCTGCAATCACCGGGACTACCAGAATATTTCAAAAAACGGTAGGTGGCCACACTCAGCCTTCCCCTATGTACCCTGAATGACTGATTTTATTTCCCAAGAACCATAGCAGCTGAGCATTCGTGACAAGGACCACGGGGTAAAATGAACATCTTCCTTTCTGATAGAGGGGCCTGCGGCTTAGAGCCTTTCCCTGCAGCGAAAGGAACAAGATGCAGTCGAGATATACACTGAGTGGCCAGATTATTATGATCTCTGAACGCATAATAATCTGGCCACTCAGTGTATAGCCTATATAATAAAAGGCTAATATGCAAATTGTCCCATTGACCAGCAGGCAGGCCGGCCAACCGCCCATGTCCCTTCCCCCTGGTCAGGCTGGCCGGGCCCCACCCATGCACAAATTCATGCACCGGGCCTCTAATACACACACACACACACACACACACACACACACACACACACACACACACACTGAGTGGCCAGATTATTATGTGCTCAGCGATCATAATAATCTGGCCACTCAGTGTATGTAAATGAAGGGGCAGACAGATACCAAATGAAACAAGATGCAATCAAGACAGACAAAGGGATAGTCACCCAACAGCAATGCTCCAGAGAGGCCCAGGCGCAGGGCGTCCGAGGTTCAGGAGGCAAAGACCTCACTGAGCACCAGCAGGACAAGAACTAAGCACAATCAAGGTTGTTGCAAAGACTCTGACCTCCCCTCTGGTGCAAAGGCTCCCACATTTTAACTGGGGTGGGAGTTTGACCAAAAACAGCTTCATGTTTGTGGCTGAAATCCTCAAAGCCATTAAGCAAATGACTGTATCCTCGGAACGATGGGGGGCCTCGCGGCCTCCACCAGCTTCCCCTGTGTCCCAGGACATCCGTAGATGGACGGCTTCCCCCTGTGTAGTCCTGCCTCCCGCCTCAGCCCCAGGTCAGTCCACTGCCACTCCTCACTTAGTGAACTCCTCACCGATAAGCCGTAGCTTGGCCAGGGCCTACGGAATTGCCTAGGAATGTCTTGTGACACCATGATGCAGAGATGGCAGACCCAATGTCCCAGGGAAGATATTACTGATATCCCTCTGGTGGCTCCACCCAGACTCACCTCAGCAGCTCTCACAACACGCACCTCTGACCATCGTCATCCGCAGAGCAGACTTGGCACATGGAGGGGAACCTACTCGCCATCCCTGTGCCATCTTAAGTAACAACAGGGTTAAGGAATATTCCAAGCAGCACAATGTTTAATGGGATATGTGACCTACAAATGATCTCTTACATAGTCTGCACGGAATGAATGTTCTATTCCAAGAACCACATCGGAGCATCACCACTAATAAAACGATAGCTGATCATTGTTGCGCTCTTGCCAAGGGCTAAGAACACGCTCTGTGTGATAGTTCAGCTAATGCTTTCAACAAGCGGTAAGGCAGAGACTGTTCCATTTCTTCGGGTGGAGGACACCGCTGATTGAAAGAGCTCTGGGGAGTGCCGAGGGAGGGAGAACCACAGTGCACACCTGGAGTGCAGCATTCAGCCCAATAGTCAGTGTGTTCTCGTATATACTGAGTGGCCAGATTATTATGATCTCTGAACACATAAAAATCTGGCCACTCTGTGTGTGTGTGTGTGTGTGTGTGTGTGTGTGTGTGTGTGTGTGTGTGTGTATAAATATATATTAGAGGCCCGGTGCATGAATTTGTGCATGGGTGGGGGTTCCGGCTAGCCTGGCCAGGGGGAGGGGCCATGGGCAGTTGGCCGGCCTGCCTGCTGGTCGAACTCCTGGTCGAGGGGACAATTTTCATATTAGTCTTTTATTATGTAGGATATACATTGAGTGGCCACATTATTATGCGTTCAGAGATCATAATAATCTGGCCACTCAGTGTATTTCTCAGAATTGAGGGAGGATAATGATCTCCGCACTGTTATCATTGAGGAAACAGGGGCCCGGGGGGACTAAGAACCCTGTTCCGGGACACAGACAGAGCAAAGGGCGAGAGCTGGCGTTTGTCCCCAGGCTGTCTCCCTGCACCCAGACACCAGCATCGGCCTCTGATTGGAGAGTCCGGCTACCGAGCACTGGGCCTCACCTCTCTGGGTGTGAACATGGCCCACAGCCAGTCTGTGGAAAAGGAAGCACCGACGCTGGTGTGAGTCATCGCAGACACAGCGACCATCGGCCCCTCGCTGCCTTTTCTCGTTTGCTTTTTACACAGTCCCAAAGCCGCCCAAGGCTCCCTGCCATGGAGACTGTAAAAGGCAAAGAACACACACGCCGTGTGCAACATGATGCAGCCTGCAAAAGGGCGCTTAAAGTTCGCATGTTTTTGTTTAGAAGGACATAACGCTGCCAAAAGGAAAACCAGGATGTAAAATTGGAGCAAATAGTTCATTTCTACTACATTTTTTTAAATAAGAGAGGAAAACAGCTGTACACAGGTAGGTAGAAAATACACCAAAATCGCTGTGTTTCGAAAATTATGGGTGATTGATTTTTTTTAATTTTTCTGTTTCCCAAATATTTTATTTTTCTATACCAAAAACATTAAAAAAGAAAAACAAAAACTAGAAAGAAACTGAGTCTAGGAGCAGTAAAGGGCCTGCTGAGCCCATAGCTGAGGGTACCGGGTTAGGGCCAGAAAGGAGCCGTAGGCTCTACCCAGACGCAGGCTCTGTGCGCCCGGGACACAGCCTGGCTCTCCCCACAGACTCTTCCAGCCCAGCCCAGTGAGCACAGCGCTCCTTTGTGGAATCCAGAGGACGGGGTAAGACTGCGAAGGGCACTCAGCACGCCCGCAGCAGGCCCTCCTCCCGTGGCCTGCCCTCTGCACAGCGCTCCTTGGAAGTTCAGATTGTGGCGAGGAAGGGGGAAGGAGGTGGGCAGAAAGCCTAATCAGGAAAACACACGCGGGTTCAAATGTGACCCCACCCACGGCCCCCTTCAGGCTCCTGTCTGGTGACCAGATTCGGGAGGTCAGGAGAGAGTCTCCTTCCTTCGTATTTGCCATCCTTGGAGGGGCAGAGGGGAGACAGTCTAGTGCCGTGGTCGGCAAATTGTGGCTCACAAGCCACATGCGGCTCTTTGGCCCCTTGAGTGTGGCTCTTCCACAAAATACCACGGTCTGCCCTAGCTGGTTTGGCTCAATGGATAGAGCATCGGCTTGCGGACTGAAGGGTCCCAGGTTCAATTCCTGTCAAGGGCACGTGCTCGGGTTGTGGGCTCGATCCTCAATAGGTGACATGAGGGAGGCAGCTGATCAATGATTCTCTCTCATCATTGATGTTTCTCTCTCTCTCCCCCTTCCTCTCTCTCTCTCTCTCTCTCTCTCTCTCTCTCTCTCTCTCTCTCCCCCCCCCCCCCTCAATCTCTCTCTCTCCCCTCTAAAAAAAAAAAAAAAAATACCACGGCCTGGGCGAGTCTATTTTGAAGAAGTGGTGTTAGAAGGAGTTTAAGTTTAAAAAATTTGGCTCTCAAAAGAAATTTCAATCGTTGTACTGCTGATATTTGGCTCTGTTGACTAATGAGTTTGCCGACCACTGGTCTAGTGTCACTTCTTGGCGGTGCTGCTTAACTATTGCTGCAAGGATGTCATTCTAAGAGGACTTTTTTCCCCGTTTCTCTGACTTACTCATTATTTAATGCTCGGGTTTCTTCTCCAGCCCCTCGGCCTGGTTTCGGGGCTCCTCCTCACTGTGGATTTTCTTTCTTTCATCCCTTCCAAGAGATTTCAGTCACTCCCCAGGGCTTTCCGTGGCTCTAGGGAGAGTCGGCTCTGTCGCCTGCATCCTGATGGCTACACTTAGTCTTCATTACCAGCGAGAAAGAGGCGAGAGGAAAGGAGGAGTTGAATGGAATATGAAAGTGTTTCTTGAAAATCATACAGTCAGAAGTAAAGAGACAGTTCTTATTTCTGTCTTGATGTTTCAGTACGAGATCCCAAGAATGTCCGTAGCTATCTCTACCGTGAACCGCTGCCAGTGATTGGAGAGCGTTTTAAAAGGTCAGATGTGGAAGTCGCCTTTCATTTGGGCGCCAGTTCTCTGGCCGGGGGTCAGGCACAGCGAGGCGCCTGCTCGGTCCTTACAGCCAGCAAAGCAGGGGGTTCTTACAGCTTCCCAGGTACCAATGCGGCCTGGCCGGTGGGTGGGAGGCAGGCCTGACACTAACCAGGTAGGTGGGAGCCTCTGGAAGTGAGAGACAGCACCTCTGCCTGGAGGGGGCGGAAACCATCCCAGGGAGGTACATGTGAGCAGAGAGCCCTGCAGGAAAACACAGGAATCCAGAAAGCCCAGGGAGATGTGGCTCAGGGCTTAGAGGCTCCCAGGGCAAAATGGCCTTTGGGAAGAGAAGCCCGGCATGGCCGAAGGATGCTTGCGAAGCTAAGTCAGGTTTTAGGAGTAGGAGGTAGAGGAGAGTGACACTGGGAAGCTATTACATTCTTTTAAAAATATGTTGGGGCAATCATTTATCTGGTTTGTCACAGAAATTCAGAACCATACTTGCGAATTTGAAAGCATTTGCAGGAGTGGAAACATCATCAGAAAGTGTCACAACTAACAATTATTAAGGGCCCGCTATTTTGAGCTCATGGTCAGTATATTAGTCTGAATGTGTCTGCTTATTGCAAGCAAACATTTTTAGAGAAAGAAAAGAATTCAAGTTTCTCGTGGAGAATTCTTTAACTGGATTCTACAAATCACGCTCTTCAAAATACTTCTGAAATGCTGAAAAAATGAGCAAAATCTGCATTACTTTAAATCTAATCAGAGTTAAGTAACAGTATTAGATTGGAGGTCAATGCATGACACCACATTTTCATTTTTAAAAATATATGTTTTTATTTGATTTCAGAGAGAGGACGGAAGAGGGATAGAAACATGAATGATGAGAGAGAATCATTGATTGGCTGCCTCCTGCATACCTCTACTGGGGATCAAGCCCACAACCGGGGCATGTGCCCTTGACCGGAATCAAACCAGGGACCCTTCAGTCCACAGGCCGACAATCTATCCACTGAGTCAAACCAGCGAGGGCACACTATTCCTTATTTAAAAAGGACAGGATGAAGCAGAATTCAGACTTTGGTGGCCAATAAGGTCCCTGTTCTTTCTCTAATTATGGGCAGGTAATTCCCCTGGGACCACCATGCCCCTGTTTCATAGTCAGTCTATTCCATTGTAGAGACCAGAGAATGGCCCTCTTGAGGGTAGTGCCAGTTCTTCAAATGCTCGCCTCGCTTTCCCACCTCCGCAGCCTGGGGCCCTCCTGCTTGCATCGCGGCCCGGCTGCTTCCAGAAGTCTCCTCTGTGACGGTAGCAGCCGCCACAGCCCAGTCGGCAGCAGGAGGAAGACTGTGGAGATGGGGAGCAGACAGAATGTTGTCGGGTCTGGCAAAGGGACAGCAGCACCACGGGAAAGGGGAGCGGAGAAGAGAAAGGGAGGTGGGAATTACATAAACTAATGACATGACCTCAAAAACTGAGCTTTGCAAGAGGAGATGGAAATCCTGGCAGATGCAACAACTTTGGAGCAAAGAGAATTTGGTGCTTGCATTATAGAGACCTGCCAGAAAAACACCCCACAAAAACGTTGGGTAAAGACGAGTAGGCAAGTCCTCTCCCCTTGAGTGGATGTTTGTGACTGCTGGTTTTCTGTTGTAGTTAATCCTCACCTGAGGATATTTTTCCATTGAATTTTAGAGAGTGGAAGGGAGGGTAGGAGGGAGGGAAGTGGGAGGGAGGGAGAGAAAAACATTGGTGTGTCATCTTGATTGGTTGCCTCCTACACACACCCCAACCAGGGCCAGGGATAGAACCTGCAACCCAGGTACGTGCCCTTGACCAGGAACCAAACCAGTGACCCTTCGGTGCATGGGCCGACACTCGAACCACTGAGCGACACCAGCCAGGGCTGTGACAGCTGTTTTTAAATCCATGGAGACAGGAGCCCTGGGCCGGCCATCCTGTCCTGAACGGCAGAGGAACAGGTGGTGTGGACACGGGGAGAGGCTGACCACGAGGCACACCGCAGCAGGTTTTCATTTCCATTCCCTCAAGCTCCGTGGGCGATCTGCACCTCAAATCCCCAGCTATCCTCCAGATAATGAGGAAAATTATTGGCCTGACCTGGTCCTTTAATTTTTCCCACTCATGCCTTGAGCTTTCATTAGTTTTCGTATCTCATTAACACACAAATCAAAGAGTGAGAATTAAACACCTCTTGATTTATGATCTTACTAAAAATGGGAAGCTGAGATCATGGGACGGACGGGCCCGGCCGAGGAGATGAGTGAGCCATGGTGGGTGCCATGCCAGCCCACGTGGCCGCCCTCCGTCTCTTCACTGTGAGGACATCAGGGAGCGACCTCACACCCGGAAACACTCTGAGTCTCTATGTTTAGGACTCAACGTGGCACCTTCTCTGAGCAGAGACAGGCTCGAGTCACACGGGGTTTTCCTCTTTTCAAGCACTGGGATGATATTTGCATTAAACCTCACACCAGTTCTCAGTTGTGTGTCTACCCCAGAGATGCTACTGCACAGGGATAAAGGCCATGTCCAACTCCTCTGTAAATTCCCTCCTTGGGTTCACTCTTTCTAGCCTCCCAGCCTAGAGAAGCAATGCCACTCAGGGAGCCAGAGCTCAGCATTGTGGGAAGAAAGGGCAGGGTTTGGATTGCAGTTCTCCAGATTAATAGCTGTATGGCTTTGGGCAAGTCGCTTAAGTGAGCCTCAGTGTTCTCATCTACAAAATGGGGCTCCTCGCGTGCCTAGCTCACACAGTTGTGCTAAGGCCTAAATGAACTAATAAATACAATGCTTAACAGAGTGTCTGAAGTAATATGAAAACTCAATAACCAAAACTTTCCTCTAAAAGATACGTTACAGGTCGTAACAGGGATGGGGGGAGGGTGGCCATGCATGTCATTACAGGCATTGAAATATGTCAGCTCTATAATCTGAACCTTTGCACAGCCCAGCCAGCAGGGGTGGGGGCCTCAGGAGTGAGCAGAAGTGCCAGCTGGCTCTTCATAGGGCTCTCTGGGGAGATGGGTAGTTCTCAAAGAATCCTTCCTACTATTCCTCTCATCCCTCAGCTCATTCCTGAATCTTTGGGGTAGTTTCTCTCTCTGGTGATAGATATATACCCTTTCCTTACACCCACTAGCAAGTTCACTCATTCACGCTAGCAAATGTCTTGAGACCTGTAAATCCAAAGGACTTGGGGTTATGTCAATAGAATGCCAAGGACACATGAAAGCCATTAAGGGGAGTCCCAGGGGGAACTCCTCAGCACGACGGTGTGGACGACCCCTGACTGTTCAGTGATGCGTCTCCCGTGATCGCAGACAATCGAACTCTCATCCTGACAGTGTTGAACTGAGCCCCCTAACTTTAACTATTTTCTTAATTTTACTTCTTCAGGCGCATCTTCCCAAAACCTGGAGACATTCCTAGAAAGGTACGTGGAAGGGGTTGTTTCTCATTTTGAAAAATGAATGAGAACTCTGTTGTTACCCATCATCACTTGCACTGGGCATCAGCTAGTCACTCTGCAAACGCTGGTAGATTATTATCCCTTCTCGGGCCAGTGAGCGTTGGAAGTGTTCATTTCCATATGTCCTTAGAGACAGATCATAAAAATGCATACAAGCTTAGATCTGGCCAAAAAGACAAAAAGCATTTCATATTCCTGTTTATGAAGGAGAAAACAATTTTGTGCTCGTTTGGGGCTTAACATTCAGAATCAGGGCCCTGGTGCCCAGAATGGAAACTTTGGGCCCACGGGATGTCTCAGGAATCTGGACATAAGTAACCCAGGTAATGCATCTGTGATTATTGACCACAAAGGCTGTGAACAATGCTAAGAAGATGGTAGCGTGTCCCCTGCTGGAGACTCCAACTCCTCAACTTCATACGTTGATATGGTCTTTCCCTAATAGAAGATTAAAGATTACAGAGAAGGAAGGGGGAAGTGGGAATGGTGATACTAAATGGAAGAAAAATAACAAAGTTACCCAGAGGGTGGTCATACAGACTCTTCCACAGGCCCGGCCTGTGACGCTGGTTACAGAGCTGGGTTTCCACGTGTTTGACATTCAGCTTCCAGTTTGTCTAGGAACCCAGTGTTGGACCACCCAGCCATCGTCATATACGCCATGGTTGGAAACGACGTCTGCAACGGGTGAGTTACTACCAAAGAAAGTTTTTGGCTTTTTTAAATTTATTTTTATTGATTTCAGAGAGGAAGAGAGAGGGAGAGAGAGATAGAAACATCCATGATGAGGCTGCCTCCTGCACACCTCACACTGGGGATCGAGCCCGTAACCCGGTCATGTGCCCTGACTGGGAATCGAACCCTGACCTCCAGGTTCATAGTTTGACACTCAACCACTGAGCCAAACCAGCTAGGGCAGTGATAGTGATTTTTGAACAAATATTCAGGTTATTTGAATATCCTTAAAATCAAGATGTTGGGATTAGTCAGACTTGAGTTCAAGCCCTGGTTTGTAAGTCGACGCTCAACCACTGAGCAACACCAGCCAGGTGCAAAGAAAGTTTCGAGAATTCTTTGCCTCTGGGTTTCCCCCTTTTCTCCACTCCATATTAGCAGCCTGCTGTCGGATCAAATTTCTCTGTCTTCACAAGTCCTAGACACATGTGGAATCAACAGAACCAACCTGAAAAGCCGAAAGACCCTTTCTACAAACATCTGACCCGTTCATCCTTTGCTCTGATTCGCAACGAATGTGTGTGTCATGACCAGTCCTGAGTTGTGTCACAAGAAATAGGCTTCTACTGGCCAACAATCCAAGATTGAGAATCATGACTTCCTCCATAAAATAAGGCAGAATCACAGCTACCCCATAAGAACAGCTTCTTCACTCACATCCTCATACACCGACTCATGAGGCAGAGACACGTAGGCAACGCGCTTGCGGAGACTACGCCCAGTTCCGGCCAATCCTATTCATGCCCATGACCCGCAGGAGAAAGCGGTTTTGCTCACCTGCTGATCCCAGTAGTGATTTCAGAATGCTGACTGCCTTTGTTCCCCCACGACATTTTGGAAGATTTCTCAAAATCTGTGTGTACCCCTGAGGATATGCTGCATATGTGAATGCCATCTGTTCTGAGGTCGTGGCCAGAAAGAGAAAAAGGTGACACCAGATCTGGAACAACTCCCCAGTAGCCACCCACCCTCTGTTTTAGAAAACAGAAAAATAAAGCCCAGGTCACATGATTTGCCTAATTAATTGATTAAGGCCAGCGCCAGACTCCACCCTCGGTAGTGCTAGAAGCAGGGATTCCTACTCACTGCCCCACCTTCACTTCCCCGAACTTCACAGTTCACTGTCCTTCAAGTGTGTTTGCCCTCGCGGACACCTCCACGAGAGCCTAGACCTCTCAGTGAGGACGGTGTAGACCTCATCCGTGAGTGAATTCAGGGCAGGAGATGCCACGCTGGGATGCTCCGGTGCCAGACCCTGTCTTGTCCGTCTCCCCCGCCCCCCCGCCCCCGCAAGTTGGTTTACCACTTTCCCAGAACCCCACGTCTGCCACATGCTGGGGAACCAGGTCTCAATCCTTTGACAAACCACCTGGGACTCTCCACTAAATAGCAAAGAACCCCAAAACCTTCCATGAGCCCAGAGCCACGCCACTGGCTACAGCATCTCACCACCCAGCAAGCCCTAAGAGGCAAGTAAGATTGTCCCCATTTCACAGATGAGGAAACTGAGGTTCTGAAAGGTTATCCTCCATGGAGCATTGAGCAGCCACGCTGAGAGCCAGCCAGGTGCTCTGACGAAGTCCTGTGCCCTTCCCACCGGCCACACGTGCCTTATTTGCTTCCTCTCACGCATTCACTTCCAGAAGTATGTAGCGAGCACCTGCGACGTGCGGGCTCTGGGGTCCAGTGGCAAACAGGCCACAGGCCAGGACCTCAGGTGGCTTGTAGAAGGAGAAGCATTGATCTTCAGCCTCCAGCCCCATCACAAAACAGAGAAAACAGGTGGTCAGACCAGCCCACGCCTCCCAGCCTCCGGGTCATGCTCCCTGGAGGGCATGGAGCGGATGAGTTACACGGCGTGAAGGACACCTGCAGAAGGAGGCATGGACTCCAAGCGCCCAGACCCCTGAACCATCCCTTCTTCAGCAGAACCTGCTCACTGCAGGTAGCTTTCCTTTTCCAAAGAGCCAGGGGGCAGGCAGCCATGAGCTGGGGACCCGTGCCAACCGTCCCCCGCCGGGATCTGGGCAGAGAAGCAGCAAGCATGGGGAGAAAGAGCGGAGCTGGCCGTTGGGAGGTCCCCACGGTGCCCACTTTGCAACGCCCTGTGGAGGGGCTAAAAACATGAAGACAGCTGGCAGCGAGACCTCCCCTCTGCCTGGCCGTCAAGGGGGAGCAGATATTGGAGAGCAAAGGGAGCTCATGAAAAGCTCATAAGTCAGGGGCTTCTTTCTCAGCCTCTAAACTCATGCCGTCACTTCATGAACACTTGCTATGTGCACGAAGGTCACGATCGGAAGATAGCTTTTAACGTCTGGAACTCAACAAGCAACGTTACGCAGAGGAACCTACGTTTCTCATGGTAACGCTGCTCAATGTGGCCTCAGCTAACCCAGCTTCCTTGGGCTTTTCCCATCACTTCCCACCCCACGAAAGCTACAGAATATGCTGGAAAGTCAACTGTGCAAAAAGATGAACAATTTACCTCTTCAAGCCAAAAAGTATTCTAGCGTCCTTATCTACACTTTGCCTTCCAAACCTAACTTGAAAAAAAGAAACGAACTTAAATATAACTTTCAATGATATATTTCTAGAATACATTCACACATTCCTTATTTTTGTTTTTTTCCTAAACCACATGAAAATAAGTCAACGAGCTTGAATTCAAAAAACGTCTGACCGAAGCTAAAATTTTGTTACTTTCAGTTTACTTTGTCCTTCTTTGTCTTAAAGTCTTTCATTTTAGGTCAATGCTCTTATAACTACGTTCCAATACTTTCTTTTTCCACTAACGCTTATGAAGCAAGAAGAAAAAATATAATTTAAAATTTCCAATAACCTCTATAGAGCATAAGCACTGCTATGAAGAGGAAGGCAGAGAGGCGAAATGGAATGTCCTTTGGCAGGGGGGTCACCTGAAAGAGCAGCCTATCGGGAAAGTTGTGAGAGTTCAACTGGAAAGAGATATTGTGGATACATGATGTGACTTCATTGCTCAGGGACATTCTGCTTCCCTACCTGCAATGCAGGTGGGAAGTTTCAGAGACCAAGTTGCGGACCTTGAAGTGTCAAGCGAATCATAATCAGTCCCAGACTCCTTTGATTCCACGAACTGTGTGTATCAGTTAGGATAGGTGA
This sequence comes from Ia io, assembly GCA_025583905.1. Classification (NCBI taxonomy): domain Eukaryota; kingdom Metazoa; phylum Chordata; class Mammalia; order Chiroptera; family Vespertilionidae; genus Ia; species Ia io. The sequence goes on along the minus strand of JAJQQW010000016.1, from coordinate 78,442,236 downwards.
GGTTATGCTGCAGGAACAAACAGCCCCTAAAATCTTAGGAGTATAAAGCAACAACCATTCACATGTCAGTCACACTACATGTCCATCAAGAATCATCGTGTGACTCTGTTCCAGGACTCAGATTGGTGAAGTCACTGCTGTCTAGAACCATGGTCAGCAAACTGCGGCTCGCGAGCCACATGTGGCTCTTTGGCCCCTTGCGTGTGGCTCTTCCACAAAATACCATGGCCTGGGCGAATCTATTTTGAAGAAGTGGCATTAGAAGTTTAAGTTTAAAAAATTTGGCTCTCAGAAGAAATTTCAATCGTTGTATTGTTGATATTTGGCTCTGTTGATGAATGAGTTTGCCGACCACTGGTCTAGAACATTGCCAAGACCCATGGCAAAGGAAAGGAGCTTTCTACAGGCTCTCACACCACCAAACATGACATATGTCTCTCCTCACAACTCAGATACCAAACCAGTGTCCTGGCCAGCCCAACCACACGGAATCAGGAAGGCAGAAAATAGCACCAATCACCGCCTCGTGGGGGTGGCCTTCAGGGGCAGGCATTTTGAATGTGCACGCGTCTATGCTTGTAATCTGGTAAGATCTTTCCTGTTCCTTTTAACCAACAGGAGGAGTGACCCGGTCCCAAAAATGACCACTCCTGAGCAATTCTATTCCAAGGTCATGGAGACCCTGAAGTACCTGAATGCCCATCCTGCCGAATGGCAGCCACGTGATCTTGTACGGCTTACCCGACGGGACCTTTCTCTGGGATAACCTGCACAACAGATACCATCCTCTCGGTATGGTTTTGAAGATCCTTTTCCTGTTTATCAGTGTCAGTGTACATACAGTTCCAATACAGATAGTTCACCTCACATATGGATACACCTGAAATGCCATCGCACGGCATGGCTCAGCACAGGTGCAGGGAAGTGCCCCCAGCTGCAGGGTCTAAAAATCAGGGTCCAACAGTGGGCAGAACCAGATCCAAAGCCGGAAGGGGCAGAAGTAGTGGGCGAAGAATTAAGACAAATTGAAAAGTAAGAGTTTCAGTCAGGAAACTCCTTTCACTGAAGGTGAAATCTAAAAATGAGCTGATGAAGCCCAAGCAAGAGACAGAAAGCCTTGAGTCCAAGGGAGGATTCCTCCGAATCTCGGTGGTGAGTGCCCCCTGGTGGCCAGATGGAATTCCTTAGCCGGGCTGGTTCCTGATTCCATACTCTGAGTCTGTCTCAGGCACGCAGAGAGATAACGTTCCTCCTCTCCGACAAGAAAATTGAATCTATCTCTCAGCCTAACTGATGTGAGGCGTAAGTGAGAAATAAGACTGTTCCATCACCTTCAATCTCTCTCTCCGCTCCGAGATAGGGCCTGTTATTTCCCTTTACTTTGTGGAGCGTGAGAGAGTGCTAATGAGTAAGACAACAGCCATTGCCCCTGAGAGCAGGGGAGCCTGGGTTCTGTGTCTGAGCCACAGCTCAGAAGTGGGGGTGCCTCGGGGCGGGTATGCTGTAAGGGGGAGGGGAGACGTGGGAGAAGAAACAGCCCCACAGATTCTGCCCCTGCAGCTGACCTTCACAGGTGACCTCCTGCATGCGCCTGCCATCTTCACTCACGGTGCCTCTCTAACTTGCACCAAAAAATACGTGCGGGGCGTATCTGCTCTTAGAGGCTCAAATAAGCTCCCTGGGCTGTGCAGGGATGTGGGGGGCTGGCCTCCCCTTCCGTGGCCGCAGGGCGGTGCGTGGCAGCCTTCAGACACTCACCCTGCCCTGCCCGCCCTCACCAGGGGTCACTGGTCAGACCTGGGGTTTCATGAACTTTGCTCAGGAGGATTTGTCAACTGCCCCCTGAGAGCTCCCGTGCCCCCTGGGAACTTGGCACTTCATTGCCAGGAGAAAGCCGTGTGGGACCAAATCCATTGTTGGTGATGCACTGGTCCCTCCAGTGCCCTTGTGTCCCTCCACCTGCGTCCAGATGCGGCCAGGCCCCTGGGGCCCACCCTGCTGTGCCAGCAGCTCACGGAGGAAGCAAACTCCTTAGCCGCCCCTCCCACTCCAGCTCTGAATGTCTAGGGGCTCCAGAAAGAAAGGAAGCATGGGTGTTCCTCAAGAGCCATGCCAGCTGGACATCAGGGCAGGTCCCTGGGCGTGCCAGCCTTCTGCAGGGAGGCAGGGCCACCCTACATGTCCCGTTGGCTGCCACATCTGGCCTCGCTGTTTTCCAGGCCAGCTGAACGGGGATGTGACCTACGGGCAGTTGTACGCCTTCCTGAGCTGCCTTCAGGTGAGCTGGCCCTGCCTGTCCCGAGGCCCCGCCCCTCGCCACCTGTGCGCCCCATAACCACAGAGTCCTCCCGCCCCAGGTCAGCCCCTGCCACGGCTGGATGACGGCCAACGAGACCCTCCGGACGCTCACCTCGCAGGTAGGACTGGCACAGCCCCGTGGTGGCATGTTGGGTCATTCTTGCCCTGAATTCACTGCAGTGTTTGCACTGGGGATGAGGTTTGGGCAGTGTGCTGGCACCCAAGCTGGTGAGCAGAAACATCGAACTTCTGGGGGGCTTGACGGGGCCAGGGAATGTGGGGTGCCCTGCCTCTCCCCTTCCACCTCCTCTGGGTCTGTCACTCTTACTGTGTCCTGTGTCTGTCAGTCACTGTATGTGTGTGTCTGTCTGTCTCCTATGTACATATGCGTGTACACACACACACACACACACACACACATTTTTTAGACCCCATTGTAGGCGTGTTTGTAGAGGTGGAGAGAAGTGAGCGAGGTGAGGCCTGGTCTGAGTCCCCCCAAGTTCAGGGAGGACCAGCGCCCCAGAGCCTTCTTCTCCTCTCTACAGGAGCCTGGGGTCCATGCAGTTCTTCCACAGGTTAAGGTTAGGTTTAGGGTCAGGGTCAAGGTCAGGGTCAGGGTTAGCCTTCTCTTTGTAAGAGACTCATTGAATTCCTTGTACAAATATACTTCCATTTTTAAAAACCTTGGAGAATGTTAAGAAAAGCACCAAGAACAGTAACAAAGTTCACCCCAAATCCCACCACCCAAAGTCAGTACATGTGCATGTCTTTCCAGTATCACTTCCATAGGTATTGGGGGTTGTGCCTACACAGTGTCAGAATGCACACGTTGTTTTATGCTGTCTGACCTTCTTTGCGATCATGTTAGAGTGTACGACACAGGAATGTGCCGCGATTTATCTCATCCCTTGGAGCTGGACGTACAGGTCATAGGGGTTTCCAATTGTTCACTGTGACAAACAGTGAATGGACGTGTGTGTGTGTTTGTGTGTGTGTGTGTGTGTGTGTGTGTGTGTGTGTGTGTGTGTGCGCGCTGTGTCTATTTCCTTAAGACAAATTTCTAGAAAAATGACTGGGTCTGAGAGTGAGCTGTGTTTGAGGAGGTGACCCGTCTTGCTGAACTGCTCTTAGAAAGGTTAAACAGATTGGCATTCTGGGTCTCCGATCCCCGGGCGCCAGTCTCCATTTTCACGACTGTTCATCTTGCCCTCGCCGATCCCATGGGGAGAGTGGTATCTTATTGCTTTCATTTGCGCCGATTTGGTTCCTAATGAAGTTTAACCGTTTGCATGCGTGTCGGCCCTGTGTGCAGGAAGAGAATTCACTGTGCGGAGCTGCTCCAAGTGGCTCTGAGAGGACGGCTGGGGGGACAAAAGGGGGCGGGGGGCAGGGACCATCCATTTCTTTGTTCTGCCTGAATCACCCGCTCACTCCAATCAAGGCCCAGGTTTCATGGCACTCTCCCCATTTCCCTTGCTTTCAGAGAGCCGCACAACTCTCCAGGACACTGAAGAAGATTGCCACCAGCCAGAAATTTACCAACTTCCATCTTTACTACGTGGACTTTGACTTCCAAGAAAGTAAGTGTTGCTCGGCTTTGGTAATGACACAGACAAGAGCAGCAGCTAGGGCGAGCCGGCCCCGGGCAGCTATAACCTGCAGGCAGCAGGTTGGACGGGGTCTCCCCTGGCATCCTCACACACTAAGAGCTCCGACACTGAAATAAGGCGGAGTGTGGCCCTCTGCCTGGGAAGGGGACGCTCACGTCTGATTTCACTGTCATCTTAGAAACCCTCAAACACAGAGCCAGCGACCAGGTGGAAAACGCTTCGGCAGGGGGCCAACAGGTGGATGGGATCACCTTTGTTCTGGCCAGTATCACAGCATCTGCTCACCAATGTGCTACAGAAGAGTGTGACAGGGACGGGGGCTAAGATGGTGCCTCCCACAGTGGGCACTGATTTGCCTACTTAGTCACAATGCAGATTCTCAGGCCCCGCACAGAACAAAATGAATCGGAGTCTCTATGGGAATGGCCTCAGATTTGCCTGTGGCAGGATGGAAAGCCCGGGTCTCAGCTTCCTGGAAAGAACATTCGTATTTCTCTGCTGCCATTCTGTCCAGACACAGGGGCCACTGAGGCATGGCCATGGCAATAGGCATGGTCCTTCGCATCTTGACTCTGAAAAATTATTATTATTTTTGAACATACTTTTATTGATTTCAGAGAGGAAGGGAGAGGGAGAGAAAGAGAGAGAAATATCAATGATGAGAGAAAATCATTGATCAGTGGCCTCCTCCACATGCCCCACTGGGGACTGAGCCTGCAAACCAGGCATGCACACTGACCGGGAATTGAACCCATGACCTCCTGGTTCATAGGTCAACACTCAACCACTGAACTATGCCAGCCTGGCTGAAAAAAATGATTATTGATTGGCTTTAATCCTCCCAGTCTCATGTTCATTGCCAAGCAATTGTTGTACAAGAGACACGCCTCCTGTTGATGGATTGACCTCTGGGGTGGCGCTAATGAAAAGCTCTGCCATGCATGCACAGGATGCGCCATTTCTCCTCCAGAGGTCATCATCTCTGCCTCCCCACCGCCCCACCCAGCCCAAGCAGCCAGGGGAAGCAGATGTCCTTCGTGAATCATCGCAGATTACATTAGCTGACACGGGTGGCATTGCAGAGTCTAGTACTTCAACTCTGAACATCTTCCCAACAAGACTGATCGCCCTTAACTAGATTTCCTGCCTAGGTGATGCCTATTTCCCTCATGGGGAGAGGCATTTTGATGGATAGCCTCACATTAAAATGTAGAGCTAACAACTCATTAATGAATTCCTGCTGTAAACAAATATACCGCCAAGTGATCTTTGATCATCGTCAACCTTGAACCTAGATGAAGTTATTAAAAATATAATCATGTCTAACATGCACAGGGAACGTCCTCACTTTTCGAGGGAGCCTCCAGCTCTGTGCTTCGTTGCCTTTGGGGTTACAGGCAGTTCCCTGCACATTTCTGAGCGCTCCGGCCCAGACCTGACAAGGGGGCAGCCATATCTGCGGGACACATCTCTGCCATGGTTACAGGAATGTGTGACCCCCCTCAATGCCGTGCCTGGGACACTGCTGGTCTCCAGGAAAGACTGCCATTTCTTTCCATCACACCCTTGCTACCCAGCGTGTGGTCTGGGCGAGCAGCATACACTCCACCTGGGGGCTACTTATAAATGCAGAACCCCGGCCCCACTCCTCATTGGGGCCTAGGAGCCTGCATTTTAGCACAGCCCACAGACAATCCCATGCACATTAAAATTTTTATTTTAATTACTATAAAATTTAATAAATGCTGCCAGGTTAAGATTATTAGTGAGGCATCAGGTTTTTGCTACATCTTACCATGTGCTGTGTAGGTGCTGGGGATATAGCCCTCAACAAAACAGAACTGTCCTTATCTTCACGAAGGGTCTAGACAGAAGACCTTGACCCTTGGCCAGTTCATTGATGACCTTGATGCTTGTCAGGAGAGGTCATCAGCCCATTCTTGTCCTCAGAACAGCAATAAATGCAGTAACAAAGCAAAAACAAGTTCAGTTAACACGAACTGAACGTTCTAAACCACATGGCAGTCGGCACTTCACCAAGAAACCTCCCTGTGTCTCTTGGGCTTAGCCATTCTCATGGACAGTTCGAGGGCCTTCCTGAGGTTTTGTAATTTCCTGACAAAGCAAATAGGAAGATCCCGTCGGGTACAGGGCCTTCCTCGCCTTTTCCACATGAAGTCCACGCGCACTGCACTGGGGAGGACAGACGGACACAGTGGGAGGGAACGTGGAGGCAGAGGGACCAGTGCCGGGACTCACCTGGGACCAGCTGATGCTGTGCCTCGCATTTCACATCCAGGCGCCCGGTATCTGCCTGGAAGAGCTGGAGGTTTATCTAGTTTCCAGGACTTATGCCCCAAGTCCCACTACTGCAAAGGGAATTTTGACCTTGAAAGCTTAGCATTTTCCAGAGCAGGCAGAGGGACCATCCACTCCTAGACCCGTCGCTGTGGGGAACTACCCACCTGGGCAGCTCACAGCCTGGCAATCTGGTCCACCCCGTGGGGGTGCATGTGCCTTCCAGGAAAAGGAGAGCATTTAAAACCGGACAGAACTGTGTGCCTGTCCCGACTCGGACCAGAGGAGCTGCAACCTCAGGCACATGAAATAACTGCACAGCTTTTGTCTCCTTTTGAGCAACGTGGCAATAAGGGCAAGGGGAGCCATGTATGGATGGAGGCACCTTGCAACAGAGTAGGGACTCAGCAATAGAACAGGGACATCCCCTCCCATCCCGCCACGGTCACCTGTGCATCTGAAGCCCCTGCTGCTATCTCCCAGGGCTCATGATGCCTGGACAACAAATGTTTATTCTCTTTATTTATTTATATATATATTTTTATTATTGATTTCAGAGAGGAAGGGAGAGGGAGAGAGAAAGATAGAAACATCAATGATGAGAGAGAATAATCAATCGGCTGCCTCCTGCATGCCCCCACTGGGGATTGAGCCCGCAACACGGGCATGTGCCCTGACCGGGAATCAAACCCTGACCTGGTTCATAGGTCGACGCTCAACCACCGAGCCACACCAGCCAGGCTATTCTCTTTCAGTGTCCAACTCAGCTCCATCACTAATACACCCGTGGGCCATGCTGGTCCCTTCGAGGAAGCCGTGGTGGAAATGCATCTGTCACTGTGGTCTCCTTTCATGAGACATAAAGACCCACTTATCAAACCTGCAGTCTGCACGGTCCCACGAACATCTCTCCTTTCTGTACTGCATTTGACCTGTGGCATCATCATATCCTCTTTTTAAATATGAAACTCACCGTTCCACACCCCGATATAGCAAATCGCACGTGAGGGCCTGCCCCCTGAGGGTGGGCACCCGGCCCGGCCCTGGAAGATGGTTTCTTGTCTCCAGAGGCTCTCTGTCTCCCGCTGACTCACCACCCGCCCCCCCACCTGGCCATGAGCTACAAAGAGGCAGCGATTTCCCCCCACGGGAAAGGGCAGCTGAGCGGGCAGGGGCCTTATCCTGGTCTGTGCCACACCTCCCCACAGAGGAGGGAAAGTGTCACTGGGCTGGCAAGGCCCTTTCCACACTGACTGCTGGAACACACCGCCCGCTACCCTCCGCTTCCATGGCAATGCCTTGGGAGCGCACCGTGTCTCAGATCCTGCCATGTACCTACAAAAACAACCCATGACCTCATGGTGTGGACCAGCATGTGGGTTTCTCTTCTTACATACCTGAGAGCATTACTGGCCATTAAAGAGCCACACGTGTTCTATGAATCTCCTCCCAGGACGTCTGTGGCCGCTCGGAAAAGCAGGTCATTAGCCGAGTCTCTCTGACTTCCCAGGTAAAGAAAATACATCATGTGACAAATCTCGAGAGGTCATTCATGATCGTTCATGAAGAACAAAGAGGGCCTGGCCGGTGTGGCTCAGTGGTTGAGCGCTGACCTATGAACCAGGAGGTCACAGTTCAATTCCCATTCAGGGCACATGCTCAGGTTGCAGGCTCAATCCCCAGTAGTGGGCATGCAGGAGGCAGCCGATCAATAATACTCTCTCATCATGGATGTTTTTCTCTCTACCTCCCTCTCCCTTTCTCTCTCTCTAAATATCAATAAAAAACATTTTTTTTTAAAAAGGAACAAAGAGGGCACCGGTCCCTGCCCTTGAGTTTTCTGCGGGCCAAAGAGGGAAGAACTGGAGGAACCTTAGCTATGCCTGCGCCCCTCTCTGGACGTCGGGGTACCTGGGCCACTCTGGGGCAGCAGGCTCCAGGCTTTGCTCCCGGGAGGCTCTCGAAGGATGTGTTTCCCTCAGGCGTTCTCACAGACTATGGTACTACCGTGTAGGGCTCACATACTGTTGCCTCGAGCAGCAGACACTCCGGGCCTGTTGCCCCGGTGAAGGACAGCGGTATTGCTTTCCATCACTCAGTTGTGAAGTTGAGATAATCAACATGTTGTACGTAATCATATTTCTGACGCCCTGTAGGGTTTTTGACGATGACAGGTTGCCACAGGCAGGCAGGTGTGGAAATGGCAGCCGTGAAAGGCGATGTTAGCACACGTGTGCTCCCTCTCCTGCCTCTGCGATGCTGCCCCACTGGCCGCTGGGAAACGAGATGGACTGCAACGGGTGCCGAATATTCCAGAGCTCACCTGGCCCAGCCACACAAACACCTCCACTCGACGTGTGTTCCTCTCGAGTTAGGAAAACAACAATCACACAGTGGGGAGATCATCTCTGTTCAGAAAGCCACACACACCCCGCCCCCAGCATGAGATAACGTCTCATGGGCATCCTGGGTGGGTGAGCCTGGCTCGGGAGGCAGCGGGCAGCTCTGGTGACAGTCCCTGCTCTAACCCTCTGGCTGTCTGTGTGCCCTGCAGTCGTGAAGAAGTGGCAGAAGAGAGGCGGGCAGCCCTGGCAGCTCCTCGAACCCGTCGATGGATTCCACCCCAATGAGGTGAGCCGTCATACCATGGTTGTTGACAACTACCAGTTAGGTTATTTTTTAACATAATTATGCATTCCACACATGGGTTAGATAGAAGAGTCAATAAAAGTAAAGGGAAAATCAGAGAAAGAGGAAAACCAGGTGGAAATGATACCTGGCCTTTGACTTTATGTCTACAGTTCGCACTCATGTAACATGTATGGCAGTGGTCGGCAAACTCATTAGTCAACAGAGCCAAATATCAACAGTACAACGACTGAAATTTCTTTTGAGAGCCAAATTTTTTAAACTTAAACTTCTTCTAACGCCATTTCTTCAAAATAGGCTCGCCCAGGCCGTGGTATTTTGTGGAAGAGCCACACTCAAGGGGCCAAAGAGCCGCATGTGGCTCGTGAGCCACAGTTTGCCGACCACGGGTGTACGGGGAAGTTCTGAGAGATGCCTATTACCTCGCTCTGTGCTTCCCAGGGGTCAGTGCAGAGAGGGGCCTAGTTGTGGCCTCCGTAACATAATGTAGGTCAAGTGCACACACAAATCCCAAAGATTCCTGAAAGCGAGACCTATGAGAAATCTCTTCTGTGGATCCTTCTAGAAAGGACATTATGAAAGGAAAGCAGGGGGAGCCAGAAGGCAGGACTCTGTCCCTTCCTGCCCCCACCCTGTGCATCATCCTGGCTACAACCCAGGAAGCTCCATGTTTATCTTTCAGTCATCTGGACTGACTCATGATGCTTCTTTGTTTAAAAACTAGAGGCCCAGTGCATGAATTCATGCACAGGTGGAGTCTGGCCAGCCTGCCCTGATCAAGGTGGGGGGGGGGGGGGCAATCAGTAGTGGGGCCAGCTGAGGGGAGGGGCCTCAGCCAGCCAGGGGGAGAGAGACCACAGGCAGTTGGTCAGCCAGCCCCGCCCCCTGGTCAAACTTCCGGTTGAACTCCCAGTCGGTCGAGGGGACAATTTGCATATTAGCCTTTTACTATCCTATCTAATAAAAGAGTAATATGCAAATTGACCATCACTCCAACACACAAGATGGCCACCCCCATGTGGTCAAAGATGGCTGCCCCCCATGTGGACACAAGATGGCCCACAGGGGAGGGCAGTTGTGGGCGATCAGGCCAGCAGGGGAGGGCAGTTAGGGGTGACTGGGCCAGCAGGGGAGGGCAGTTGGGGGGGGGGGACCAGGCCTGCAGGGGAGGGCACTGGGGGAGATCAGGCCTGCAGGGAGGACAGTTGGGAGAGACCAGGCCTGCAGGGAGGGTAGTTGTGGACAATCAGGCCAGCAGGCGGAGGGCAGTTAGGGGAGACAGGGCTGGCAGAGGAGGGCAGTTGGGAGGGACCAGGCTTGCAAGGGAGGACAGTTGGGGGGGACCCAGACCTGCAGAGGAGGGCAGTTGGGGGGAACCAAGCCTACAGAGGAGGGCAGTTGGAGGCAATCAGGCCTACAGGGGAGGACAGTTGTGGGGGACCAGGCCTGCAAGGGAGGGCAGTTGGAGGGAGGGAGGCACCAGACCGGCAGGGGAGAGCAGTTAGAGGTGACCGGGCTGGCAGGGGAGGGCAGTTGGGGGCAACCAGGCCTGCAGGGGAGGGCAGTTGGGGGGGACCAGGCCTACAGGGGAGGGCAGTTGGGGGAGGGAAATTGGGGGGACCAGGACTGCAGGGGAGGGCAATTAGGGCTGACCGGGCCGGCAGGGGAGGGCAGTTAGGGGCAATCGGGCCGGCAGGGGAGCAGTTAGGCCTTGATCAGGCTGGCAGGCAGAAGCAGTTAGGGGCAATCAGGCAGGCAGGCAGGCGAGCGTTGGGGAGCCAGCAATCCTGGATTGTAAAAGGGATGTCCGACTGCCCGTTTAGTGGGATCGGGCCTAAACGGGCAGTCGGACATCCCTCAAGGGGACACACGTGCCCCCCTCCCCTCGTGCACAAATTTTGTGCACCGGGCCTCTAGTATAGCATAAAGATAAAAGAAGTAGTAGGGAAGTCACTCTGCCATTTTCAAAATTTTGAAAGCTCAGAGTCCTCCACCACTCTAGCCTTTCTGACTCAGCCTTGGTGAGGATGGGGTGGCAGTGACCAGGGTCCAACCTGAGAAGTGCTTTCAGTGTCCTCTCCTGTGGCCTTGGCCTTGATGGTCAGCCAGGCCACGGGGAGGGCTGGCCATCCCCTCAGGAGTGTGAGTGGAGTGTAGCTCACCTTGCCCAGGCCCTGGAAGGAACCCATGGCAGGGCTAACAGAAAAAGGAGAGTGCCCCTCCATCCACAGATGAGTGCACAGTGGAGTCCCACAAGTGCTGGGTAGCTTTACAGTGAGCATCAGATGCCCATCTCACAAATAACCAAAAATAAATAAATCCAAAGCATCTCAGACCATCTAACTTTCCTGTGGATCCTGTGATCCAGGAGAATTTGGGGCTAGAAGCTGGTTAGATATAGAGTCTGCCCCTTTCAAAAAAAAAAAAAAAAAAAGATGTCTGTCTTTGGTTTTAGAATAATGTGGAGACCTTCTTTCTGGCAATATTTAGTAGTAGTTGTCATTCTTTGTGCAAAATAGCAATGTACCTTCTACTCTTCGGATTTGATAAAGAGAAGAGATATGAAGACATGGTCAGAGAGGGAGTTAGTTAAGAACAAACTAGCCTGGCCAGTGTGGCTCAGTGGTTGAGCATCGACCTATGAACTAGGAGGTCATGGTTCAATTCCTGCCTGGTCAGGGCACATGCTGGGGTTGTGGGCTCGATCCCCAGTAGGGGGCATGCATGAAGCAGCTCATAAATGATTCGCTCTCATCATGGATGTTTCTATCGCTCTCTCCCTCTCCCTTCTTCTCTGAAATCAATACAAATATATTTTTTAAAAGAATCGTTAAAAAGAGCAAACTAAATAGAAGAGGGTTGAAGACAGCTTTGTTTTATCCCTTGGGACAAATCTGTCTGATCCATTACAAAGCCATGCTGTCCCTTGAACACCAGGGCTCCAGAACTGTCACACGGGACCTCTATCTTACATCGGATGGCTTTGCCTGCAACCGATCATTGAAAACCGAGTCAAAGCTGAAAACCGGCATGTGCCTTCATCTTGTTAACCTGGGCGATCTGCGCACATGCTGGTGGTGGGTGAGGGCTGGGCACTGGTGGGCAGCCACCACTACGCCGGGCACCGTGGACCGCAGTGCCCGAAGCCTGCCTATCTGTAGTGTAAGCTGCACAGTCCAGATTGCAACTTGTCATCTAAAAATGTGCGAGTGCCGCCCCAACATCCAATGCTGTGAGAATCCCAGAGCGAACAGGGAGCCGCCCCTGCCGCTTGGGGAGGTCCTAGTGTAGAGTGACAGGGTGACAAGGACGCAGATAATGAAATATGAAGTGGAAAATGCCTCCGCTGTGTGAGCGCAGATGTCGTGGGGGCATCGGGGTGGGGGATGGGAGGCAGGGAGGGGGTCAGAGGGACCGGGAACTAGGCAGGGAAGGACAGAGGGGAGGTGGCTTTGCTCGGCAGAGACCTGGATGTGAACGAAAGCATGGCACGTGGGAGGCAGTGAAAGAGCACTGGTGCCGCTGGAACACGGCCCCAGGGAGGAGTGGAGGGGGAGGAAGAGGAGAAGCATCAGGGCCCAGGCCTCTAAGTTCTGGGTGGGCTTTGGCCTCTCTACTGTGGGGAACTGAGAGCCACTGAAGGTTTTAAGCAAGAAAGAAAGAAACCTGGCCCTACCAGGTCTGGCTCAGTGGATAGAGCATCGGCCTGCTGACCAAGGGATCCCAGGTTCGATTCCTGTGAAGGGCAAGTACCTTGGTTGCAGGCTGCTCCCCAGCCCGGGGCCGGTCGGGGCGTGGGTAGGAGGCAACCAATCGATGTCTTTCTCTCACATCGGTGTTTCTCTGTCTTTCCACTCTCCCTAAAAATCAAAGGGAAAATATTCTCAGGTGCGAAATAACAACAAGAAAAAGATACCTGTGGTGGCGGCGTGGAGAATGGTTTAATGGGGGCCAGTCCAGAGGGAAGGAAGCTTTGCGGGGATGTGTGTGTGTGTGTGTGTGTGTGTGTGTGTGTGTGTGTGTGAGAGAGAGAGAGAGAGAGAGAGAGAGAGAGAGAGAGAGAGAGAGAGAGAGAGAGAGAGAGAGGCTGAACAAAGGGGAGGGGGAAGGAGAGGTTTGCATTGGGGAGATTCAGACAGCTCAATCAACAGGGTGGCTGTGCGGGTAGAAGGGAAAGAGATGCTGAGCAGGCACCTCTGGGAAGTTAGAGAGAGGATTCCGTTGCCCACTGAGGGAAAGAGCACAGGATGCGGTGCATGGAGGAGGAGTCTGGTGTTGGGCTTCAGGAGCCCCCAGGAAGTCCACGTGGGATGCCCTTTCGGCAGGTAATACACAAGATACACAAGCACTGAGCTCAGGGAAAGAAACAGAAGCACGCGGGAGCCTTGAAGAGGAGCTCCGGAACCCCCTGCATGCTCCCTCCCTTCCGGCAGAGGCAGTGCTAATGAATCCACTAGACGACGGGCAGCTATGGGAGTCCACATTTCTCCATCTTTTTTCAACATATTTTTATTGATTTCAGAGAGGAAGGGCGAGGGAGAGAGAGGGAGAAATATCAATGATGAGAGAGAATCACTGATCGGCTGCCTCCTGCACACCCCCTTACTAGGGATCAAGCCCACAACCCAGGCATGTGCCCTTGCCTGGAATCGAACCCGGGACCCTTCAGTCCGCAGGCCGACGTTCTATCCACTGAGCCAGACCGGCCAGGGCTCCATCGTGAGAGAGCCAAGCGAACACGGTTGGCCTCAGGACCTCATCCTACGGCATGGACATCATGCCAACCAAGGAGCTCACTCAGCCTTTCCAAGTGCCTCCTCACCCGCTCCTGTGCCTCAGAGCAGACAGGAGCTGGGACGCTCCCCCCCCCTCACTCCACCCCCTCCCCCCAGCAGGGGAGCGGCTTTATTGTGACATCGCGCATTTGCTTGGAGAATCAGGAGCTCTCCTAGGAAGACCCGCCATCATGTGGCCGGAAAAGGGGTCCTCCGGGAAGTCACCTCTCAGCGTGATCCCATCACAAACTCCTGCTGGCGCTGCCGTGGGCAGTCACCGGGCATATAACTCCCTAGTGCAGTGATGGGCAACCTTTTGAGCTTGGTCTGTCAAACTTCGCCAAAAAACTGAGCATAACTCGGGTAGTGTGTCACTTTGAGGAAAAAACATTATTTCACAAATGTTTCATCCTTGGCATGCGGCCGCCTCAGCGGCCGCGTGTCATCAGAAATGGCTACGCGTGTCAGTGCTGACACGCGTGTCATAGGTTCACCATCACTGGACTAGGCATTGCTTCACTATTGTCCAGTCTGAATAAGGGAGCCCCAACGCTACTCGCTGGAGGAACGGCCCAGGGGAATGGGAGAGTGGAGGAGGCAGCGCTGCCCACGCCCTGTGCCCCGCGTCGTGGGAGCTACAGGCGGAGGCTGGTGCAAGATCCCCAGGAGCTGCTCAGCAGTGGTCCTGGAATGAGTGACTGAGCATAGTGGGTCTTCTCAGCACAGACCTCTAGTCTAGTAACAACAGCGCCACTCTCACTGGAGACGCAATGAATAGCAGTGCACACGCGTGAATACTTTAATCTCCACGGAGGGGGACAGCCCACTGATTGCTTTCGGACCAAGCAGCGACCACATGCCCAAAGCTGGGCTCCATCACTTTAACTTCCTCTGCTCCTCACCCGTCCCCTCCCTATTAATGTAGACGGGGAAGTAGATGATCCCGAATGCGTGGCGCCACGTAACCGTTAGGAAGACAGTTGACGCGCATCAGGTCGAAAGGCAATAAAGGAAAGGAACAGGCAGTGACCTCCGGCGGACCTGGCAGTGGCCCCGTGCTGAGACACGGCAGGAAAACAGCCACAGGCCAGTCCTCTGTCTTCAAAGACACTGATGCTCCATTGAGCTGATCCCTGTCCCGGGAAGCTGCCGGCTACACAGTCAGCCTGTGCGTGTGTTTGTGTTTGTGTGTGTGTGTGTGTGATATATGTCATGTGTATGGGAGGGTATATGGTATATGTGGCGGGGGGCTGTGTGTATATGGTATCCATATTGAATGTGGTATGAGTGTGGCGTATGTGATATGTGGGGGGTGTTATATGTGATGCATGTGATGTGTGTGTGTATAGTATATATGTGTGGTGTTTGTGTGCATGTGGTACATGTCATATGGGGGTATATGGGGTACATGTGGTATGTGTATGTGATGTGCGTGGTTCCTGTGGTGTGTGTATGTAATGTGCATGTGGTATGTGGTGTGTGTGTGGTGTATGTCATGTGTGGTGTATGTCATGTGGTGTGTGTGTGGTGTATGTCATGTGGTACATGTGGTATGTGTGTGTGATGTGTATAGTGTATGTGGTGTGTGTGTGGTGTGTTGGACACCGCATGGATCTGACCAAGATCACAGAGCCGGGTGGCTGGAATTTGGGGTCCACCCCAGCAGGCTCAGGAACATATAATATCCTGGGGATATCTAATACAGCGACTCAATCAGTTCTCATTTTTCCTAACAACTGCTGAACTCTTAAACACAATTTAGACCAGAAAGGTCTTCAGGTCATTTTCTCTGCCCCGCCCCCCCGCCTTTGCAAGTCAGAGGACTCCAGCCCAGAAGGTGGGCAAGGACGCCCAGCACCGCGCAGGGAGCTGACGGCTCTGCCATTGAAATGGTGGGGCCCTGCCCTCGCGAGACATGCCCATGTGCTTCTGCCCAAAGTCGGGACAACCCGGAGCGTCCTCCCTGAACAGCGTGCTCGCCTCCAAGACATCAGCAGCCACATCCCTGACCACCCAGCATTAACGCCTGTGCGATCCAGCCACCAGGGTGAAAGCTTGCCAGGCCCCAGCTGCTGCATGCACGAGGGTATGATCTGTGGGAGAGGCTGCCCATCAAAGGCACGCTAAGGAGGAGCCAGAGGCCTGGACACCAGAATGGATCCTGCTGGCATCGCGAACAGAGAGCTCCCTGATGGGCAACGATGCGCCGAGACAGACCGCCCTGGCCTCCAGCCCCGCACTCGCAGGATCCCAGTGCATCCTGCACCTGTCCAGCCTCATGGCCCGGCACCCATCGCTCCCACACCGTGCCCTCCCACCTCGGTGCCTGTGCATGTGCTGTCCTCCACCATCGCACTGCTCCCCACAGCATCCACCTGGGGAACCCCTCCTTGAGAATTCAGCTCTGCCATCGTCCTCTTCACAGAGGCCCTGTCCTTCCCCCTCCCCACCCCCAGCAGAGTCTGCACCTCTTCTCCTTCCAGGCGAGGGCATCCCCTGCAGCCCTCCCTGTGGCTTCGCTGGTGCCCTTTGGCACATTGGGTTTTCTCACTAGACAGGGAGCTCTTAAAGGAAAGGATCCGATGGGTTCATCTCCGAAACCCAAGCTCTAGGTCTGCAGTAAGTGTTACCTGTCCACAGAGAAATAGACAAATGGCTTTCTGAGGAAGTGTGTTCGTTATCTATTACTAAATCACAAATCAGCACAAGTTCAGCAGCGAAACAATATTCATCTCTTATCTCACAGTCACTGAGTGAGGAGTGCCTGGCACTGAGCAAGGTCTTCCGCTTCGGGTGTCACAGACTAAAGTCCAGGTGTGTAGCCCAGGCTGCATGCTCATCCAGAGACCCAACCTGGGCAGAGCTGTTTCCAGATTCACGTGGGTTGTGGGCAGAATTCATTCCCCTGTGAGGTAGGACTGAGGACCAGCTCCGGCTGGATGTCAGCAGGAGGCACCCTCCACCCCCTGCCACATGGCTTCCTGCTTCACCAGGGCCACAAGGTGCAGAGTGGTTTTACATAATGTTCCATCCTCACTGAAGTGACATTTCACCTTCGCCGTGTTCTGCTGGTGAGAACCAAGTGATAGGTCCCATCCTCACCAGGGAAGGGATCATACAAAGAATGATGGTAGGAATCATGGACCATCCAGAGTGTGTCCCCACACGAAGAAGAGGGGGGGGTCTTGCTGGTGAAGTCTTTACTGGGTTGTCATTTCCGTTTTGCTCCTCCTCACAGGTGGCGTCGCTGCTGCTGGCAGATGGCTTGTGGGACAAGGTGCAGCTGCAATGGCCCCAGGTCCTGGGAAAGGAGAATCCATTCAACGCCCAGATTGAACAGGTGTTTGGAGACCAAGGGGGACACTGAGTCCCCCAGGGACATGGGCTCCCGGGGAGGTTAGGGAAACAGAAACTTGGGTAAACTCATCCAGTGCATAGTTCCAGGGCTACTATGTCATAGGCTCACAGAACTCTCCCTACAGCCGCTTTGCAGTGCTTTCCTCTCCTCTAGGAGCACATCTGAATGGCAGTGTGACTCTCTGAGCTTCTGGGTTCAGTTCTCTGCCCACTGACCCTCGTACAATCCTATATAATAAAACCCTAATATGCAAATCAACTGAATGGTGAATGACCCATCGCTATGATGCACACTGACCACCAGGGGGCAAATGTTTAATGCAGTAGGAGCACCACTCAGCCAGAAGCCAGGCTCACGGATGGCGAGCCGGTGGTGGCAGGAGCCTCTCCCACCTTTGTGTCAGCGCTAAGGATGTCCGACTGATGGCTTAGGTCAGACATCCCCCAAGGGCTCCTGGACTGCAGGAGGGCACAGGCTGAGACGAGGGAACCCCCCGAGTGCACGAATTTCATGCACTGGGCCTCTAGTCTTTAATAAAGAGCTTTGGGCCCCACCAATGTGGCCTGTGAACCAGGAGTCACAGTTCAATTCCCTGTCAGGGCACATGCCTGGGTTGTGGGCTCCGTCCCCAGTAGGGGGCGTGCAGGAGGCAGCTGATGGCTAAGTTTCCCTCTCACAGATGTTTCTATTTCTCTATCCCTCTCCCTTTCTCTCTCTCTAAAATCAATAAAAACATATTTTTAAAAATTGTTTAATTAAAAAGAAAAAGAGCTTTGGGTGCTGTTCCCAGCAAGAGAGCATCTATGCCCTTGAATGGCTAATTGTGGTAAAAACAAACAAACAAACAAACAAAAAACCCACAAACAAGAATTCCAGCATATTGGGCAGCTTACCCGGGTCTCTGCGCCAGGGGACTGACCCCCTCTTGGTTATGGATGTAGGACACAAAACACAATGGCATTTTTCACTGCCTTTGTCAGAAATGTTTTCCTGTCTCATTGCGTTTGTCGCAGATACAATT
The DNA here is from genome assembly GCA_025583905.1 of Ia io. Taxonomy (NCBI): domain Eukaryota; kingdom Metazoa; phylum Chordata; class Mammalia; order Chiroptera; family Vespertilionidae; genus Ia; species Ia io. Next base: position 78,424,227 of record JAJQQW010000016.1, on the reverse strand, counting down.
GGTTCTTACTATCCAGGGCAGTCATTATCCTACAGAGGCGCCTGAACACTCGATTAGCAAGCCCTGAACCTCTGCTCCCAGGCTGACCTAGAAACACAGGTGACGTTTTCGCCAGCCTCGGGTCACGGCAAGGTCATCAGGCGGTCAATGCACAACCTTGAAAGACACCTTATTCAGTGCAGAGTTGATTGGTGAACACTGAACTCAGGGCCAACAGCAGGAGACTCAACTGAGAGAACCCTGTCCGCTCCCCTGTCTTCTCCCTGAGGCGCCCACCACCACTGCACTCAGAGACTCGGGCGGCCCTTTGGCGTTGCCCCTGGATGGCACCGGCACAATGAAATCACCAACAAAAAGCACAGAAATGCCGACAACGTGGCAGTGAACCTGCCGTGAAAAGGACGCGCGCTTATGAAAGGCAGAGCTTTGCCTCCTTCCACCTCAACTGGGGACCTGCGGTTAAGGGGACGGGACATTTTTACCGCCCAGATGACAGGAGCGCCAGGGGTACTGATATGGGGGTTACGGATAAATCCCAAAGCAGTGGTTCTCAGCCTTCCTAATGCCGCGACCCTTTAATACAGCTCCTCAGGTTGTGGTGACCCCCAACCCTAAAATTATTTCCGTTGCTACTTCATAACTGTAATTTTGCTACTGTTAGGAATCGTAATGTAAACATCTGTGTTTTCCGATGGTCTTAGGCGACCCTGGTCGCGACCCACAGGTTGAGAACCGCTGCTGTGGAGCCCTGGGACTCCCGAAGGCCGGTCGGCCATGAGTGTCTGCCGTCACGGGAAGGGGAGCGAAGGCAGAGGGCGGCGGGGTGACTTGCTGGGGAGGCACAGCTAAGGCGCCCTGAGTCAGGAATTTGAAGCCGGGCAGTCTGGCGCCAGGCTCCACGCTGCCAGCCACGGGGGCCACCCGCCTTATGCAGTAAGATCATGTTTGCACAACATGGCCCTTTGACCGAGCCACACCTGCCCTCACGCCGCTGGAGTCCGCTTTGTCTGCAGAATAAGACCAGGCCTCTCATAAGCACACTCTGGCCATAGGCTCCCACCATCCCTCTCCTCAGTATCGACCCAAAAGAGCTGAAGACGTGTGTCCACACCAAAGGAATGTTGACAGGAATGTTACAGCATCTTTGCAATCGCCCAGACTTGGAGCAACCAGGATGCTGTCAGATGTCCATCCTCAGGACAAAGGTAAACACATGAAATGCTAATCAGCGACACAAAAGACGCCACCGCCACACACAACAAGCGTGGGTCTCAGAATTATTATGTTCAATGAAAGCAGCTGGCACAAAAGAGCATATATTGTATAATTATATGTAATTTTATAAGTAAAACTAATCTATGATGAAAAAAAAATTTAAGTGTTTGCCTGGAGGGCAGGAAACTGGGTAGGACTGAAAGAACTTTCTGGAGTGATGGAGCTATCCTGATGAAGGGTTGACTTACACAGATGCGCACACTTACGAAAACTCATGGAAGGACCCTGGCCGGTGTGGCTCAATGGGTTGGGCAGCGCCACGTGCACCAAAAGGTGGCTGGTTCGATTCCCAGTCAGGGCCCATGCCTGGGTTGCGGGCTTGATCCCCAGTGGGGAGCGTGTAGGAAGCAGCTTGTTGATATTTTTTTTCTCTCTCTCCCTCCCTCTCCCTTCCTCTCTCTAAAATCAATAAAAATTTAAAAAACACTAAAAAATATATTTTTTAGAAAGCTGATGGAATGGAACACTTAAGATTTGTGCACTTCATTGTATGTAAATTTTATGGACAGGTGGGCAGCTAGGTGTGTGAATGCATAAATGCCTATATCTGCTTATTTATTTTTATAAAAATAAGTTGGGGGGAGGGGGGCGAGTACCTTAAACATGACATATAAATATAGGCACGCCTCTGATGAATCATTTTTCTAACAAATCTTGAAAGTCTATAAAAGGTCACTGGAAGAATCCATTAAAATGTTCCACCGTGTCTTGTGCCCTGTAATCTTTTTACAGGCATATAAAAAGAGTTTTATGTCCATGCAATTGCTAAGCCACTGGTTTCATTACAAGAAAGAAACATCAGGGTAAAAAAAAAAACAAAAAAAAAAAACTGTAAGCTCCTAAACTTTGGGGTACACATAATATTATAATCTGGAAGAGGGAAAGACATAAGGGAAAAGAGAAAACGGATAAAAAAGATCATTAGGATGCGAAATAGGAACATGGCTCATGAATTACCTTGAAAGCACAATTTTAAAATGTAATTATCTTGATTCATTCCCATCCTGAGGAAATGTACGTGTAAAGCCAACGGCTTCTCCCTGGCCTGCTGACAACCTTATTAAGCCAAGTGGCTTCTGATGTCCCCATTCGAAGAAGCACAATCCCTTTGTGAGAGGCCAGGCTGGTGCAAAATTCACAAAGGAAGCGAGAGACATCCAGTAGATGTCGGATTTTATTGCAGACAACATCAAGGCTGATTAGCTGTGCGGACCAAGTGCCCAACAGGAATCTCTCACCACTGGAAAGTCTGACATGCGGGGTGCTGGCTGCTTGCTTTTCAGCCCCGCCCCCTCTGCAGCCGGGTGAGGCCGCCTGTGAAGGGCCAGGGAGGGGCATTACCTCCATCCCTCATGGTGGGAGAGTTCACTGCCATCTTATTCTTTCTCATGGACGCCCCAAGAAACTCAAGAACAGTGCAGAAGATGGGTGGAAAGCCAAAGGTCCGCAAGGAAGTCAAAGTGCTTTTGTTATTTTGGAATATTTAATAATCTTAGTATATGTGGGAAGCAACATAGCCTCTTACCTTTTAGAGTCGGGCCAAGGCTGGACTGTTGGCTCTGCCATGTGACCTCGGACAAGTTCCTTAACCACGCTGACCCTCAGGTCCCCTATATTCTTATAGCCTTACGTGTAACCCCGGGTGTCTGTGAGAATTAAATGAACTAGCACAGGCGAAGCATCTAAGACAGCTCCGTAATGCCTTATCCGCATCCCCCAAATCAAAAAATTCCAACACCCACAGCCTTTTTCTAAATCATCTGTAGGCAAAACCTGACCTGAGGCCATTTAGTCTGTTTTTTAATCCACTTATGTGAACTTATGTTTCTCTGCAGAAATATTAATGTTTGATTATATGGAGTTGCCTAGACCCTCCTGGAGTATTACATAATGTCTGGTATATGCACCCTCTTCACTTTGTAAATCCAAAACACTATGAATTTTCGAAATACACCTTGTCCGAAGAGTTTCAGACATGGGATTATGAATCCATATGACATCCTCACTCCATTGTTAATTTATGAATTTGCTAGGCCCACTTTACTGAATATCAAGACCACTTATGTATAGATTTCATTTACGTTAAAAGAGTTTAGCCCTGACTGGTTTGGCTAAGTGGATAGAGCGTCAGCCCGCAGACTGAAGGGTCCCAGGTTTGATTCCAGTCAAGGGCATGTACCTTGGTTTCGGGCACATCCCCAGTAGGGGGTGTGCAGAAGGCAGCTGATCGATGTTTCTCTCTCATCGATGTTTCTAACTCTCTATCCCTCTCCCTTCTTCTCTGTAAAAATAAATTATATATATAGATATAGATATAGTAGATATAGATATAGTAGATATAGTTATAGATAGATGATAGATAGATAGGATAGATAGATAGATAGATAGATAGATAGATAGATAGATAGATAGATATGGAGAGTTTATGTGGCCTGGCCGGCATGGCTCAGTGGTTGAGCGTCCATCCATGAATCAAGAGGCCCCAGGTTTGATTCCCAGTCAGGTCACATGCCCGGGTTGCAGGCTCAATCCCCAATAGGCGTGCAGGAGGTAGCAGATCAATGATTCTCTCTCATCGATGTTTCTATCTCTCTAGTCCTTTCCCTTCCTCTCTCTCTAAAATCAGAAAGATCTGACTTGTAGAAGCTGGTGTTTGAAAGTTGTACAAATTAAAGTGAGTTCAGTTATAGGAAAATAAGTAGTTCTCCATTCATTGCAGGCTGCTTAATTCTTTGGCATAAGTTGTTCTGAAGGTTGTTACATGTTTATATTCATTTTTAACTACATAAAGAGATGAGTTAATAATAATAAAACCTTAATTAGGTTAAGAGGATACGCATTCTTTTCAATGTTTCCCAAATGCCAGTTGAGAGGATACCAATAATTGGCATAACCTACCAGAGTATTGGCACCATCTGGTGGTGAAACTGAAAACTGCATGTGTATATGTACCCCTCAGCTGTTAGAAATCAGTTCTCAAACTGAAAGAGGTTATTGACCCACAAGACAGTGTTATTTCCTCAAGTGCTGACTTCATTCCAGAATTCTATAATCAACTCCGCAAAGTCACAATAGCAAACGGATACATTTGTCAAGCTTATGTTAAAAGAAACATAAATGAAAAAAAGAACAATTTCATAAGAATTAAATATACACATATGGTATCCCCCCGAAAATGTATACGCACTTTGAATAATTAATTCCAATGGGTTAAATCTGAAAAAACAAACAAAGAAAACATCAAGAAGATCGCCTGGTGCAGAGTAAATGTTCAAACAATGGCAGCCAGCCAAAGGAGCTCTTGATGCAGTTTGCATGGTGATTCTTTGATTACTGCGCACAGCGTGAAAATTTCCTCCTAGTCTCTTGCTTATGTTTGTTTATGGACATTTATCAGGCAGGAATTGTTTTATGCAACCAACCCTGTCATTTTTTTTTTTCTTTTGTGGATTTTATTGTAACCTGGCTGTTTATCTCAACATCTGACTGAACTGACCGCTCCAAGTTTCTGAGTTTGTGGTCAGAATCTTAAGGTTCCTCTTTGGTCTCCCCAGACATCACTCGTGTTCCTTCCACAGATGACAATCAGAGCCACGGCTTTTTCATGCTTCCCCTAACGAACGCCTTCCTTTTGTTTCTGCTTCTCTGTCCACACCACGCTCCCTGGAGGTGGGGAGCCTTTTACCCACGCCAGTGGTTCCCACAATCCCCGCAGGCAGCGACGCCAACGACGTTCGCACAGTACTTTTCACTGGAATTTTTACCTTGATGTTCCACAATCACTGTATATGCCCTAAGATAGAATCATCTCTAAGGGGTATTGTTATGCTTTGTTCCTTTCACTTACAAGGAACAGTGTGTGGGGAGTATTTTTTATGAACAAAAGAATCTAATATGTCTATGGAATATGCATACTCTCTAGAACACACATGCTGGTAAAAGTGGGAGAATGGGAAAAGACGTACCTTCCACGTTAACTTCCTTGTGCCTCTTGAATTTTGTTCTATGATGTTAAACATGAGTCTATCCTATAGAATAAAAGGGACCTTCTCGTCAATCCCACCAAACCCCTGTTCCTGTTGTGGCTGGTGATGTCACTTCTACACTCAGTCTCTGCTAGGCACTTGGGGGTCATCCTCTGTCCTTCAAATGCACATCAAGTACCATATGGAAATGGCACCTACTCAGTCAACAGCAACCCTACTCACCTCTGACCCACCCACTCATTCAACAGCAGCCCTACTTACCTTTGACCCACCCACTCATTCAAAAGCCACCCTCCTCATCCCTGACCCACCCACTCATTCAACAGCAATCCTAAGCTCACAACACACAGTGAGTCCAGCACTGGGACACAGCTGAAAAGATGAAAGGACACGGTCAATAAAATGCCCTCACCAAGCCCCATAGCCTGGGGTGCGGAACAGCCACACCACACGTTTAAATAGGATTTCTTAAAAAACAGATTCCTGAAGCCATTTGCAAGTATTTATTTAGGTAAGAGATCATAAAACACATTTTATAATACACATAAGAAAAAACACATTCAAATGAATAAAAGATAAAATGACAGGAGGTGACAGAATTTAGTGTTTACAAATGAGACCATCAATAACTTTAACAATTTAGAGAAGAAACTAAGTGTACGTAAAAGTTTGAGACCATGCTTTACAATATTTTATAACACAAAAATAAAGTGTTAGGCTTTTAAAGAAATACATTACTGAATAGTTTTTCAACAGATTTCATAACGGATTTCTAGGCACTGTCATATATGACATGGAAAGTAAAAAAGTCAAGAGCTTTGGCAAGCCAAGTATTAGTCCACAGCAGCTTGTGAAGATTACTTTCTTACATAAAAATTCTTCAATGAACATTTGTTCTTGTTACAGGAACAGAAAGAAACTAACATGCCAAGTATATTTGAGGAGTCTGTTAGCTATATAGCAGAAATAATTGCTTTGGAAAGCCTACATTTTATGAAAATGTGTACCATGCAGCATCTTCAGTAGCAGCAAATGTAAACCATGTGATTTATTAAGTCTTCCAAATAAAACGTCTTACCCCAAATCTCACACAATATCCCTAAGTCCGCATCTCCTGTTCGAAGAAGCCTCAGCTTTAAACGAATATCCATTTGCTCTCTGAAAAAGCCCTTGCCTCCATTACTAAAAGCGTTTCCGTGAAGTCCCTTAGAGATGTTTTCAGTGCGACAGTAACAAGACACACCCACTAAAGGCCCACAACCTACAGGAAGACGCATGAGGCTAAAGAGGGACTAACTCCCGAAGACCCCTCTGCGCGGAGACCCACAGCTCCAAGAAGACAACTTACAATTTCTTACTTAAAAACAAACAAACATTTTATTGTGAATAACTGAATAATCAGGTTTCTAGGAAATGAGGCTTTTAGATTAAGATTTAGCAATATCAATTATAATGAATTTTCCTCCAGGCATTTATGAATGACAAATCAGTTGAAGTTTTACATACAAAAGACATAAATACTGCATAATATGTAGTGAATATTGGCACATACCCTTTCGTTTTTAAAGCATAAAATGCACTCAGCACATCGGCTGCTCTTAAGATACATGTACGACGTGGCTCAAAGCCACTGCTGAGCGGCAGGGGAACTGCCCGCTCAGGGCTTCCCCAGAGGCTTGTAGCAGGCGTCAGGCTGCCAGAGGCGAATGTCCACAAGGACTTGATTGAGCTTCTGCATCCAGAGGTCCCGCTCTTCCTTGGTGTCTGCGGACAGCCAGTGCCTGTGGGAGCAAACCAACAGCTGCTCAGAGCTCCTCCGCCCCTTCCACGCCGCCCCGCACCCTTACTTGGGGGGAAAGCCTCAACAAGCCAGTAAAATGAGTTACTCTGTACTCTCTGTAAATCTGGATTATGGAATGGTGGTCTGGGTTGCAGATGGAGAACTACTCCCCTGATACAAGACAGGATTCTGTGTTGGAGGCCTGAGCCCCAGGTTGGCCTTCTCGGCCCCGACATGAAGGTCTAGGACCCGGATGCAGGTCTGAGCCCCGGATGGTGGTCTGGTACCTCACCTGGACATCTGGGTTATGGAATAGTGGTCTGGGTTACGGATGGAGAACTACACCCCTAATATAAACAGAATTCTGTGTTTGAGGCCCGTTCCCAGTGTTGGCCTTCTCGGCCACACCATGAAGGTCTGGGACCTGGATATATAGGTCTGAGACCCCGATGTAGGTCCGGGTGATGTGAGAGAGGTGTGGACACTAGGGGGCGCGATGGGCCCAGGAGGGACATTTGGGTCAAGGAAAGGACCTAGGGATGATGAAATGGTGGTCTGGACCAGCCTGGATATTTATACTCCAATAAAGGAATAGGCACTGGGTTCTAGTCTGGACCCCAGAATAGCCTTCTGGACCCCAGAATGGCCTTCAAGGAGGAAGGTGTAGGCCCTGGTGGGGGGGGGGGCAGGAGGGGTGACTGATAACTCATCTGGGTTATGGAATGGTGGACTGGGTTACAGAATGAGAACTACTCCCCTGATACAAGACTGGGTTCTGAGTTCGAGGGCTGGGCCCCTGGATAATCTTCTCAGCCCCCCAAGAACATCTGGGGCCAGGATGTAGATCTGTTTGCTAGAAGAGCGGTGCAGTCAATAGGGGGCGCTATGGGCCCAGGAGGGAGGTTTGGGTCAAGGGTAGGACCTGGGGATGATGAAATGGTGGTCAGGACTAGCCTGAATATTTAGACTCCAATAAAGGAATAGGCACTATATTCTAAGCTGGGTTCCCGGAATGGCCTTCTGGTCTTCGCCATAAAGGTCTTGGACATGGATGTAGGTCTGAGCCCCGGATGGAGGTCTGGGTCCTGGTGGGTAGTCTGGGGCAGAAAGGAAGGTCTGGGCCTGGGGGGTGGTTTGGTCCCTCACCTGGACAGGTGGATTATGCAATGGTGGTCTGGATTACAGATGGAGAACTACTCCCCTGATAGAAGTCTGGGTTCTGTGTTTGAGGCCTGGACCCGGTAATAATCTTCTCAGCACCGCCATGAAGGTCTTGGACTTGGATGTAGGTCTGAGACTCGGATGGTAGTCTGCTACCACACCTGAACATCTGGGTTATGGAATGGTGGTCTGGGTTACAGATGGAGAACTACTCCCCTGATCCAAGACAGAATTCTATGTTTGAGGCCATTTGCCAGGGTTGGCCTTCTCGGCCCCGCCATGAAGGTCTGGGACCTGGATATAGGTCTGAGCCCCAGCAGTAGGTCTGGGTGCTAGAAGAGAGGTGTGGTTACTAGGGGGTGCTAGGGGCCCAGGAGGGAGGTTTGGGTCAATGGAAGGACCTGGGGATGATGAAATTGTGGTCTGGACCAGCCTGGATATTTATACTCCAATAAATGAATAGGCACTGGGTTCTAGGCTGGACCCTGGAATGGCCTTCTGGTCATCACCATAAATGTCTGGAACTCGGATAATGGTCTGAGCCCCGGATGGAGATCTGGGTCCTTGGAGGGTAGTTTGGGCCAAGAAGGAAGTTCTGGGCCCCGGGCGTGGTCTGGTACCTCAACTGAACATCTGGGTTATGGAATAGTGGTTGGGTTACTCATGGAGATCTAGTCCCCTGATACACCACTGTGTTCGGTGTTGGTAGCATAGGACCCGGATTGGCATTCTCGAACTCGCCATGAAGGTCTGGGACCCAGGTGTAGGTCTGAGCCCCGGATGTGGGTCTGGGTGCTGGGAGAGAGGTGTGGTCACTAGGGGACACTATGGGCCCAGGTGAGAGGATAGGGTCAAGGTCAGGACCTCGGGATAATGAAATGGTCATCTGGAATAGCCTGGATATTTAGACACCAACAAAGGGATAGGCAGTGGGTTTTAGTCTCGGTCCCCTGAGAGGCCTTCTGATCCTCGCCATAAAGGTCTGACACCCAGATGTAAGTCTGAGCCCCAGATGGAAGTCTGGGTCCTGGTAGGGCAGTTCGGGCCAGGGAGGGAGGTCGAGGCCCCGGGGGCGGTCTGGTACCTCACCTGAACATCTGGGTTATGGAATGGTGGTCTGGGTTAGAGATGGAGAACTACACCCCTGATACAAGACTGGATTCTGTGTTTGAGGCCTGGGACCAGGAATAATCTACTCAACCCCGCCATGATGGTCTGGGACCCAGATGAAGGTCTGAGCCCAGTTGGCTATCTTGTCCTGGTAGGGCAGTTCGGGCCAGGGAGAGATGTCTGGGCCCCAGGGGCTGTCTGATACCTCACCTGGAAATCTGGGTTATGGAATGGTGGTCTGGGGTACAGATGGAGAACTACACCTCTGGTAAAAAGACTGGCTTATGTGTTTAAGGCCTGGGCTCCAGGATAATCTTCTCAGCCTCGCCATGATGGTCTGGACCCGGATGTTGATCTGAGCCCCGGATGAACGTCTGGGTCCTGGTATGGCAATTCGGGCCAGGCAGGGAGGTATGGTACCTCAACTGGACATGTGGGTTATGGAATAGTTGTCTGGGTTACTCATGGAGATATAGTCCCCTGATACACCACTGTGTTCGTTATTTGTGCAATGGAACCCTGGTTGGCCTTCTCGGCCCCTCCATGAATATCTGGGACCGGGATGTAGATCTGAGCCCCAGATGGAGGTATGTGTCCAGGGAGGGCAGTTCGGGCCAATGAGGGAGTTCTGGGCCCCGGGGAGTGGTTTGTTACCTCAACTGGACATGTGGGTTATGGAATAGTGGTGTGCATGACACATGGATATCTAGTCCCATGATACACCACTGTGTTCGGGGTTTGTGGCCTGAGACCCGGGTTGGCATTCTCGGCCGCGCCATTAAGGTCTGGGACCTGGATGGAGGTCTGAACCTTGATGGAGGTCTGGGAGCTGGAAGAGAGGAGTGGTCACTAGGGGGCGCTATGGGCCCAGGTGGGAGGTTAGGGGCCTGGGCAAAACCTCGGGATGATGAAATGGTCCTCAGGACTAACCTGGATATTTAGACACCAATAAAGGGATAGACAATGGGTTCTAGTCTCGGTCCCCTGAGTGGCCTTCTGGTCCTCGCCATAAATGTCTGGGTCCCAGATGTAAGTCTGAGGCCCAGATGGCGGTCTGGGTCTTGGTAGGGCAGTTCGGGCCAGGGAGGTAGGTCTGGGCCCCAGGGGCGTTCTGGTACCTCAACTAGACATCTGGGTTACGGAATGGTGGTCTGGGTTCCAGATGGAGAACTACACCCCTGATATAAGACTGGATTCTGTGTTTGAGGCCTGGGCCCAAGGATAATCTTCTCGGCCCCGCCATGATGGTCTGAGACCCGGATGCTGGTCTGAGCCCCGGATGGAGGTATGTGTCCAGGGAGGGCAGTTCAGGCCAAGGATGGAGGTCTTGGCCCCGGGGGCGGTTTGGTACCTCAACTGGACATCTGGGTTATGGAATAGTGGTGTGGGTGACACATGGAGATCTAGTCCCCTGATACACCACTGTGTTCGGTGTTTGTGGACTGGGACCCGGGTTGGCATTCTCAGCCCCGCCATGAAGTTCTGGGACCCGGATGTAGGTCTGAGCCTTGGATGTAGGTCTGGGTGCTGGGAGAGAATTATGGTCACTAGAGGGTGGTATGGGCACAGGTGGGAGGTTAGGGTCCTGGGCAAAATCTCGGGATGATGAAATGGTCCTCAGGACTAACCTGGATATTTAGACACCAATAAAGGGGTAGGCAATGGGTTCTAGTCTGGGTCCCCTGAGTGGTCTTCTGGTCCTCGCCATAAAGGTCTGGGAACCGGATGTAAGTCTGAGCCCCAGATGGAGGTCTGGGTCCTGGGAGGGCAGAACGAGCCATGGAAGGGCTCTCAGCCCCGGGCAGCGCTATGCTACCTCAACTGGACATCTGGATTATGGAATAGTGGTCCTGGTTACGCATGGAGATCTAGTCCCCTGATACAACACTGCGTTCTGTGTTTTTGGACTGGGCCCCGGGTTGGACTTCTGTGCTCTGCCATGAAGTTCTGGGACCTGGATGGAGGTCCGAGCCAGAGATAGAGGTCTGAGTCCTGGGAGGGCAGTTCAGGCCAGCAGGGATGTCTGGGCCCGGGGCGGTCTGGTACCTCAACTGGACATCTGGGTTATGAAATTGTGGTCTGGGTAACTCATGGAGATCTAGTCCCCTGATACACCAATGTCTTCGGTGTTTGTGGCGTGGGACCCGGGTTGGCATTCTCGGCCCCTCCATGAAGGTCTGGGACCCGGATGTAGGTCTGAGTCTCAGATGTAAGTCTGAGTGCTGGCAGAGAGGTGTGGTCACTAGGGGGCGGTATAGGCCCAGGTGGCGAGGTTTGGGTCAAGGGCAGCACCTGCCAATGATGAAATGGTGGTCTAGACTATCCTGGATATTTATTTATTTATTTATTTATTTATTTATTTATTTATTTATTTTATAGCAAAAGTGGAGTTTTATTAAAGGAAAAGTACAGACTCCGATGTTGGGAGGGTAAAAAGTCTAACAGAGTTCCTCTTTTTCTAAGGCTTATAAAGGCTACAAATCCTTGTGCCTTGAAATCCCCTCTGATTGGTCACTATGCCCTTAGACAGGTTACTATAGTAACTCCTTATTTTTTTCCTATTTCCTATGGGCTTTCTTCCTCTCCATTGGATTAAGGGCTTGCTCCCCTTTATTTTGTAAATATAGACCTTTTGCTGTTTCCAAGTCCCTCATTCTATGGAAATGTACCTTCTGTGGCTCTGCAGCCCTGTGCTTCCTCCATGTTAGCCTGGATACTTAGACTCCAATGCAGGGATAGGCAATGGGTTCTAGTCTGGGTCCCCGGAATGCCCTTCTGGTCCTCTCCATAAAGGTCTGGAACCCGGATGGAGGTCTGAGCCCCAGCTGGCGGTCTGGGTACTGGGAGGGCAGTTAGGGCCAGGGATGGAGGTCTGAACCCCAAGGGGCAGTCTGGTACCTCACCTGGACATCTGGGTTATGAAATGGTGGTCTGGGTTACAGATGGAGATCTCGACCCCTGATACAAGACTGGTTTCTATGTTTGTGGCCTGAAACCCAAATGTAGTTCCGAGTCCTGGAGAGAGGACTAAATTCTGGGAGTGTCGTTCGGAACGAGAGTGATGTCTGAGCCCCGGGGGGGCGGTCTGGTACCTCACCTGGCCAACCGTGTTACGGAATGGTGTTCGGGTTACAGATGGAGAATTATACGCCCGATACAGGACTGGATTCTTTTTGTGAGTCCATGGTCCCGGGTTAATCTTCTCAGGCCCGCCATGATGGTCTGGGACGCCGATATAGGTCTGAGCCCCTAATGGAATTCTCGGTCCTGGAAAAGCAGTTTAGGCCGGGGAGAGATGTCAGACCCCGGGGGGGCGGTCTGGTACCTCACAGGGACATCTGGGTTATGGAATAGTGGTCTGGTCCCCTGATACAACACGGGATTCGGTGTTCCTTGCCTGAAACGGGAATGTAGGTCCAAGCCCTGGATATAGGTCTGGATTCTGGGAGGGCCTTTCGGGCCCGGGAGTGATGTCTCGGCCCCGTGGGAAGGTCTTGTACCTCACCTGGACATTTGTGATATGGAATGGTGGTCTGCGTTACGGATGGAGATATAGTCCCCTGATACAAGACTGGATTTTGTGTTTGAGAACTGGGCCCCATGTTGGCCTTCTAACACCAAGTTGAAGGTCTGGGACCCGGATGTAGGTCTGAGCCCCGGATGTAGGTCTGGGAGCTGGGAGAGAGGTTTGGTCACTAGGGGGCGCTATGAGCCAAGGTAAGTGGTTTCGGTCAAGGGCAGGACCTCGTGATGATGAAATCTTGTTCAGGACTAGACTGAACATTTAGACTCAAATGAAAGAATAGCCACTGAGTTCTAGTCTGGGTCCCCAGAATGGCCATCTGGACCTCACCGTAAAGGTCTGGGACCCAGATGGAGGTCTGAGCCCCGAATGGAGGTCTGTGTCATGGGAGGGAAATTCGGGCCACGGAGGGATGTCTGAACCCAGGGGGCGGTCTGGTACTTCACCTGGACATCTGGGTTATGTAATAGTGGTCTGGTCCCCTGATACAACACTGGATTCGGTGTTTGTGTCTTGGGACCCAAATGTAGGTCCGATCCCCGGGTATAGATTGGGATTCTGTGAGGGTCGTTCGGGCCAGGGAGGGATGTCTGGGCGCCGAGGGGAGGTCTGCTACCTCACCTGGACATCTGGGTTATGGAATGGTGGTCTAAGTTACGGATGGTGATCCAGTCCCCTGATACAAGACTGAATTCTGTGTTTGAACCCTGGGTTCCGGGTTGGATTCACAGTCCCGCCATCAAGGTCTGGGACTCGGATATAGGTCTGGGTGCTGGGAGAGATGTGTGGTCAATAGGGGGCACTATGCACCCATGTGTGAGGTTTGGGTCAAGGGCAGGACCTCGGGATGATGAATGGTGATCAGGACTAGCTGGGATATGGACACTCCAATAAACGAATAGGCACTGGGTTGTATTCGGGGTCCCCGGAATGGCCTTGTGGTCCTCAACATAAAGTTCTGGAACTCGGATGTATGTCTGAGCCCCGAATGGAGGTCTGGGTTTGGGGAGGGCAATTTGGGCCAGGGAGGGAGGTCTGGGCACCAGGGTCTCTCTGGTAACTCACCTGGACTTCTGGGTTATGAAATGGTGGTCTGGGTTACGGATGGAGATCTCGACCCCTGATACAAGACTGGTTTCTATGTTTGTGGCCTGAAACCCAAATGTAGTTCCGAGTCCTGGAGAGAGGACTAAATTCTGGGAGTGTCGTTCGGAACGAGAGTGATGTCTGAGCCCCGGGGGGGCGGTCTGGTACCTCACCTGGCCAACCGTGTTACGGAATGGTGTTCGGGTTACAGATGGAGAATTATACGCCCGATACAGGACTGGATTCTTTTTGTGAGTCCATGGTCCCGGGTTAATCTTCCCAGGACTGCCATGATGGTCTGGGACGGAGATGTAGGTCTGAGCCCCTAATGGAAGTCTGGGTCCTGGCAGAGCAGTTGAGGCCGGGGAGGGATGTCAGACCCTGGGGGGCGGTCTGGTACCTCACAGGGACATCTGGGTTATGGAATAGTGGTCTGGTCCCCTGATACAACACTGGATTCGGTGTTCCTTGCCTGAAACGGGAATGTAGGTCCGAGCCCCGGATATAGGTCTGGATTCTGGGAGGGCCGTTCGGGCCCGGGAGTGATGTCTTGGCCCCATGGGAAGTTCTGGAACCTCGCCTGGACATCTGTGATATGGAATGGTGGTCTGCGTTACGGATGGAGATCTAGTCCCCTGATACAAGACTGGATTTTGTGTTTTTGAACTGGGCCCCACGTTGGCCTTCTGGACCCCAAGTTGAAGGTCTGGGACCCGGATGTAGGATTGAGCTCCGGATGTAGGTCTGGGAGCTGGGAGAGAGGTTTGGTCACTAGGGGGCACTATGAGCCCAGGGAAGTGGTTTCGGTCAAGGGCAGGACCTCGTGATGATGAAATCGTGTTCAGGACTAGACTGGATATTTAGACTCAAATAAAAGAATAGCCACTGAGTTATAGTCTGGGTCCCCAAAATGGCCATCTGGACCTCACCTTAAAGGTCTGGGACCCAGATGGATGTCTGAGTCCCGGGAGGTAAGTTCGGGCCAGGGAGGGATGTCTGAACCCCGGGAGCGGTCTGGTACTTCACCTGGATATCTGGGTTATGTAATAGTGGTCTGGTCCCCTGATACAACACTGGATTCGGTGTTTTTGGCTTGGGACCCGAATGTAGGTCCGAGCACCAAGTATAGATTTCGATTCTGTGAGGGTCGTTCGGGCCAGGGAGGGATGTCTGGGCGCTGAGGGGAGGTCTGCTTCCTCACCTGGACATCTGAGTTATGGAATGGTGGTCTGCGTTACGGATGGTGATCCAGTCCCCTGATAGAAGGCTGAATTCTGTGTTTGAACCCTGGGTCCCAGGTTGGATTCACAGTCCTGTCCTCAAGGTCTGGGACTTGGATATAGGTGTGGGTGCTGGGAGAGATATGTGGCCACTAGGGGGCGCTATGCACCCATGTGGGAGGTTGGGTCAAGGGCAGGACCTCGGGATGAAGAATGGTGATCAGGACTAGCTGGGATATGTACACTCCAATAAACGAATAGGCACTGGGTTGTATTAGGTGTCCCCGAATGGCCTTCTGGTCCTCAACATAAAGTTCTGGGACCCAGAAGTATGTCTGAGCCCCGAATGGAGGTCTGGGTTTGGGGAGGGCAATTTGGGCCAGGGAGGGAGATCTGCGCCCCAGGGTCCGGTCTGATACCTCACCTGGACATCTGGGTTATGAAATGGTGGTCTGGGTTACGGATGGAGATCTCGACCCCTGATACAAGACTGGTTTCTATGTTTGTGGCCTGAAACCCGAATGTAGTTCCGAGTCCTGGAGAGAGGTCTAAATTCTGGGAGTGTCGTTCTGGACGTGAGTGAAGTCTGAGCCCCGGGTGGGCGGTCTGGTACCTCACCTGGCCAACCGGGTTATGGAATGGTGTTCTGGGTTACAGATGGAGAACTATACGCCCGATACAGGACTGGATTCTTTTTGTGAGTCCATGGTCCCGGGTTAATCTTCTCAGGCCCGCCATGATGGTCTGGGACGCAGATGTAGTTCTGAGCCCCTAATGGATGTCTGGGTCCTGGCAGGGCAGTTCAGGCTGGGTAGGGATGTCTGACCCCCGGGGGGCGGTCTGGTACCTCACGGGGACATCTGGGTTATGGAATAGTGGTCTGGTCCCCAGATACAACACTGGATTCGGTGTTTGTGGCCTGAAACCCGAATGTATTTCCGAGTCCTGGAGAGAGGTCTAAATTCTGGGAGTGTTGTTCGGTACGGGAGGGTTGTCTGGGCCCCGGGGGCGGTCTGGTAGCTCACCTGGGTATCTGGGTTATGAAATGTTTGCCTGGGTTCCAGATGGTGAACTATACCCCTCATACTATACTGGATTCTGTCTTGGAGTTCTGGGACCGCGATAATCTTCTTGGTCCCGCCATGAAGGTCTGGGTCCCGGATATAGGTCTGAGTCCCGGATGGTGGTGTTGTACCTCACTGGGAGATTGGGTTATGAATGGTGGTTTCGATTACAGATTGAGAACTACTCCCCTTATCCAAGGCAGAATTCTGTGTTTGAGGCCCCTTCCCAGGGTTGGCCTTCTCGGCCCCGCCTTGAAGGTCTGGGACCCAGATGTAGGTCTGAGCCCCAGATGTAGGTTTGAGTGCTGGGAGAGAGGTGTGGTCTCTAGGGGCGCTATGGGCCCCGGATGGATGTTGGTCAAAGGAAGGACGTTGGGATGATGAAATGGTGGTCTGGACTACCCTGGATATTTAGACTCCAATTATGGAATAGGCACTGGGTTGTATTCTGGTCCCCGCAATGGCCTTCTGGTCCTCGCCAGATGGTCTGGGACCCGAATGTAGGTCTGGGCCCCGGATGGTGTTCTGGTACCTCACCTGGACATGTGAGTTATAAAATGTCTTCTGTGTTACAGATTAAGATCTAGTCACCTGATACAAGACTGAATTCTGTGTTTGAGACCTGGGTCCCGGGATTATCTTCTCAGCCCCGCCATAAATGTCTGGGACCCGGTTGTATGTCTGAGCCCTGGAAGTAGGTTCTGGTGCTAGGAGAGAGATGTGGTCACTATGGGCCCAGGAGGGAGGTTTGGGTCAAGGGGAGGACCTGGGGATGATGAAATGGTGGTCAGGACTAGCCTGGGTATTTAGACTGCAATAAAAGAATAGGCACTGGGTTCTAACCTGGGCCCCTGGAATGGCCTTCTGGTCCTCGCCATGAAGGTCTGGGACCCGGATGTAGGTCTGAGCCCTGAAGTGAAGTCGGGGTCCTGGTAGGGCAGTTCGGCCCAGGGTGGGAGGTCTGGACCCCGGGGAGCAGTCTGGTACCTCACATGGACATCTTGGTTATGGAATGGTATTCTGGATTACAGATGGAGAACTACTTCCCTGATACATGACTGGATACTGTGTTTAGGCCTAGGGCCTGGGGTAATCTTCTTGGTCCCGCTATGAAGGTCTGGGACTCGGTTATAGGTCTGAGCCCAGCATGGTGGACCGGTACCTCACCGGGACATCTGGGTTATGGATTGGTGGTCTTGATTACAGATGGAGAAGTACTCCCCTGATCCAAGACAGAATTCTGTTTTTTAGGCCCGTTCCCTATGTTGGCCTTCTCGTCCCCACCAGGAAGGTCTGGGACCGGGGTGTCAGTCTGAGGCCCGGATGTAGGTCTGAGTGCTGGGAAAGAGGTGTGGTCACTAGGGGGCGCTATTGGCCCTTGAGGGAGGTTTGGGTCAAGGAAGGACCTGGGGATGATGAAATGGTGGTCTTGTGTTGCCTGGATATTTAGACTCCAATAAAGGAATAGGCACTGGGTTCTAGTCTGGACCCAGGAATGGCCTTATGGTTCTCGCCATAAACATCTGGGACCTGGATGTAGCTCTGAGCCCCGGATGGAGGTCGGGTTCCTGGGAGGGCAGTTTGGGCCAAGGAGGAAGGTCTGGGCCCCGGGGGGCGGTCTGGTACCTCACCTGGACATCTGTGTTATGGAATGGTGGTCTGGGTTACAGATGGAGAACTAGTCCCCTTATCTAAGACAGGATTCTATGTTTGAGGCCAGGTCCCCGTGTTGGCCTTCTTGGCCCCGCCATGAAGGTCTGGGACCTGGATGTATATCTGAGCCCCGGATGGTAGACTGGTACCTCACCTGGACATGTGGGTATGGAATGGTGGTCTGGGTTACAGATAAAGATCTAGTCCCCTGATACAAGACTGGATTCTGTGTTTGAGGCCTGAGCCCCGGGATAATCTTCTCAGCCCCGCCATAAACATCTGGTACCCGTATGTAGGTCTGAGCCCCGGATGTTGGTCTGGGTGCTAAGAGAGAGGTGTCGTCACTAGGGGGCGTTATGGGCCCAGAAGGGAAGTTTGGGTCAAGGGAAGGACCTGGGGATGATGAAATGGTGGTCTGGACTAACCTGGAAATTTAGACTCCAATAAAGGAATAGGCACTTGGTTTTAGTCTGGACCCCGTAATAGCCTTCTTGTCCTCGTCATAAACGTCTGGGACTCGGATGTAGCTCTGAGCTCCTGATGGAGGTCTGTGTCCTTGGAGGTCAGTTCGGGACAGGGAGGGACATCTGGGTTATGGAATGGTGGTCTGGGTTACAGATGGAGAACTATTCCCCTGATACAAGACTGGATTCTGTATTTGAGGCCTGGGCACCAGGACAATCTTCTTGGCCACTTTGAAGGTCTGGGACCCGAAAGTAGGTCTGAGCCCCGGATGTAAGTCTGGGTGCTAAGAGCAATGTGTGGTCACTAGGGGGCGCTGTGGGCCCAGGAGGTAGGTATCAGACCGCCCCCCCGTGGTCCAAACCTTCCTCCTTGTCCGGAACTATCCTCTTAGGATACCGACCTCCATCCGAGGCTCAGAGCTACATCCGGGTTCCAGACGTTTCTGGCGAGGACCAGAAAGCCATTCCAGGATTCAGAATAGAACCCAGTGCCTA
The DNA here is from genome assembly GCA_025583905.1 of Ia io. Classification (NCBI taxonomy): domain Eukaryota; kingdom Metazoa; phylum Chordata; class Mammalia; order Chiroptera; family Vespertilionidae; genus Ia; species Ia io. Next base: position 78,405,410 of record JAJQQW010000016.1, on the reverse strand, counting down.
TTCCTTTATTGGAGTTTAAATATCCAGGCTAGTCAAGACCACCATTTCATCATTCCCAGGTACTTCCCTTCACCCAAACTTTCCTCCTGGGCCCATCGCGCCCCCTAGCGACCACACCTCTCTCCTAGCACCCAGACCTACATCCGGGGCTCAGACCTATCCTGGTTAGACGTTCATGGCGGGGCTGAGTAGATTATCCCGAGGCCCAGGCCTCAGACACACAATCCAGACTTGTGTCAAGGGACTAGATCTCTATTCGTAACCCAGACCACCATTCCATAACCCACATGTCCAACTGAGGTACCAGACCACCAATGGGGCTCAGAACTACATCCAGGTCCAGACCTTCACGGTGGGGCCGAGAAGCTTATCCCGGGGACCATGCCTCAAACACAGAATCCAGTCTTGTATCAGGGGACTAAATCTCCATCTGTAACCCAGACCACCATTCCATAACCCAGATGTCCAGGTGAGGTACCAGACAACACCCCGGGTTGCAGAACTCCCTCCTTAGCCCAGCTGGCCTCCCAGGACCCAACCTCCATCGGTGGCTCAGACCTACATCCGGGTCCCAGACCTTTATGGCGAGGACCAGAAGGCCATTCCAGGGTCCCAGACTAGAACCCAGTGACTATTATTTTATTGGAGTCTAAATATCCAGGCTTGTCTAGACTACCATTTCATCATCCCCAGGTCCTTTCCTTGACCCAATCCTCCCTCCTTGGCCCATAGCGCACCCTAGTGGCCACATCTCTCTCCCAGCACACAGACCTATATCTGGGGCTCAGACCTACATCCGGGCCCCAGACCTTCAAGGCGGGGCCAAGAAAGCCAACCCTGAGAAAGGTCCTCAAACACAGAATCCAGTTTGGTATAAGGGGAGTCGTTCTCCATCCGTAACCTAGACCACCATTCCATAACCCAGATGTCCCAGTGAGGTACCAGACCACCATCTGGGGCTCTGAACTACATCCGGGTCCCAGACATTCATGGCGGGGCTGAGAAGATTATCCTGGGACCCAGGCTTCAAACTCAGAACCCAGTCTTGTATCCGGCGAGTAGTTGTCCATCTGTAACCCAGACCACCATTCCATAACCCATATGTCCAGGTGAGATACCCCACCACCCTTCCTCCCCGGCCCAGACCTCCCTCCCTTGTGCAAACTGCCCTCCCGGGACCCAGACCTTCATCCAGGGCTCAGACCTACATACGGGTGCCAGAGCTTCATGGCACGGCCTGGAAGGCCAGCCCAGGGCCCTGTCCTCAAACACAGAATCCAGTTTTGTATCAGTGGACTTGATCTCCATCAGTAACCCATACCATTCCATAACCCAGATGTCCAGGTGAGGTACCAGACCTCCTCCTGGGACCCAGTCTTCCCTCCCTGGACCGAACTGACCTCCCAGGACTCCGACCTCCATCCGGGGCTCAGACCTACATCTGGTTCCCTGACCTTCATGGCGGGGCCGAGTAGGCCAACCCGGGGAATGAGCCTCAAACACAGAATCCTGTCTTGGATCTGAGGAGTAGTTCTTCATCTGTAACCCAGACCACCATTCCATAACCCAGGTGTCCAGGTGAGGTATCAGACTGCCCCCCCAGGGGTCCAGACCTTCCTCCCTGGCCCAGACTGCCCTCCCAGGATCCCAACCTCAATCCGGCTCAGACCTACATCCGGGTCCCATACCTTTATGGTGAGGGCCAGAAGGCCTTTCTGGGGGTCCAGACTAGAACCCAGTGCCTATTCCTTTATTGGAGTCTAAATATCCAGGTTACTCCGGACCACCATTTCATCATCCCCAGGTCCTTCCCTTGACCCAAATCTACCTCATGGGCCCATAGCGCCTCCTAGTGACAACACCTCTCTCCCAGCACCCAGACCTACATCCTGGGCTCAGACCTATATCCGGGTCGCAGACCTTCATGGTTCGGCCGAGAAGGCCCACCCTGGGAATGGTCCTCAAACACAGAATCCAGTCTTGGATCAGGGAAATAGTTATCCATCTGTAACCCAGACCACCATTCCATAACCCAGATGTCCCAGTGAGGTACCAGACCACCATCCGGGGCTCTGAACTACATCCGGGTCCCAGACCTTCATGGTGGGGCTGAGGAGATTATCCCAGGGCCCAGGCCGCAAACACAGAATCCAGTCTTGTATCAGGGGATTAGTTCTCCATCTGTAATCCAGACCACCATTCCATAACCCACATGTCCAGGTGAGGTACCAGACTGCCCCCGGGGTCCTGACCTCCCTCCCTCACCCAAACTGACCTCCTAGTACCCAGACCTCCATCCGGGGCTCAGACCTCCATCCGGGTCCCAACCTTCATGGTGGGGCTGAGAAGATTATCTGAGGCCCATGCCTCAAACAAAATCCAATCTTGTATCAGGGGACCAAACTAACCTCCCAGGACCCAGACCTCCATCCGGGTCTCAGACCTCCATCCAGGTCCCAGACCTTAATGACGAGGACCAGAAGGCCATTCTGGGGGCCCAGACTACAACACAGTGCCTATTCCATCTGGGGGCCCAGACTAGAACACAGTGCCTATTCCATTATTGGAGTCTAAATCTCTAGGCTAGTCCAGTCCACCATTTCATCATCCCCAGTTCCTTCCCTTGACCCAATCTCCTTTCTGGCCCATAGTGTGCCCTATTGACCACACCTCTCTCCTTCCACCTAGACCTATATCTGGGCTGTTTCCTATATCTGGGGCCTCAGATGTTCAAGGCGGGGCTGAGAAGATTAACCCGGGGCCCCAGCCTCAAACACAGAATCCCGTCTTGTATCAGGGGACTAGATCTCCATCTGTAATCCAGACCACCATTCCATACCCCTCATGTCCACGTGAGGTATCAGCCTGCCCTCCGGGACCCCCACCTCCATCCTGGGCTCAGACCTACATCCGGGTCCCAGACCTTTATGGCGAGGACCAGAAGGCCATTAATCCTCAGTTCTTCCAATTTACATAAGTATCATATGAAAATGGCACCTACTCATTCACCAGCAACCCTATTCATCCAACAGGAAACCTACTCACCTCTGACCCACCCACTCATTCAAAAGCCACCCTCCTCATCCCTGACCCACCCACTCATTCAACAGCAACCCTAAGCTCACAACACACAGTGAGTCCAGCCCTGGGACACAGCTGAAAAGATGAAAGGACACGGTCAATAAAATGCCCTCACGAAGCCCCATAGCCTGGGGTGCGGAACAGCCACACCACACATTTAAATAGGATTTCTTAAAAAACAGATTCCTGAAGCCATTTGCAAGTATTTATTTAGGTAAGAGATCATAAAACACATTTTATAATACACACAAGTACACATTCAAATGAATAAAAGATAAAATGACAGGAGGTGACAGGATTTAGTGTTTATAAATGAGACCATCAATAACTTTAACAATTTAGAGAAGAAACTCAAAGTGTACTTAAAAGTTTGAGACCACGCTTTACAATATTTTATAACACAAAAATAAAGTGTTAGGCTTTTAAAGAAATACATTACTGAATAGTTTTTCAACAGATTTCATAACGGATTTCTAGACACTGTCATATATGACATGGAAAGTAAAAAAGTCAAGAGCTTTGGCAAGCCAAGTATTAGTCCACAGCAGCTTGTGAAGATTACTTTCTTATATAAAAATTCTTCAATGCACATTTGTTCTTGTTACAGGAACAGAAAGAAACTAACATGCCAAGTATATCTGAGGAGTCTGTTAGCTATATAGCAGAAATAATTGCTTTGGAAAGCCTACATTTTATGAAAATGTGTACCATGCAGCATCTTCAGTAACAGCAAATGTAAACCATGTGATTATTAAGTCTTCCAAATAAAACGTCTTACCCCAAATCTCACACAATATCCCTAAGTCCGCATCTCCTGTTCGAAGAAGCCTCAGCTTTAAACAAATGTCCATTTGCTCTCTGAAAAAGCCCTTGCCTCCATTACTAAAAGCGTTTCCGTGAAGTCCCTTAGAAATGTTTTCAGTGCGACAGTAACAAGACACACCCACTAAAGGCCCACAACCTACAGGAAGACGCATGAGGCTAAAGAGGGACTAACTCCCGAAGACCCCTCTGCGCGGAGACCCACAGCTCCAAGAAGACAACTTACAATTTCTTACTTAAAAACAAACAAACATTTTATCGTGAATAACTGAATAATCAGGTTTCTAGGAAATGAGGCTTTTAGATTAAGATTTAGCAATATCAATTATAATGAATTTTCCTCCAGGCATTTATGAATGACAAATCAGTTGAAGTTTTACATACAAAAGACATAAATACTGCATAATATGTAGTGAATATTGGCACATACCCTTTCGTTTTTAAAGCATAAAATGCACTCAGCACATCGGCCGCTCTTAAGATACATGTACGACGTGGCTCAAAGCCACCGCTGAGCGGCAGGGGAACTGCCCGCTCAGGGCTTCCCCAGAGGCTTGTAGCAGGCGTCAGGCTGCCAGAGGCGAATGTCCACAAGGACTTGATTGAGCTTCTGCATCCAGAGGTCCCGCTCTTCCTTGGTGTCTGCGGACAGCCAGTGCCTGTGGGAGCAAAGCAACAGCTGCTCAGAGCTCCTCCGCCCCTTCCACGCTGCCCCGCACCCTTACTTGGGGGGAAAGCCTCAACAAGCCAGTAAAATGAGTTACTCTGTACTCTCTGTAAATGGATGCTAACTGAGAGCCCATAGGAAGATGCTTCAAGTACAATTTTTAAAATGAGAAACAATTAATTTAGATAAAAGGCCCTGTGCAGAAATAGTTGAGACAAAGGAGAATGCAGAACGATAAAATGTTTATATTTTAACAAAATGTATGATCCAAATGGTTTTGAGAAGCCACCAAGAAATGAGAGCCCTCCAGTCTCAAATGCGTGATAACAAAGGGTCCACTCAAATCACAATCCTATATAATAAAAGGCTAATATGCAAACAGACCAAACAGCCGAACGACCGGTTGCTGTGATGAGCACTGACCATCAGGGGGCAGACACACTATGCAGGAGCTCCCACAGGGGGAGTGCAGCTCAGCCAGAAGCCGGGTTCACGGCTGGCGAGTGCAGGGGCAGTGGCGGGAGCCTCTCCCACCTCCGCAACAGCATTAAGGACCCCTTGGGGGATGTCCGATGGCTGGCTTAGGCCCGTTCCCTGTGGGGAGCAGGCCTAAGCCAGCAGGCGGACACCTCCTGAGGGGTCCCGGACTGCGAGAAGCCGCAGGCCGGGCTGAGGGCTCCCCCACACCCAGTGCACGAATGTTATGTTATAATGAGAAAAACAAAGCAAGTACAGTCATGGGAGCCACATGGGATCTGGCTATTTCTACTGCAGGAGAAGGTCAAGAAGTCTGGGAGGGCTTGTTAGTAGGTAAAGGTAAGACTACATGAAAAAGGGTTAACATGGGCTGCTGTGGTCAGGAACCACTTGGGTACTGAATTTTGGCTGGTTCCCCACTGACTGTGGCCCTGGACAAATGACCATAAAACCACTGTGCCCCTGTCCTGTCCTGTCTTACGCTGCTGCTGCAGAGAAGCCCCCGAAGGAAAGGAGGGGAGGAGTTTCAATGAGTTAATCTGAAGTAACCTAGACACCAAGAATTTCCAGGGAATGGGTCCTCTACCTGAGCCTTTTTAAGTCCCACATCAGAAACCCCTGGAGCAGCTCCATCCACCCCTGTCTGCAATGCCCAGCTACAGCCTCATTAACAGACTGTGTCAAACTCAAACTTTTGCCCCTAATCACAACTGTGTACGTTGAAGTTGGCTTTAGGCTTCTCTTGGGCATCCCAGCAAAAGAATCTTAGATTCTTAACAATAAGCTTTTGCATCTTATACCTAAGCTTTGGCCTAACAGAAAGTGACACACCCAATAATTCATTCTGTTCACCTCCAACCAGAACTTCGCAGAGCAGAAATGACTGCTTTTGTAAATCACCTGCTTGATAAGGGCATTTTGGAATGGAAAGGAAGGGGTGTGTAAAGGCTCTTTAAATAATATTTGGCTTCCCAATTATACATGAACTCTTGAAACTTAACCCAAAGTATATCAGCTAACTGCCCTGAATGGCTACACTGTGAGAACATTGAAAGCATGATTAGCTAAGATATAACCTGAACTAGAGGCCCGGTGCATGGATTCGTGCACCAGTGGGGTCCCTCGGCCTTGCCTGCACCCTCTTGCAATCCAGAACCCCTCAGGGGATATGGAGAGCCAGTTTAGGCCTGATCCCCACAGGCCAGGCTGAGGGACCCCACTGGTGCACAATCAGGGCCAGGGAGGGACCGTGGGAGGGCTCCAGGGCATGTCCAATCCATCTCGCCCAGTCCCAATCAGTCGGACCCCAGCAGCAAGCTGACCTACCGGTCAGAGCATCTGCCCCCTGGTGGTCAGTGTGTGTTACAGCAACTGGTCGAATGGTCAGACACATATTAGGCTTTTATTATATAGGACGGTAAGCTTTTCTTCACTATACTAATTTAGTTAGATTGTTCACTTACTGTGTGTGTTTTGTGTTATTATTAAACCTGTACCCCCCTAAAGACAAGGATGACCCTGGTATTTTTTACACTGGTAAGAGCATATGGGCAGTTAGTTACTATGTTGGCAGAACTATCAGCAGCCTGATACTTACTTGGTGACACAGAGTGTGTCCCTGCACTGGCTGACAAGCGTCTCTCGGTCATCTTCTCTTTGTGGTCGGACAGTAATTAATTCAAAAGTGTTGCGTCTTGCACAAAATTCTCTGTTGGCTGGTTCTATCTGACGACTGGTACAATTGGCCAGATTTATCCTTCCTATGGGATTCTTTAAAAATAAAAATTTTTAAAGAGTATTAGCAGAAAGTAAACAAGACTATTTAAGTCAGCATTAAGCAGTATTTAAGTTTGTATAAATTTAAAAAGCCATTTTATCCTGTATATTATTGTTTCTTAATAATAAAAGAAGTCAACTAGAGCTCTTAGCCAACTTAAAAAAATAAACTCTGTGTGGAAAACTTTAGAGATACAAAATTAAAAACGAAGCAATCTAATGAAGCCCCATGCACTATCAACATGCTTTAACAATTAGAAACACATTCAGCCCCCTCTGTCCACGGCCATCCCTCCCTCCCTCTCTGTAAACAGAAGCCTAGACGTGCATCTCATCTGTAAATATTGTCAAGGATCTACAAAAGAGAAGGCCAGACGGTGGAGTGCCACAGACCAGAGCTGCACACATCAGCCCAGACTACTCCACAAACCACCTTGAGTCAAAAAATCAGGTTGCAGACCACTACGTACATGTGTTCAGAATTTGCAGCTGCAATAACATATTGCTTAGGAATATGTACACATCCTACCTAATAAAAGAGTAATATGCAAATTGACCCTAACTCTGCCATGCCCACAAGCCATGCCCACCAGCCAATCAGGAGCAAATATGCAAATAAACCCAACTAAGATGGCTACAGCCACAGAGAGCAGGAGGGAGGCTTGAATTTCCCCGGTAACAAAAGAAGCCAAGCTTTCCACCTGCCGTTGCTGGCCTAAGCCTCCACTCAAGGCTACAAAGTTTCAATTATAGAAGGTAAACAAATCCAAACACAAATGGCGGCAGCCACTGAGCTGGAAAGAGCAGGAGGCAAGGGTTGCCCTTGGCAATGGAGGAAGCAAAGCTTCTGCAGCCCTGGCTGGCCTAGGCCTCCGCTCTAGGTTACAAAGTTTCAATTATAGAAGATACACAAACCCCAAAAGAAATGGGTGCCGGTCACAGAGCAAGCAGGAGGCTTGGCTCCGCTCCAGGCTACAAAGTTTCAATTGTAGAAGATACATAAATCCCAGATACCAGGGCCTCTGCTTCAGTCGCCAGGGGGTGTGGTTGGCCTGCAAACCACCACAGGCCCTTCACTCAGGCTGCCCCACACCCAAAGGGAACCCCCACCCTGATCCGGGATACCCTTCAGGGCAAACCAGCTGGCCCCCACCCCTGTACCAGGCCTCTATCCTATCTAATAAAAGAGTAATATGCAGATTGACCATCACGCCAACAAACAAGATGGCTGCCCCCATGTGGTCAAAGATCCTGCCCCCATGTGGACACAAGATGGCCAGCAGGGGTGGGCAGTTGGGAGGGACCAGGCCTGCAAGGGAGGGCAGTTGGGGACAATCAAGCCTGCAGGGGAGGGCAGTTAGGGGTGACCAGGCCTACAGGGAAGGGCAGTTGGGTGGGAACCAGGCCTGTAGGGTAGAGCAGTTGGGAGGGACCAGGCCTGCAGGGGAGGGCAGTTAGGAGCAAACACGCTGGCTGGGGAGCAGTTTGGCATCAATCAGGCTGGCAGGCAGAAGAGGTTAGGGGTAATCAGGAAGGCAGGCAGGCGAGCAGTTGGGAGCCAACAGTCCTGGATTGTGAGAGGGATGTCCGACTGCCCATTTAGGCCCGAAGGATCGGGCGTAAAGGGGCAGTCGGACATCCCTTGAGGGGTCCCAGATTGGAGAGGGTGCAGGCTGGCCTGAGGGACACCCCTGCCCCCCCGTGCACGAATTTCGTGCACCGGGCCCCTAGTATAATAAAAATTAAATAAGCAGGAACACCATTTCAGCATAGGGTCGCCTCTGTAGGGGAGAGTCACATGGGGGCTTCAACTGGACTGAACACGGAGGATGATGGACATTATTCTATATGCCTTTGACTGTCCTAAATAGTTCACAAAGAGTTTTATATAGGATTCACATGGCTACAATGATACTAAAGTAAATTTAATATATTTTTTACTAAAAATGTCAATTAAAAACATTATAAAACATTCTAGGAAGAAAGACAAATATACACTGAGTGGCCAGATTATTATGATCTCTGAACACATAATAATCTGGCCACTCAGTGTATATATCCTATATAATAAAAGGCTAATATGCAAATTGTCCCCTCGACCAGGATTTCGACCAACAGTCAGGCCAGCCAACCACCCATGTCCCCTCCCCATGGCCAGGCTGGCCGGACTCCACCCATGCATGAATTCATGTACCAGGCCTCTAAAAAATACACACACACACACACACACACACACACACACACACAAACATCTCCTATATAATAAAAGGGTAATATGCAAATAGGCCGAATGGCAGAACAACCAAACAACCAACCAAAGTATAATATGCTAATGATATGCTACGCTACTCAAGTGCTCACTATGACGTGCAGTGACCACCAGGGGCAGATGCTCCAACTGGTATGTTAGCTTGCTGCTGGGGTCTGGCCTATTGGGACTGAGTGAGATGGGCCAGGCATGCTCTGGAGTCCTCCTGTGGTCCTTCCCCGGCCAGTCGTGCACTGGTGGGGTCCCTCAGCCTGGCCTGTACCCTCTCGCAATCCAGGACCCTTGGGGGGATGTTGGAGAGCCGGATTCAGCCCGATCCTGCAGGCCACTCCCCTTGGGAGGACACCAGATGCAGGGCTCATGGCTGTCGAGTGCTGCTGTGGCAGTGCAAGCCTCTTCCAATAGGGACTGATTGGGTGCGAGCCCGTGGTAGGCACAGTGGGGCCGGGATGAGCTGGAGCAGCAGGTAGGAGCTGCAGGTGGCATTGGACTGCAGGCTTCAGCCCGATCCCTGCAGGCCACCCAGAGGGATCCCACCCATGCACGAATTTGTGCACCAGGCCTCTAGTGTACACACACACACACACACGCAGTGGCCAGAATATTATGCATTCAGAGATCATAATAATCTGGCCACTCAGTGTATGCCTCACAGTATTTTAAGAGTGGTCAAATCACAGAGAACAAATAAAATATAAAATTTCTGCTCACACACACACACACACACACACACACTTTGCGACAAGCACATTTTCGATGACCTAGTGCAGTGGTCGGCATTACCCTTACCCAGAAGTTTTGACTTCAGGTTAAAGACATTAGTACATTATTTAAATGTTTTTTAAGTGTTTTCCCCTAAGGCAGTGGTCAGGAAACACATTAGTCAACAGAGCGGCAAGCAGCTCTTTGGCCCCTTGAGTGTGGCTCTTCCACAAAATACCACGGCCTGGGCGAGTCTATTTTGAAGAAGTGGCGTTAGAAGAAGTTTAACCTTTTGCACTCGGATGTCGAGTGTGACTCGACACGGTTAGCATTAGAATAAAGGAATCGAGGAAAAAGCAAGCAAGTGCAAAGGGTTAAGTTTAAAAAATTTGGCTCTCAAAAGAAATTTCAGTCATTGTACTGTTGTTATTTGGCTCCGTTGACTAATGAGTTTGCCGACCACTGGCCTAGTGAACAGACTCCCAGGGGAGCGAGTGGGTGGAGCCTGAGGGAGCACTTAGTGAAAGAGCACGTGTAGAGAGGTCAGGGCCTTCCTACCTACCTGCACCCTCAGTCTTACCTTCCGTTTCTCGTCATCGGGGTACGTCCAGTAAGAGATACAGTTTCCAGACAGAATACACCATCTTCGATGCCAGGCACCAAACCCACTCACATCTTCAAATATGGTCTGGAAAAGTTGAGTGAGATCCTGGCTTAATCACTTGGGGATCAGTTAAATGTTAATCCCATTGGCTAAATGTCACTATATTGGAATATGTCCTGCTTCGCAATCTCCCTGCGTGACTTCCATCATGTCTCATCCTCAGTGGTGAGAACCACAGGCTGCTCACACCCAGACATATGCCAGATTTTCAGCAGCATCTACTGGCATTCAGCACTTAAGATCCTCCGTGTGTTAACCTCAAGTAAGTACCTCTACCTAGTATCAGACTTTTTAAAAAATGCTCCCTAAATAAGAGAAAAATACTTCAAGCATTGGAAAGTAAAGTGATTTGAGAATGTCATGCCTTATATATTGAAAAAGACGAATGATAGCTTCTTACGTAGAGGTAATGCAGAAGACTGGCATTTAATTTCTATTTGGTACAACAAAACAGGACTGGAAAAGAGTCAAACAGGTAACTAATAACACGTGGGGCTTTTCCATGGAAGTGCTTTTTCTTAAACAGTGTAAGTAGGAGCTGCTTCCCCCACCCCCACTGTTTTTTAGTCGTAATGGAGCCCTAATTTATGTAAGTCCTTACTGTTAATTTAAGAGAAGAATTCATTTAGACACTATTATATTAAAAAACAAAGCAAGGTAAAAATGCCCCAGTGCCCTAGTCAGGGTGGGCAGGCTTTCTCTGTGAAGGGCAGAGGATAGAGACTTGGATTGTGTGGCTCCTTCATAACCATTCATCCGGCCGCTGCTGCAGTGCAAAGCGCCCACAGACAACATGGAGACCAATGAGCCTGAGTTCTAATGAAACTTTATGGGAACAAACAGTGGGCATACTCGGCTGGCCCTAATATAGATAATCCAAAGGTATCTTTGTGATTTCAAACTGTACTGAGGATTTTCCACCTTGAAATGGTTCAACGAAGCCCCACACCAAACAATAGTGGGAGAGAGAGTCTCCTCCATCCACTAATGTGTGTAATTTTACCAAAAGGTGGCTTGATTAGCAGTGCAATCTCCGGCCCTGGAGGGAAATTACTGTGTGAAGGAATGTCTCCATGATAGAATAAAACCTCAAATTTACTAGCTTAATTAATTAGCTCAAATTCATTAGCTGACTCCAACCATGTGCTCTCTCACCCCACCTTTTTTTCTTTTCCCCAGTTTACCCTCTCTCCTCCCCAAGGCCTAGTTTCTCTAGGCAACACCTGCACACAGCCACCCGAGGGAATAAGAATCTTATTTCAGCCTCATGGACAAAGTTAGCACGAATGACTCCCCAGCGCCCTTCTGTGTTTCTGTCCACCTTTCACATCAGAAAGGTAGCAGACAAGGGGAATTTGATGGAGATGAGTAACACAGTTGTCATTATGCTCTACTCTAATCAGAGAGGAATGACAAGGGGACAGCTTTTGCTTTTTATAGCTGAGAAAACTAAGGGCCAAGGAAGGCCAGTGACAACACCATCACATCGCAGACCACAGGCAGGGACCTGCTAGGCGTCTGGAGTGCCCTTCCCTTGCTGCTCATCAGTCTAGACGGAGCTGGAGGAGCACCACAGGACCACTTATCAAGCCTCTCTAGCTGGTCATTTCCTTCCTTCCAGCTGTCAGGAAGGGAAACTGAACACCTTAAATTTCAACTACCACCTCTATTTTTTTAAAATATATTTTTATTGATTTCAGAGAGGAAGGGAGAGGGAAAGAGAGATAAAACATCAAAGACGAGAGAGAATCATTGATCGACTGCCTCCTGCATGCCCCACACTGGGGATTGTGCCCACAATCCAGGCATGTGCCCTGACCCAGGCATGTACTATGACCTCCTGATTCCTAGGTCGATGATCAACCACTGAGCCACACCAGCTGGGCCCACCTCTACTCTTTATAGAGGGCAGAGGTAATTAAAATGCATTGATTAGACAGGGGACAGAAGTCATTTGGGAGAGTCCTGAGCCCTTTCAGTGAGGATAAGCCTGAAGAATATAACTAGTTAAGAGCTCAGACATTATATGTAAATGAACTAGCTGCCAGAGTCCACCAGTCACAGTCAGTAGGAGACTGGAAAGCGGTGTCTCTAATACAATATGGAAATATTTACATTGAAAGGTCAGTAAGTAAACACTGCCTTCAACCCAAGGATTTATAGACAGGCTTTTCCAAGACTACTAGTGCCACCTGCTGGATTTGCACAAGAGGAAAGCCAGCAGGGAAGCTGGGTTTACCGTTGGCTTGGCCTCGAGGGCTTGCTGGGCAACCCAACTTCTCTTTCTGCACCTTTCACAGCCACTGCGAATGCTTTGTCTCATTCAGGTTCTTGCTTCACAGAGAAAACTGAAGCTACTGAACTTTCCCTACTTCTTGCACCATACCCACCATCGTCCACATATTCTTCACACGTACATTTCTCCTCTGATAACTAAAAAAATTTAATTCTGTACAAACTCAATCATGTGACCATATACTGTGGTTTTGGTCTGATTTCATCTCACTCTCATGATCTTATTTATCCCAGGAATTCTTCCTGAACTGCCTCAATCTCCAACCCTATTAAAAGCTATCCACTTGTATTTGAAGACTCAAGTTGAGCCTAATAAGATGTCAACAAAATCCTTCTTTTATCCTAAAGATCCTGTCAAGTACCACACTCTACTTACCCATCTGCAGCCAAACTGTTTCAAAGAGTTGCTTGCACTCCCATTCCTCACGTCCACTCCCTTATAACCAGTTTATTAACACGCACTCTGTGCTTTCGCCCATGACAGCATTGTATCTATCGCACTTACCTGTCCACTTGTTCTTCTCCCAGCTAAGCTAAAATCTCCTGAGCAGAGGGATTTAGGTTGTTTTCACCTCTAGGGTATTATGAAGATGCTATAGTACATTCCCACACCAGCACAGTCATTGGCATGTAATGGATATGCAAAAGATCTTTGCTGAACCAATTTACCACTGAATCACACAGGCTTTCTTGCCTACGAGAAATCAAGTCTAACCTTCACAAAACAGAAAAAAAGAAAATACATATAGATTACTTACTAGAAAACCTTTTTCTTCAACACTTGAATTCACTTGACATTTTATTTTTAAATAAATATGACCTTCCAAAGGAGATAAAAAGGGCACCTGTGAAGAAAGACAGTAAATTATTTGCAAAACACTTTCAGACTGGCATTTTTCTTGATAAGAGTAATCATGAACAGAGAGCATTGTGCCGTGAAAACACACTACTTTCTAAAGCGGGAATATAAACTAAGTGGCCAAAAAGCCACTGGTTCCTCAGCAGCAAATGCTTTTGAAGAATAAACACATTCAAATTAGAACTGGTAAAAACAAAACCCTTAGTCCCAGTTAACATGATCAAGAAAACACAGGAGAATACAAGTGCTTATCCATTCTCCATCAATGCACTCAATAGGAGACTGGATAAACCAACTGGTATAGTTATACAACAAAACATTACTCAAAAGTAAGTAACAGTGAACTACAGATTTAAAAAGTTGATCCTCAAATTCATATGAAATTGCAAGAGGTCCCAAACAAGCAAAACAATCTTAAAAAAGAAAAACAAAGCTGGAAGAACCATACTTCCCAATTGCAAAACTTAATTCAAAGCTGCCATAATTAAAACAGTGTGGTATTGGCATAAGAATAGACATATAGACAAGAATAGAACTGCAAGTTCAGAAATAAACCCATACTTCTTATAGCCAATTGATTTTCAATAGGGTACCAAAACCATTAATAAAGAAAGAGCAATCTTTTCACAAATGGGGTTGGGAAATTGGATATCCACATGCAAAAGAATGAAGTTGGATATACTTCATATCATATATAAAAAATTAACTCAAAATGAATCAATAATCTACATATGAGAGCTACTAATAAAACCTTAAAAGTCTTAGAAAAAAACCCATAAAGGTAAATAATAAATGATCATGAATTTGGCAACATTCTCAGATATGATACCAAATGCAGGAGCAACAACAGAAAAAATCAGAGAAATTAGGCTTCATCAAAATTCAAAACTTTTCAGGATGCAGATTCCTCAAAAAATTAAAGATAGAAATACCATATAATCTAACAATCCCACTTCTGGGAATTTATCCGAAAGAATTGAAATCAGGTCCTGAAAGGGATATTTGCACTCCCAGGTTCATTATAGCATCTTCATAATACCCTAGAGGTGAAAACAACCTAAATGCCCATCGACAGATGAACGGATACTGGAAATGTGGTGCAGTCTTCTCCTTCCGCCCCATTTCTGAGTATAAAAACTACTCTAAAGTTTGTCTTTTAGGCTTTGAAACTCCCCTGTGCTTCTTTTCTCATGTGCCCTAACCCACAGCCCACACCTGTACATAGCAGATTCTTGAGGGTGACTGTTGTGTCTTTTTATTGGCTGTTCCCATACCTACTGCCAAATCATACCCAGACATTAAACAAATGTTTGCTAAAAGAACACTGTTTGGGCAAATAAATACCCAGAGTTCCTTACTGAAAAAAATAAAAAATAAATATGGTATATAGATACAATGGAATTATTTAGCCATAAAAAAGGAAATTCTGTCAGATGCTATAATATGGATGAGCTTTGAGTAAATTATATTAAGTGAAATAAGCCAGTCACAGAAGGACAGATACTTCCTGGTTCCACACATATACCTGGAAGTATATATCATGTATATACCTGAAGTAGCCAAGCTCATAGAAGCAGAAAGTAGACTAGGTGTTGCAGGGGCAGTTTAAAAAACAAAACAAGCCATGAGCCAGATTTAACCTGTAGGCTAAAAGTTTGCCTGGTCTTATGGTAGACTAAGCCCAACCATATTGGTACTGCATTAAATATAAATGGACTAAACACACCAATGAAAAGACAAAAGATTGTCACACCAAATAACAAAATATGACCATAAAATACATTTATACACAAATTTGACATATATGGTCACAGACGTATTGAGAATAAAGGATGGAAAAGATAGAACATACAAACACTAATCATGAGAAAGTTGTTTTGGCTATTAATAGCAGATAAAATACTAGTAGACTTTAAGATAAAGATTATCAGAGATAAAGTGAATAATTCATCAAGATGATATAATAATCTTAAATGTTCATGGACCTAATATGTAGCTTTAAAATACAGGAAACAGCCCTAACCGGTTTGGCTCAGTGGATAGAGCATCGGCCTGAGGACTGAAGGGTCCCAGGTTCGATTCCAGTCAAGGACATGTACCTTGATTGCGGGCACATCCCCAGTAGGGGGTGTGCAGGAGGCAGCTGATCAATGTTTCTCTCTCATGGATGTTTCTAACTATCCCTCTCCCTTCCTCTCTGTAAAAAAAAATCAATAAAATATATTTTTAAAATAATAAAATAAAATACAGGAAACATAAATTGACAAAACAAGAATTAAGTGTCTAAATTGAGACTATGTTGTTCTCACTAGTTGGAATGTGGGGGGATTGGTATTTTTTTTTTCAAATAAAATCCTGCTGTTTATGTAGCATGAAAAACATTCACACAATAGAGTATACAGATGTCATAATATAATGTTGTATACCTGAAATCTATGTTATTAACCAATGTTACCCCAATAAATTTACTAAAAAATTTTTTTAAATAAACATTTACATAAATATGTATAAATGTATCATTCTTATCAACATATTACTAGTTAGTGAAGACACTTCCTGTCAAAAATATCTTAAATTATAAAAGCTGCTTAAGTCTATGTAAGAATTTTAAAAGATTTAGAATTTAAAGATTATAACAAACATGAGAAATTCAATTGGAGAGGTTGAGTCATTAGAGTAAAATGGCTAATATACATATATTTATTGATATTGACTTATGGTCAAGAAAGAATGATGTTAATGTCTGTCATTCCTGCTGTCCAGTGAAAAAGAATGATCTCCTAGTTGGAATAATCTTAGTTCAGTCTAAATAATTTTTTTAAAAAGAGAGTGGAAGAGAAGGGAAGAGACAGAGAGAAACATCAATGTGAGAGAGACAAGGGTTCGAGCCTGCAACCGAGGCACATGCCCTTGATCAGAATCGAACCCAGGACCCTTCAGTCCTTGGGATGACACTCTAATCACTGAGCCAAACCAAGTTAGGGCACAGTCTAAATTTTAGTTTTAATTGTAAGGTTAGTTTCCAACAATTTAATCTTCTCTTGGCCAAAAAGTATAGATTTAAATGGATTAATTCCATTAGACAAACCTGGAAGTTTCTGGATTTAAAAGGGAACCACAGCCGGAACCGGTTTGGCTCAGTGGATAGAGCGTCGGCCTGCGGACTCAAGGGTCCCGGGTTCGATTCCCGTCAAGGGCGTGTACCTTGGTTGCGGGCACATCTCCAATAGGGGATGTGCAAGAGGCAGCCGATAGATGTTTCTAACTCTCTATCCCTCTCTCTTCCTCTCTGTAAAAAATCAATAAAAAATATATTTAAAAAAAGAAAAAAAGGGAACCATAATGTAGAATTAAAACATCGCCTATCTCATTATCTTATTTGTTATAAATTCCCTTCCCTTTTTCTTTTCCATACAGTCAGTTTTAAGTTTCTTATCCTCTCAATGCTAAGAAAGAGAATTCCATTGTTTTGCAGAATGCTGCTGGTAAAAAGAATCTCAGAGAGATAAAAGGAAAAGGGTCCCTCTTACTCTACAACTGTGGAAGTAGACAATGTTCTTGGTTAGAAGCTTGCTCTGAAAGAGTGAATTGAGAATATTCACAAGAGTCGATGTTACTACCCCTTGTTGAGTTTGGAGAGATATGAAAATGTCTGAGTCTATTCTGTTTTCTGTTGAACAAAAGGGTATTTTAAGAATACTGTTAAGAGCTGTAAAATGTAACCTATAACCAGGGCGACTGTGTAATTTTTATACACTGGGATATTTCTGAGAAAGAAGGGGACACCATTAATCATTACACCAGGCCAAAGGCATACACCAGAACACCTCTGTGCACACCAGAACTCTAACCACTCTTCCTGTGACCTCAAAATTCTACAAAATTCTAACTGGTTGCCCTAAAGCCGTTTAAACTGACATCTCTGCTTCCTGGACAGCAGAACTATCTATGAGGTTTCTTTAAGTCAGAACATGAGCTGTGGGATGTCCATCTTCCTTTATCCAAAACATGTAATAAAACCTGTGAGTATTTTTTAAAACAACAAAAAACCTATGACTATTTTGGATTGGTTATTCAAAGGAAAGAAAGTCCTTGAGAGTCTGTGACACATTAAGATTCACAATTTGAATTCCAGGATGCCAGACTTCACATCAGATATCTGTAACCTCAACTAAGAAGGTAATCTCCTGTTAGTGGTGCCCTAAATCTCTAGAGCAAACAGTCTGGATTAACCTCAAAGATAATTCTATTCTGAAGGGATCTCAGAGATAACTGTTGTATTATTGGTCAAGGCACCAGTAAAATAGGCCAACACTCCCTTGTACCGATAGTATCTGCTAAGATATGGGACATTTGTTTACTCTCTCAAAATTAATTAAATAGCATAATTATATGAGCATAAAAGGTCTTCCATTTTTCCCAATTTAAAGAACACCTAAACATAACTATCTTAAATATTCTTTTATATCAACTACAAACAATTAGAACAAATATTTGCTTTCCCCTGGCACTTACAAAAAGTACATTTGAGACAAATCTGACATCAAAATTGTGTTGTATGTGAAAGAGACTTTAGAGTATTAGAGACAACCAATTAAATAAAATGATTTTGCACTCAATCACATGGTTGCCTATTTAAGTTATGAATTCAAAAGAATTAAGAGAATAGAAATATTTTGCGACATTTTGAATTAAAATGACAGACCAAAAAAATTTCAAAAAGCAAACATTCTATATTTAACGTGTTACTGAAATCCCCTCCAATTTAGAGATTAATGAAATCTCTCACACATGTAGAAATTGGCTTTGTGACAGACAACATCGAGTAAGGAATACAGTTCACAGAATCCCAGTTCTTACGTTTAATCTGCAAATCTTGTTTTAATAATAAATAAAATAAAATAATCCTGTCCAGCATTTTATAAATTAGCATTTCTAAATACCCACAAAATGCTTGCAATTGACCTTCACAAGGATATTAAAAATCCTTTTAAAAATCTAAAATATATTATTTTACTTAGTATAATTTTAATGTTAAATTCATTTTAATTTAAAAATTATAAACAAAGTATCATCTACATAGCAATATGCCTACTGCGAATTGTGACCAAAAAAGTTTTCTACTTAAAGCATCACCAATAGCTCTTTCAATATATGGGAGGTAAACAATCTTGAATAAATTTAATTTGTTATTTTAGTACCCAGAAAATCAACGTTGAAGTGACTACAGAATCTGAATGAATTAAAACATGAGAAAAGAATGTAGGAGGAAACCCAACACCAAAGATGAATGAAGAAAACAGAGAACAAAGTAAAGATGCCCAACTGCAAGAGACTTAAGAATAATGGATATAACGCCCTTAATTATTCAAAATAACCAAGAAGGCACAAGAGTGGTTAGTGAAACAAACGCATATAGGCCAAAACTTAAGGATTGATTTTTAAGCTTGTTAGTTTCAAGCAAAGAAAAAATGGCAACCTTTTCCTGGAACAAATAGCCCAGTAGCTCTCGCTCTTTTACATCATAATTTATCTAAAACAAACAAAATAAAAGACAAAGAGAAAAAAAAACCCAGGATCACTCAATTTGTTAAACTAGCTGAGTCACTAAGTAAAAAGGTACAAGAATCTTTTAAATAAACATATTAAAAAAAATACACTTACGCATTAACAATAATCAAAATTTCAAATATAGCCTATCAACTACAAGAAAGATTTCATGGAATTCTAAAGCTATGAGAAATGAAGTGGCTTTGTTCAATGTTAAAAGAGGAAATTCCTAGCAGGGCCAACACTAACTAGGCCTCCTAATGTGTAATGCTTCATCTCAACATTCTAACTACAAAAAGCTTTTATAATATTTAAAAATTCCCCTGAGTTATGAAGCAGGGGTCAACCCAAGAATTAAAGTTTACTTCTAGTTCTCTCATTCCTTAAAATGGTCTTGTGGGTTATTAAAAGTTTAGTCATATCACATTATGGTGAAAAGCACTCAGTGATATTACGCAGATCTGAATGCTGATGCTTTAAACTTGGGGAGGAACGTGTGGGAAGGAACTCCCTTAGATTCCTGGGTACTTGTCTAAGAAATTAACCTATCTTTCCCTATCTTATCAAAACTAAATCTAAAGCCCTAGTCGGATTGGCTCAGTGGATAGAGCTTGGCCTGCGAACTGAAGGGTCCCAGGTTCAATTCTGGTCAAGGGCATTATGCTCAGGTTGCAGGCTCGATCCCCGGTGTGGGGCATGTAGGAGGCAGACAATCGATGATTCTCTCTCATCATTGATATGTCTATCTCTCTCTCCCTCTCCCTTCCACTCTGAAATCAATAAAAATATATATTTATAAAAAACAACACTAAATCTATAAACTACCATTCATTTTGAAATATGGGTTCCAATGGGCAAGTGGCTATGTTTAAAACTGTAAGCTTAACATCTAAGAGCAAGAAGTAATACGTCCAGTTAATTAAAAAAGTCACAGGGGTGTAAAGTACAGCACAGGGAATATTGTCAATAATGTTGTAACAACCATGTATGGCTTTAGACGGGTATTAGACTTATCAGGGGATCACTTCATTAGGTATATAGATGTCTAATCGCTACGTTGTACACCAGAAACTAATATAATATTGTACGTCAACTGTAATTGAAAAATAAATCTTAAAAAAAGTAACACTTCTTTAATCAGAACTGACATTTAGAATAAATCTTAAAAAAAAGTAACACTTCTTTAATCAGAACTGACATTTAGCATGCAGTACTTTCAGGATTTAACTGTTAAGATACAAGGGAAAAATATTTCCAACATCAAAAAATGTATCATGTAGGTACACCAATGCCTTGTTAAAATGTACAATTCTAAGAACACACTTGCAGTCAAAGATTTTAATATTTGAAAGTACTGGGGCATTTCCACTGACCTAATTTTTCTAAAAATAAATAAACAAATAAATTCGGGTTACCTTGTCCAGAGGGAACTTCGTGTTTCCTACTGAAGATAAGGACAGCGTGTAAGAACCAACAAGGATGAAGTTGCTGGTGCGCACAGCATGGAGCCCGCC
The DNA here is from genome assembly GCA_025583905.1 of Ia io. Classification (NCBI taxonomy): domain Eukaryota; kingdom Metazoa; phylum Chordata; class Mammalia; order Chiroptera; family Vespertilionidae; genus Ia; species Ia io. The sequence continues at coordinate 78,384,734 of JAJQQW010000016.1, read as the reverse complement.
CGGGCTGGCCATCACTGGAGAGAGAGGGGCTGGGGCTTAGTTCGGAGTGACTTCCCTAAGTGTAAATCACTCCTCACCTCACCCAACACAATGACATTAACCTGCCACAGAGAAAACTGCATTTCCCTCCATCTCCAAATAGGGAGGAAAAATATCACATTTGCTAGAGACAGCAAACTGTTACGTATTTTATATTTAACTATAGTAGAGTTTAGGCCCATCTGAATATTTTGGCCTATATGTGTTTGTTTCACTAACCACTCTTGTGCCTTCTTGGTTATTTTGGGACAGACAGGTTTTTAAAGAGACAGAACCTCAAAATGTGTGCATAAAATGCATAGGAATGAGAGAGCAGACTCCCTTGCCATAGTCTAGGTGGCATACTTAGCAGCACAGACGATGCTGCACGGTGCTTCTTAGTTACTCTGTACCAAGAAGAGACCAAAAGCCCAAAGCGGGTGAGAGAAACCAGCCCAACCCTAACCCCTGCCTAAAGCCGTTCTAGAAGGCCCTTCCCGGGCTTACGGGTACCCCACTTCCCACTGTGCTAGGAAGATGCTTTTCTGACATGATTCAATGCCAGTCATGGTCAGTAAAGGTAACAGAGGTCAACTCCACAGTGTTGACAGCAGGACAGCATGAGCCGGGTGACGAGCACTGCTCCCGCTGCAGGGGTCACGTGACCAGCCTCATGGGCGCTGCTGCCAGGGCCTGAGAGATGTGTGGCATGTGACAACAGCGACCGGACAGTAATCTCACGTGGTGCTAAACCACATAGAAAATGTCTTTCCAAGGAGACTATGCTGAACACCCATCAACCGAGATGGCTGCACGTGCGATTACGCAATTGCTTAGTTAGCTCTTTTCCTTATTCTAGTGTTTCCAACAGTTCAAGATCCACTCACCTGAAGAATGAAGGGTGCCTTTCTAAAAGAGTGTGAAGAAGAAACAAGTTATTTTCTTGATTAGATATAAAGATTTGAATATTAAATACAAAACTCTTTAACACTGCAAGAACTACATTTCAGAACACATTTTTTTCTACATAAAAATGAGGTCCCCTCCCTCCCCCAGTAGTATATTTTAAAGATTTCCAAAGTGCTAAGGGTTTAGAAATGATTAACCAATTCACAATCATATGTGTAATAGGAAGATTTCACAAGGAGGCTCAATTTTAAAAAATTCTACTTACTGTAGTTCTAGATGTGAGAAGTCGCTTTGGAGTGATAGCCTAAAAGAAAACATCAGAATATTTTCTATTAAACATTACAATTTAGAGTTTAAAAATAACCAATCTTAAGACATTCCCACATAGAAAATAATCCTTAAATATGAATATTCTTGAATCTTTTATTAAGGTATTACCCATACTGACACTCTTTCTCTGTTTAAGCTAAATAAAATTCTTTTAAATGATGGCTTGAAAAAGAACAGAAGAGCAAAGAGCAGGAAGAATGAGAAGCCAGTTGGAGTCCTGTCCCCACACCTCTGCTAAGCCCTGGTGCAGAGGACATAGAGACCAGACTCCAGGGAAGGCTGGGGAAGGCAAAGCGGTAATACAAGTAAGCTGTCAAAGAACAGAGAACAGAATCATCAAGCCGAGTGCATGAGGAGCTATACTTAGGATTATAAGTTTACGTCAGTGCTCATACCTAAGAAATGCAGTACCTGAAATTTAGGGCATAAAAATGGTCCAAAAACTTGATAATCATTAAAAATTATACATATGGAAACTGGTATTGGATCTGTGGTTTCTGATTATTATAATTTACTGGGTTTCTTTCATCCCCACCTTGGATTTGTATGACTTTTTCTTCTTATCTGGCACTGAGGGATCTTTCTTTTGCACCTAATACACAAATGGAAAGCATAACTAGTTTAAATCTGTTACCTTTAAGACAATATACTAGTAGTTATTTTAGAGAGCTTTAACTGCTTACCAAGCTGTAAACTTCAATACTGATTTCAAAGTCATTGGACACATCTTCCCTGAAAACACAAAGCATTAAAACTATAAGGAAAACACCAAGCTATGGCCCAGGATGATGCCACCACACTGTTAAAAGACTCTGAGAGCAAAAGAATTCACCGTGTTTCCACTAAAGACAATAGCTATCAACCACTTAAGAATATAAAAATTGGTAAGAACAGTCAATTTTTTCCTATAATACAAGTCAAATATTTTCTTTAGTAATTTACAACTCAAGATCTTCAATAATAAGGGTAATTTTTTTCAAACTCAATTTTGATTTGTTTCAAAATAAGTCTGTGACACTAAATACGTTCTCTCACTGAGATTGGATATTAAGTACGTAATGAGATTTAAAGCATACGTAAAAAATTATGATCAATGTTTTTATAGGCATATGTATATCTACACACAAACAGATTTTAAAATACTTCAAAACGTTAAACACCTGCAATCACGTGGAAGCAGCATTCTACTCAATGGAAAGAAATGTCAGAAACAGAAGAGTTAAGCCAACCAATTGGAAACTGAGCTATGTGAGCACATAAAAAGAAGGACCACTCTGCACGTCACGGGATCAGCCCACCTGTGTGCTGAGACTGTATTAACTGCTGAAGGGAAAGGTGCGCCGCTGACCGCCTGGTTACTCACAGAGTGTACGTGGTGGAGAATGTCAGGGCATCGCCATTCAGAGAAGTGGCAGTGCTTGCCAGCGGGGTGGCCACCATGTTCTCGGCGCCTGCCTTCAGGATGATCAGGAAGGAGTAAGTTGCTGCATCTGCAGGAAGGAATCACATCACAGAATCAGATCAAGTAGAATCGGATGTAGGTAACCAGCATTCTGAAGACCAGAGGAATAAAGGAATACTGCACTGATTTACATAAAATTCATTGAAAATTTTCTAAAATCAACTTTCCAGACACAAAGGTAAGTAAGACATAAGCAGATGGTCCTAATTCTGGAATAAGCCTCATCACGGACTCTCCCATTATGGGAATCACAATAACTTCACTCCACACCCCTCCAATTCTGCTGGCTTCGCGTTTTACCTAGTGACCCCTAGTTCTTGAGCTAATAGTGTACAACTCAATGGTATGTACCTGAACATGTATCTGAGTATGTACTACTGTGTTTCAAAACTGAGATCAAAATACTATACTTGTGAAAGTTCCTCAGAGATAAATTCTAAAGAAAACATGAACTATTTCTTCACTATCTGTCATTAAAGAACCACAGATTTCAAGGTACACATTAAATGACCACAGATTTCAAGGTACACATTAAATGACCACAGATTTCAAGGTACACATTAAATGACCACAGATTTCTGCCCACAGCCCACCAAAATCGGACAACAGCAAGAATTAGAACTCAGGTCACCTCTTTCCTGCCAAAATGCTCAAACCTGGAAAGGACCCTCTTTACTTTCCCCGCACCTCAAATTCACTTCTCATCTAGTCCAGGCTTCCTCTCTCTCAAAGAGAATGTCTCACACAAAAATTTAAATAAACCTTAAAAAGCATCCGAACTTTAATAAAACACTCATTTTCTTAAGCTTGCTATAATCACCCTGCCTGTCTTCAGATCCTCGTGCCACATTCTCCTTTACCCACTGTCTTTATAATGACTTTTAGGAGAAGATGTAGTTTAGAAAAGTTTACTTATTCAATCTAGAGGGGCAAAAGGGAGTAAAAGTTCAATACAAGCATATCCACTGTGGGGCTCTTACTCCCCCAAATTCTATAAATTCAGAATTCATAGAACAAATTTCTATAACGGGATGAATTTCACATAGAATAAAGTAAGTAAAATGAGTCATTTTAGATGCCCCAAATACTTTCCACAATAAAATTAATGAAACTGATTGCTATGTCAGGATAACTCATCTCAGGAAAATGATTTATGTTCAAAATTATGTTTAACTAGCTTACTTTCAGTTAGAGCTTTGTTGTTATGTGGAACAGTGAGTTCCCGTATGAGCTGTCGTTGGTTATTCTTACACACATGTTCACAAAAGGATCTAAAGACCCAAGACACGAGCTTTGTAGCTTTATACATGCTCTCCATTGTTCCCATTCGCACAATTCCAAGCTAGGTGAGGTTCAAATCACACATACGATCTAGAAGGCAGGCAAGTGAAAATCTCCGCACCTGGTTTCTGAGCTGTGCTGCAGACAAAATCTGCCTTGAGAGGCAAACGGATTTCTGACAAAGTGACTGACCCTTTGGACGGGACAAATTCACTTTGGGAGAGGAGACCAGCCTTATTCTTCCTCTGAGGTCCTCCACTCTTCAGCTCATTCAGCTCGTCCATCAAAAGTGTTCTCTTCTCAGCTATGTAAAACGATGCAAGTTAGTAATTCAAATATTAAAAGTTACAACTATTTCTAAATGAGACCAATTATGTGGCAATAGTACAGAAGCCCAAAGACGAAATCAGTAACTTTCTTTATAGAAACAGGTGGAGGTAGTTGGAAAAACCTTAACTGGTCATCTGTTTACCAAGTTCCAATAATTTAATGCTTCCACTACTGGTCAGTTTTCTTGTGCGGTATAATCTTTCCACCGTTCATCACCACACGTACATACACACACAACAAAACTCACACCCTTTTTTAGCTACAGATAGATAGGTAGGTACAGAGAGAGTGTGGGGATGTAAATATATCCATATATTCATTCTCGGCATACTCTGCACAACTGCATGCCTTCAAAAGCTTTCCCATTTCTTTTGTCCTTTCATGCAAACTACATCTCCTTTTGCATGGCAGGTGTCCACAGACGTTATCCAGAACAAAAAGCAGATGGACTGAACCAGGTTATCAGAAAAGGCCCTGTCTCTACAATGAGAGTGTCAACCCACTCGAGGTGAAGTGAGTGTGTCCTGGCTAAGCCTGCTGGGACTGCCTGGGTCTCACGCACTTGCGATCAGAAGCAGCCTTTCCGCCTCGGCTTCTTCCAGGGACCCCTTCCCGTGCTCCTCATCCACACAGCAGTTCAGGGCCTGGCTGGCCTGGTAGATCACCGTCTGCTGCAAGTTGATTTCATTGTTGAGTTCCTGGTGAGACCCACGAGAGGAGAGAAAACCCACATTCTCAGTCACCACTTGCACTTACTGAAACTTGAATTATAACCAATCTGATTCAATAATTTCCAAAATTTCCAGAAAGTCCAAATGTTAGTTTCACCATTCAAGTTTCTAGACTCTGTACCAGGAGCATTTAACATACCGTAATAATTACACTATCAACATTCTTCCTTACGAAAAGACTTTCAATCATACTTACTAAAATTATAATTGGGGCAATGTCCAACAAAGTCACACCCTTTTTTAGCTACAGATGGATAGGTCGGTACAGAGAGAGAGTGTGGGGATGTAAATATATTCATATATTCATTCTCAGCACACTCTGCACAGCTGCATGCCTTCAAATGCATCCCAGTCTAGAGACAGAGATTATCTAACTCATGTTATTTAAATTACATGTATGGTGTAATTTTTTAATGTCTTCCTTAGAGTAAAAGAATATTTAAGAACAAAATAAATTGCACATTTCACCATCATCTAATTTATAGTTACACTTTAAGGATATTTAGGACAAACACGTTTAAAAATAAATATTTCAATAATATCAAACAAGTTTCCAACTTTTCTAATAAAGAGAGCCTTTCTCCAATTAAACTGAATTCAAGAGCAACTGCTGAGGTGAGGGTGTCAGGCATCAGACACTGTCCCAGGCCCTCAGGGCACAGAGAGGGAAAGGCTGGGCCTCGTGCTCAAGCTCAGTCTCGTGAAAGAACCACCACAAACCCCGTCCATGGAAGTACACACCTGCATTTTCTGCTTGACGTTAACCTGACCAGGAAAGACGCTCTTTTCTTCAGCATTCTTTTTTCCCTCCAATTTTGAAGTAGCATCTTCCTTCCGAACAATCTGCTTAATTGAAGGACGGTCTGTTTCTTTGATTCTCTGAGATCTGTACGCATCGATGCTTCAGGAAACAGTTACACTCTGTTAGAAATCCAGCAACACACTAGCACTACTTTTTATTCAGCATTTCAGCAGAACTGGATACTGATGCTACAACATGTCAGCAGAACACTTCACCAGAACGGGAAATGCCACTGGGCAAAAGAGAAGCTGACAGAAGTGATTCCGAAGTTTTTTGCAAGTTAACTATTAGTAACATAATTACCAGGAATCCAACTTGTTGTATCCATCGAAACCATGACCCTTAGTGAGTGAATGCCCCCGCCCTCCAAATGTTCTCACCTGTAGAGAAGGTCACGATCCTCAGAACCAATGCTATCCCCAGACTCGGCCCGAGGGACACGGGTTCTCTGGAACTTTCCTGGTTTTGGACTCTCATCATGTGTGCTACTGCCCTTCAGTTCCAATCTAGGCGAGGAAGCGAAACTCTGCAGGGAAGCAGTGGGTATTAATAGGTTTTAGGGATGCCAATTAATTCTAAATAATAACTCTGAGGAACTGAATGAATTCTCTATATGAGGAAATAAATATCGCACAAGTCAACTGATTCATCGTAAAAACAAAACAAACTAAACCAAATTTCTAAAGAATAAATAAATAAAAGTTGAAAGGTAGCTAAAACCTAAATTCATAACCCTCTTTAGGAACAGTTCTAATTGAATCCATTTCCAAACAAAGCTGCAGTTATTCAATATAGGATGATAGCTAATAATATAGCTCGCTCTCATAAATGTTAGTTATCTGTCTGGTGCCAAGTACCAATATACTAATATGTCTTAATATTCACATCAACCCCAAGATGCAGGTACTATTTTTAACCGCATTTAACAGGTGAGTGGATGTGACAGAGGTTCAATGATCTGACCAATAAACATCAGGAAATGGCAGAGCCAGGGTTTGGGCCCCAATGCCTGGCCTTTAACCCACGTTAGTTTGGATTCTATCTAAGGTCAAAGGAACCATGGAAGACTTTTAAGCTCTCTTTCAAGAGCATTCAAGTCAGGTTTGCAGACTCCCCTGGCTCCAGAGTTCTAAATCCCCATGTACCCACTAAAACAAAAGGGGACCCCATGCTGCTTGGTTTCTTCATGTCCCGAGCCTGGCTCCTCTTTTCTTACCTCTGGACTTACCACGCCGACTGTCTGTGCCAGCGGAGCAAGCAGCGACATCGAGGAGATATTCAGGGCATCCTCCTGGTCCTCCCCGCTCTCGGCTCCCGCCTGGCCCAGCTGTTCTGGGCTCCTGGCCGCATCTAGCTCGCCTTCCTGCAGGACATCACTGAAGATGTCGTTAATCACTTTTGAACTATTGATGTCATCCTCGTCGTCCACGCTCATCTCGATTTCACGTACCACTTCTGAAAGATATTTAAATAAGTGAATGCTGTGATCCAGGCCTTTAAAAATTAGAGGGAGAGCAGAAAAGATCTAACATTCACATGCTTACTAAATAAATGGGGGAAAGCCCTGATGAAAAGCACCTCCTAAACAAAAAATAATAATAAAATTTACTAACATATGAAACCAAAATTATTTTTAAATTTCTAGTAATAGTTTCTTACCAATAAAAGTGGAAATTATCAAAAGCTGATCCAATGCTTTGGGTGTGAGAAAGATTATTAAGAACTCAGGATTGGAGCCAAAAGCTCCAGACGTATAAAACATGTTCTTTCAATGCTCAGTTGGGTGTGTGGAAAGGGTCCCAGGTTAAGGGCATGTAAGACATCCCCAGTCAAGGACTGATCGAGCCAAAAGCTCCTCTCTATCCCTCTCTCTTCCTCTCTGTAAAAACATGTTCTTTCTTTCAAACGACTCTCCTATGGTGGGAGCTGCCCTTGGAGGCGGCAGTCACCAACAGGAAACATTAGTGTCACCTAGGGCAGGATTCACAGGTGCCTTCAGGGCCACTAGCTCCCCAACAGTACATGGAGGTGCCAGGCAGTGCACTCCCTCCCCTGTGACAGGCCAGGGTAGGCTCGACCACGTTTTCACAGGCTCCGTACCCTAAAGATAACTGTTTCAGTCCTCTATCTCTATGGAGGCTAGAGTACTTCTTCGTAGTTAAGAGAGAGAGAGAGAGAGAGAGAGAGAGAGACTATAAAATCACAAGCCACTTAGAAATATAGAACACTGGCCTGGCTGGCGTGGCTCAGTGGTTGAGCATGGACCGATGAATCAGGAGGTCAAGGTTCGATTCCTGGTCAGGCCACATGCTCGGGTTGTGAGCTTGATCCCCAGTAGGGGGCGTGCAGGAGGCAGCTAATCAATGATTCTCTCTCATCATTGATGTTTCTATCTCTCTCTCCCTCTCCCTTCCTCTCTGAAATCAATTTTTTAAAAAAAATTTTTAAGAAATGTAAAACAGCATATAGTGGAATATGTGCTTCTACTGTTTTATTATTTCTCATAACATGTTCAGTGCTAGAAAGAAATAAAGAATAAAAACCAACCTGTCTGCTGCTCAACCTTTGGGTCTGATGTTACTTTTAAAGACTTTTCCTCTTCTAAAAACAATGTTATTTTCAAAGGGCTAGACTTCGTCATTTCACATTCAGTGAAACCTAAAAAAGTTTTAGAGAAAACCACATTAATATTATAAGAACCCGGAACTTTTTGGTTATAGAATCTTCTGTATCTTTTTTTATTACAAAACTGCATTTCATATTTAGAAATGTACAGAGAATACCCCCAAACGCCTGCCCTCTCCTACCTCCCCATTTCTCTCTCCAGGAGGAAGGGACACCGATAGACCAGGCTATGGTTTGTTCCTCAGTTTCCCCCTGTGGTGATCTATGTGAGCAGCCTTTTATTTTATCAGCAGGTGGTCACACTCTCATGCTGTTCTGCAATTTGTTCTTTACTTTTTTAAAAAAGTGCCGATAAAAACACTTAAAAAGGGTACAGGGTGGAGAGGGTCAAAATGGGAAACAAGGGGACATCTGTAATACTTCCAGCAATAAAGATATATTAAAAAAACACACACTGAAAAAAAAGTAGCAACAGAAGGAAACGACCCCTCTTTATGAAAAGCCCCCAGCTAACACCATCCCCTGTGAAGGACTGAAAGCTCTTCCTCTAAGATCAGGAACAAGACAAAGAAGCCACTCTCACCACTTCCGGTCAGCAAAGCTTCGGAAGCCCCAGTCCAGCAGGGGCACATGTGATTACATGGATTTAGCACAATTTACTCAAAGCTTCTGCTGACTGCCTTAGGTCGTGTATTATCATGACACGCAGCTACAATCATCTCTTTGCACACAGCACATCTTTGCACACTGGTTCCAACTTGCACACACTTGCAGAGAAGCTGACTTACAGAGCATGCACACCTCACAGTTCAACAGATACTACAAGTTGCAGTATTATCACTCGCGTCAAGAGGCTGAATTCTCACTCTGGAAAGAACTGAGAGAAGCATAGCGTGGCCAGAAGTGAAAAGTGGTGGACATGAAGGCATGGATCTGCCTTTTTACACTAGAGCAGCGTTTCTGACTTCCAACCCCGTTTCCAGAACTCTGGTGGACCGAGAGCGCCAGGGCAGTGAAGTACGGGAGGAAGCGCCGACCTGCGGGCTCTGTGCTGGGGGGCTGCGCTGGAGTCTGCTTTCCTGCCGCCTTTTCCTTTTCTCTTACTGGACGTGACGGGGCATTTGAAACAACTTGATGTTTTCTGAGGGGAGTGTTCTGAGAGTGAATTTCCTGCAAAAAGAAGTGAAGAGATACATTTTACTCCTCAAAACAACAGACTTTTGTCTTTTTATGTGTCATTAAATGAAACAAACCACAGTCATTGCTCTACATAAGCTTCCTCAGAACAAAACAGACAATGCGTGTGAAAGGCCCAGCAGTTCAGAACACGAGGCTGTGGCGCTAGTTCGAGTTCTGGGATTCTCAGGATGTGAGTCACTGAGACCAGGAGGCAAGGGAGAATGGAAATCTGCATCAGGTTCAGCTTTAGAGAAACCGATTCCTGTGAAAGTCAGGTGTGAAGGAAACAACTCCCCCGTATCACTCATCACAGCCCACATCTGTAAAACTAGGGATGCCCTGGCAGGGTTGCTCAGTGGTTAGAGTATCGGTCCGCAGAATGAAGGGTCCCAGGTTCAATTCCAGTCAAGGGCACATACCTGGGTTGCAGGCTCAAGCCCCAGCCCTGATCAGGGGCACGTGAGGGAGGCAACCAATTGGTGAATCTCTTTCTCTGTCTCTCCCCACTCCCTTCCACTCTCTCTAAAAATCAATGGGGAAAAAATTATCCTTAAGTGAGGATTAACAAAAAACAACAACTAGGGACAGTTCCTACCTCCAGATTCTACTTACCAGTTACTCTGTGGGTAAAATGCAACGAAAACAACACAGGACAAAACAGATCATAAGAAAAGAAAAAAAAGAGGTCTTCCCGATGTGGTTCAGTGGTTGAGTGTCAACCCATGAACCAAGAGGTCACTGGATCGATTCCCGGTCAGGGCACATGCCCAGGGTTGTGGGTTCAATCCTGCGGGGGGGAGGGGGGCGGGGAGGAAGGGAGGTGCAGGAGACAGACTATAGATGTTTCTCTCTCATCGATATTTCTCTCTTTATCCCTCTCCCTTCCTCTCTCTCTAAAATCAATAAAAACGTATTTTTTTAAAAAGGAAAAAGAAAAATATTCCTTTATCTGAGTCATTTATTAAATATTTATAAGGCTATGCAAGAGAAACATTCATTGTTTGTTTGCTTTTGAAAAGGTTGTGATTAAAGCCTAGAGTAGAAATAAGAACAGCAGCGAATACTGCCATAGAGCTTCACATGTGTCAGTCATCTTTCTATTTTACACACTTCACATCATTGCCTCATCTGATCCTCCCAATAACGCTCTAGGATCGGTACTAATGTCTCCATTTTACAGATGAGAAAACTGAGACACAGAAGAGTTAAGTAACTTGCACACACAGCTAGTAGCCAGTTTGATGTACAAACACACAGCACATTATCAAATACTGGGCTGCAGACTGTAGAATAAGCAAGAAATTTGAGGAGAGGAAGGCAGGGCAGGTGCATTTCAGAAGTGAGAAGAATGGGCTGAGCGCACCTGGAGAGTAAAGAGCTCTGGGGGTTTGTATACAATAGGCACTCAAACATTAGTTGAGTAGCTGAAAGAATGAGTGGTGGTAATGGAAAGCAAGGACACTCATTCTCAAAGGTGTAAATCATAGCTTTGAAAACACAGCACCAGACAAACCCACTGAGCCGCATCCTTCCATTGTGGATCGGGACCCAAGAATAAACATGGCGGTAAAGGAGGCGGCCGGGGTCAGAGGGTCTGGTTAGAAGACCTGGTTTCCCCCACACACCTGTGCCATTTGCACGGGTGATTTACCTCCCTGGGGCTTAGTCCCTCACCCAGAAAAGGGGGGCAGTGTTACCTTCCAGGGTTAGTGTCAGGATTAAATGATCCCAGGTACTTTATTTGCACCCACCAGAGGCCTGGCATGGAGCCAGAGCTTTCCTTCTTCCTTTCATCATCACTCGCCTATTTATTTATGTTACCTGTTTGGTTTCTAGTTGTTTGCTTCTCGAGTTTTCGCCTTTTTCTGCACTCCATAAATTGCCCTTGTCAAATCGGCCTCGAAGACATGCTAGTTCTTTCTCACGTTCCTAAAATCATCAAAAGTTCTATTTTACACAAGAGTCAACCTTTAAACAAGGTTTAAGGATAATATCCAAACACTATTAACTTGGCTTGTCTTCAGTTTTAAGAGGAAAAAAGTCACAATATAAAGGAATACAGGACAATTGTATTTCTAATTTGAAATACATAATACAGAGAACCAAGATGCTACTTATTCAGTCAAAAAGAATGGTATGGGAATACACGACTTGAGTAATGTGAAGGCAGTAGGACGTACGCACCTGCTTGAGCCGCTGTGCTACGTGGGTAGTAGATGAAGATGTGTTTTGCTTTAACAGTCTTTCCTGGATGGCCTTGGTGTTTGGAGTGACCACGGGGGTCCTGTGGGGCGTGCTCCGCGCGGGGCTGTCTTTGCTGCGTTCTAGACAGCGCTCTCCGAAGCGCTCCAGAAACGGCTTGACTCCCGCTCCTACAGAAAACACCACATTGTTGGAGGCTATTCAGAATAAGTAACCATTATGATTTCTACGGGGAAGTTCTAAGTGCCTGTACAGTTCCAAAGCGCTTTGACTTCACTAAGATTATTCATTCAGAAAGTAAACAATATATGCCCAGGTGGTGTTGCTCAATGGTTGAGCATCAACCCATGAACCAGGAGGTCATAGGTTCGATTCCCAGTCAGGGCACATGCCAGGGTTGTGGGCTCGATCCCTAGTAGGGGGTATGCAGGAGGCAGCCCATCTATGATTCGCTCTCATCACTGATGTTTCTATCGCTTTCTCTTTTCCTCTCTGAAATCAATAAAAAACATATTTTTAAAAAAAGTACGGAGGAAAGTATCTAGCACAGTATTCTAAGGAAAAGCATGTTTAAACTGCTTAGATGTTAGCAGGTTAAGTACTTTGATAATTGACTGGATTCGTCTACACTAAAAAACAATCATTCTAACAGTTAAAGCTGAATTTGAAGACATCTCATCTGAGCATTCGGCACTTGCCCTGGCAAACCAACTCTATATCATTCAAACTGGGTATTTAAAATGCTGAGAACAGAAGCCCTCAAAACTTTAGATTTTTTAAAAAAATACATAACCTGGTGTTGTAGATTTGTCTTTAGAGTGAGACTGCAGACAAGTTTCTCTATTTACTTCTTCTTTGGGCTGAACTGTCTGGGATTCGGCTGATTTCCCAATTGGTTTTGATACCTCAGTTTTCAAAGGACTAGCAGGAGTTTTTTGAAGTCGCTCAGGTTTTCGTACCTCACAATTGTTAGCATTGGTGAGAGATATAGAAGCTTTCACAGGGGAAGCAGCAGCTTTCTGAAACATGAAAACACTTAGGATAAATACAACACTCACCAATACCTAAAGACAGTCCCATCACAGACAACGCAAAGTCTATTTGCTTGGTAGCCTATGTAAACTCATGAAAAAATGTTGTTGTTACCTAAGGATCAAGCCAATGTGACAGGTTTGAAAAAAAAAAAAATCAACTTGGAAAATGCTGCAATTCAAATTATACTGTATAGTTCGGCCTGCATAATAGAACGATGGGTAATTCAGTATGAGGGACAGAGTCACTATTTTAAAAACAATTTCTTTCATAGTATCACACTATTACGTTTATGAATTTTAACTGTTAAAGTGAATTATATCCTTTTGTATTTTAATTAAGTCAATATTATTTTAACATAATCGTATCACAGCCCTGGCCAGTGTGGCTCAGCTGGTTGGCTGGTTGAACATCATCCTGTCCACTGAAAGGTCGCCGGTTCGATTCCCGGGTTGTGGGTTCAGTCCCAGGTCAGAGTGCTATGGGAGGCAACCAATTCACGTTTCTCTCTCCCTTTAAAGTAAATAAAAACGTACGTGTATTTTTATTGTATCATGTACTTGACGACTAATGATAATAAATGAAGTCCTCACTCTGTGCCAAGCACTATGCTAAGTGCTCCATGCACATCACCTCGCTTCACCCTCCCCAGACCCTTTCCTAGGTTCTGCAGGACCAAGTGCCTTGTCCAAGGCCACACTCCTAATGAAGAGGCAGGGCTGGGACTGCGTGCAGGCTAATTCCAAACCCCAGCTCTACACTCAAAGACGATGCCCAGTACACAACCTTCTTCTTCTTTTTTGTTTTTTTAAGATTTTTTTTTAAATGTTGAGGTAGCACATGCACAAGGGAACCTTTCAAAAGGACATACGTGAAAGCACTGTACCCACCTCTGACAACTGCTACCTGGTCCCTATCGCTACTAGCTGTCAGAAATACGCACCCTGACGGAGAAAGTCATTTCCAGGGCTCTCCCTGACGGAGGGCTCCGTCACGTCATGGTGTGCACTTTGGAGTTGCACTAGTTCTTAACTGCTCACTTACCTTGGGGTGGGGGTACCAAAGTTATGACTTTTACTTTCTATGAAACCAATATTCTAAAAATAACATAAAGCACTGCAGATACGTTATAAAAATACATACCTACACATGAATGTACATACTCTCTCATAACATAAGCAGCAAGGCCTTTTGTATTGAAAGCTGTGTGTACTCACCGCAGAGCTGGAAACGGCACCCTTAGGCAAGGAGGCGGCCGCGGCTCTCGGGGCCGGCGCTTCCCTCAGAGAGGCATTGCCGCCCCGTGGGGAGCAGCATGCGGCTTCCTGTGCAACACTGCTGCCATTGATGCCAGCAGATGCTCCGCTCGCCGAGGAAGCTTCGGATAAACAAGTGGTACCAGGCTGTCCTTGGGCACTGTTCTGCTTTGCCGATGAGTGACTGACATCATCTTCCCAGGAGCAAATAGTGGCAGCAAGGTTGGCCAGACGGCCCCTCCTCCCAACGGGAGCTGCTGAGGCTTCTGCTGGTTTGGGAGGGGAGGCGGCCTTGTCCTCCGCTGGCATCACTGGGATGAGTGAGCTTTCAGGGGTGTCATCTGAAATTCAGAAAAAGAATTCACGACCATGCTCAAGATGTACGTGCACACACCAGCACCACTCCATTCAGAATTGTTAATGCGGTTAACAGGCTTAGAACTGGTCCAAAGCTCTCGTACGCATGAGAGCACCGAGCTGTTTAAATGTGACAATATCTTTTTAAATCCGATGATACTTAATCCAAATTTTAAAAAGAAAAACAAAACTTTCTTAACCAACTGCCTTCCTCCTTTTGGCTAAACCCCAGACACTGCAGATAACACACCCGAAGTTGAAACTGCAAAACATGGCCCTCCTCAGTGCGGTGCCTCGAGCACGCCCCACACCTGGTAAATATACTACTGATAAGCGAACTATGTGCAAGTGACCCTACTGGGATAGATAAAGCAAAAGCGGTTGCCTTCATGTGTTAACTGATAAATATGATATTCAGCATACCAAGGTGAATCCTACTGACAGACTTAAGGGACATCCCATCCGTGTCATTCATACCTGTCCCCTCGTCATTATCCCAGTGGCGCCGCTGGGCTGCCAGCTTCTGCATCCGTGTTTTAACAGAGGAGGCTGCAGAGGCCTCAGGTCTGGCGTGCGGCGCTCTCTGCAGGCCCAGCAGCGATGCCCGGGCGGCGGGCAGGGAATCACTGGCCGGAGCCGGTGCCTGTGGCTGCGCCTGAGGGGACGCAGGACTTGGAGAACAAGGTTTGGCAGAAGCTGACTCAACCGGTTGTGCATTTTCCAA
The DNA here is from genome assembly GCA_025583905.1 of Ia io. Lineage (NCBI taxonomy): Eukaryota > Metazoa > Chordata > Mammalia > Chiroptera > Vespertilionidae > Ia > Ia io. The sequence continues at coordinate 78,369,496 of JAJQQW010000016.1, read as the reverse complement.
GTTAGAAACTTCTACTTCAGTGTTGTCAGAACAGCGTTTTTTTGATGGCGATGGTTTTGTACAAGATTTCTCTAGATTAAAAAAGGGAAATATTTCAAAACTCCATACTTTCTCACAGCACAAACAACTTGCCAGAGGTACTTCACAACTTAACACCATGTTTCTCGAATACTTTCAATGATTTTACTTACAAGAAATATGTAAAATTCTACTTTCAATAACTTAGAACTCTGATATGAGAGATTTAAAATATATATAATTTATGATTTAAAAAACCTGAGTGAAAATAAATTCAAGTAACATTCTCAATATATATGTACAATACTTTACACAGTTTAAGACAGCAGGAAATTAAAGTGCACACACAGAATGAGCAAATGTTCCGGGGTCTGTTAAAGGTCACAGCCCAGTCACCTCGCTTTTAGACAAGAAAAACCAAGCTGGAGGAATGTAGCTCCCTGCCTAAAGGGACGCAACTGAGCTAAGGGTAGAAACCAGGCTTTCTGTTTCTAAGACAATCTTTCACGGACAATAATAAGTCAAGGGTACAGGGCACCTGGCTCGAGGTTTAGGAAAGAGACAGGGAACCAAAAATGTGACTGAATTTTCTAGTCAATAGCAAACAAATTAATCAACACAAGTGCTTAACCACACTTCACATTTTACACTTCCACGAACACCGAGAAAACAAATTCCAAGTCCTGAAATAAAAGGGAACGATCCAAACATAAGGCATACGACTTCAACCCAGGAATGAGTTTTAATATATCTCCTGGAAAATTGATATTTTTTAAAAGTCAGGATGTAAATTTCCTAAGAGGTCAGTTTCACCGGTTGTCTAACCAAGTATTCTTGTTCTGGCAGTGACCAAAGTTGTATCAGTGAGAGGCTGTGACTGCCCTTATCAACATCCATCTACGTAAAACACAGCATAAAACTTTCTCCTCTTCTGTAACTCATTTTCCATGGACTTATCTGATCATTTTAAACATGTTTCTATTTTAACATGCAATACCATCTGGAAATACACAATTCTTTACATTTACAGTTCTTGTGAACAACAGTAAATACCTACATTTTAGCATCAAAATGTAGTCCCAACCACTGGTTTTCTGCACACGGCACTCACTATGTGAATGTACAAACCCATGTCACAGTGAAAGCAGAAGATCCTGGACCAGGCCAGGCCTCTATTTTCCTGGCCGAATACCATGTATATGTAACGTATTCCCCTCCCTTCCTTCAACATAAATACGTGAAAATAAATTATCATTCTATGGTGAGTTCCCAAAATAACTGTAAGCCAGCCCCAAGCCCTCATCTCTGTAATCCTCCTTTTCTACCCGTGTTTTAAAGTTACACTAAGGATTATCGCCAGACTATTCCACACTCAGAGTAAGTCTGGATTGAGGAAAATAAAGTTCAACCAATTAATTCGAACTATTTGTTAAAGGAAACTCTTGTCTGGCCCAGTAGGTCCAGACCTGACATAAAACATAATCCTGACGTAGAGGGAGAAGGCTGGTCTTCCCCCAGGGGCGCGACGTGTGCCTCCCCCAGATGCTGATTCTTCCACATGCACAAGGAAGTGTTTGGGGCTTCCTCCTCCAATTACCTCCCAGTCTTACCTTCCCCCCCGGACAGGGGCTGCTGGTTACTGGCTTCTGCAAGCGGCTCTCTGGCGCGCTTGGCGAGGGGCGCGGTCCTCGGTGCTGCCGTGGGCCTCTCGGCCATCTTTCTCTGGAGATTTTCTCGCCTGGCACGGGTTCGTTCGAGTAGTTTCTACATAAATAATGTTTAAAATACGGTTTAATCAAAGGCTCACAAAACTGCAGGTAACTTCTAAAATCACCAATTGCCATGCAGGAAAAGAGTTACATACATTTCAAAAGTGAAATCCTAAGGTATTCAAGTCAAGACCCACTAAATGAGCACCCCAATGTCAAAACTACTACTGATGTAATATGAACATTACAGGGGGAATAAAGCCCGGCTGGTGTGGCTCAGTGGATTGAGCGTTGCCCCATGTACCAAGAGGTCACCGGTTCGATTACCGGTCAGGGCACGTGCCTGTGTTGTGGGCTCCATCCCTGGTAGGGGATGTACAGGAGGCAGCCGATTTAGGATGATCCTCTCTCATCCCTCTCCCTTCCTCTCTCTAAAAATCAATAAAACCATATTTTAAAAAATTATGTGGTCATTGTTTTAAGCACTAAGGCAGGTGGGCAGAACAATGGTCTCCAAAGGTGCTCACATCCTAACGTCCTGAAACTGTGAATATGTTGCGTGGCCAAAGGAAGCTTGCTGGTGTGACTAAGCTAAGAAGCTTGCGATGGAGAGACCGTCCTGGATTATCTGGACCGATGTAATCACAATGGCCCTTACAAGGGAAAAGGGGGGCAGGAAACTCAGGCAGCAAAGAGGTGGCAGGGGAAGCTGGGGTCAGAGGGCCGTGATTGGCGGCTGTGAAGATGGATGAAGGGGGACAGGACCCTAAAAGTGCAGGTGGCGCCAGAAGCTGGAGAAGGTAAGGAAGTAAATTCTCCCCTAAAATCTCCAGAAGGAACCCAATCCTGCCGACACCCTGAGTTTAACCCAGTAAAACCCATCAGACTTCGGACCTACGGAAGCTAAGGTGTGGTTCTGACCACCAAGTCTGTGGAAATTCGGTACAGAAGCAGCACTAACACAGCCACGAAGATCTGGGGTGGTAAACAGCAAGAGATAACTGTAAACATAAGACACTTCCTAAGAGGAAAAAAATACACTAAACAATCTTAATGTTTCATTTAATTAAATGTCAATATATAAGTTTTATGTTGAAATCTGAGCCATGTCATAGAATTATGAGTACTTTTATGAACTCTGACGCTCTGTTTGAATTGTGGTAAAACCAACACGAGACCTGTAAGACCACTCATTCTCTGCCAAATGCATGCACTGAGGGAGGGGTGCAGATTCCTGGCTGGAGTTTACACACTGCCCTGCAAGCACAGATATATACTTGGCAGACTAAGAAATTAAACTCCATCTGACCTTTTTAATTCCTTAATTAAAATAGAATAACAATTGTTTTTAATTCCTCCCAAGCATGAGCTAAATTGGGAAGAGAGCTCAACTCTCTCCTCTCCTTAGGATGATTTCTAACTTCAAGTTCATTGAGCCTGGCCAGTATGGCTTAATTGGTATGACCAAAGAGAGGTCAAGGGTTCGAGTCCCTGTCAGAGCCCGGGTTATGGGTTGGATCACCAGTAGGGGGCGTACTGGAGGCAGCGGATTGATGTTTCTATTTCTCTTTCTTCCCCTGTCTTTAAAATCAATAAAAACATTTTTTTAAAAAGTTCATTGAAAAAGTGACACTAAGTCTAATGCTCTGCCACAGAAAGTGTGATTTATGAACCAAGCGCCTTCCAAAACATAAAACCTTCCCCCTTTAAATAAAAGTCTTACATAAACTCAAAAGTGATACACAAATTTATGTCTGATCATTTCTCCAGCAATAAAATATATCACTCCCCAGACAAAGCTAGCCTAATTATATTCATTCATGGACATGCCCACATTCCATTCCAGGCTGTTAGAATGCTTGTGAGTCAGTGTATCTTCAGTTACTATGAGCAATGGGTCACAACAAAAGAATGTGGTTGTGTCATTCTAACTTACACAACTGTCCTATTGTCTACTTTGGTCTAAATTTTTCCAAATTAAAAATAAAGTAGATAAGTAAAAAGAGAAAAAAGTTCCCTAGTCTGTAAAATAAAAACTAGTAAGTACCAAAGGTTATTAATTTAAAAGAAATTATATACATATAAAAACAACAGCTCAGTAAATGTAAGTCACCGTTCCTTATGACGGTGTATTAGGAAGTTAAAGGTTCTTTTGTTTATAACGTACATCCCTTCAAACAGTAGAGGAATAAAAAAATAAAACATTGCGATAATTAACAGAATCAGGACATAAGATACTCCACATGGATTAATCTAAGATAAATGAAGCATATAGTCCCTAAGCAATTTCTGCCACACACACTTTGAATCATTTGTGACAAAAATTTTCCTAGGAAGGATTACTGACTCCCTGCCTTCTTCAACAGAGTAGATTCAATAGAAATTAACTTATTTTTTTAAATATATATATTTTTTATTTCAGAGAGGAAGAGAGGGAGAGAAACATCAATGATGAGAATCATTGATTGGCTGCCTCCTGCATGCCCCCCATTGGGGATCAAGCCTGCAATCCAGGCATGTGCCCTTGACCAGAATCGAACCCGGGACCCTTCAGTCCGTAGGCCAACACTCTATCCACGGAGCCAAACCAGCTAGGGCAGAAATTAACTTATTATTCTCAGTGTACTCCAGTAGCATTCCCTCCTGGGTCAATACAGAGAGTGTCACAATTCTGGAAAATGAGACTCCATTCAAAACAGTAACAGCATCTGTGTTTATTTTTATCACAAGAAAAGATGTTTTACAAGGAACGTTCATTGTAGCCTTTTCTCTTTTAGGGTTCCTCCATAGAAAGTTCTGACTTGGCACACCTTGCCCTGGTTTTCCTATGCTCATCTTGGACTGGGATGACCATCACCCGTGGGCGGATCTTCAAATTAAGAGGCTAACACCAATGTTACGAGTACGTGTATCATTTTAAATTCACCTCACAGTACAACCATCACTAACACTTACGTAGCATTTAATCCAAGTACTTTCAGTGTTTGCACACATTATTTCATTTTCAAAGCCTAGAAATAAAAACAAAAGCCACCTTCTGGGGCAGGCTCTGTTTTCACTGCTGTTTAGAGATGAAGAAATCCAGGCACGGGTTACATAACAAGCCATAGGTTAAGGAAAGGAGAGGCAGAATTCAAACGAGGGCTCCTGAGTCGGGGATCTTACTCTGCTATAAACCGTCTTTTGACAAAACCCAATTGCTCTTTTTAAGAACTTGCGTCAGAGAACTAACTCCATATCATCAGCATAACCTTTTTAATGCTATCAGCTCATATCGGATCATAATGATAAACATCTGCTTAAACTGCTTGCTCGCCCATGAATCGAGATGGAGTCATTACTTCCGGCTGGTCCACGTAAAACTTGAAAGACCTTGTCTACATCCTGATTCACGTCAACTGCAAAAGCATGAGACACAGGGAAATCTGAACGTTGGCGGAATACCTGATACTAAGGAACTGCTACTGTTTAGGGGTGACGGCATGTTGATGTTTTGCTTTTAAAGCCCTTAGCATTTAGTGGTAAACACTGAAATACTTAAGTATGAAATTATATGATCTCTAGGATTTGCTTTCAAATAATCCAGTGGGAAGGACGAGACGGGGGATACAGTGAAACACTGGCCTGTGCCGCTGGGTGATGGGTGCATGAGAGGTTATCATGCCTGCGTCATCTGAAATGTTTAGAAAACAGTGCGAAAATGTCCTAACAGCTACTGTGGTGTGTAATTACTTGACTGTAAATAATAGCACCGAATGGCTCTCTCCTATATTAACTCAGCACTGTCACTGGGGGAGCCTGAGGTTAGGGAAACTCGCTCTGAATAGAAAAAACAGGCCTACCTGCTCATAGCCAGCAAGTAACATGCTCAAGAGGTAAATGCAAGGGAGCTGAGCACTGGGAAAGGCGTCCTCTCCTCGGAAGCAGGGAGATCGGTGTGAGCCAGAGGTTAAACCAGGGTTTGCCAGGCAGAAGGGCAGGGAGAAGAGTGTGCCAGAAAGCAGTGGCAGCAGGGAGAACCAAGGAAAACAGGGTTTACGATGGTGGTAGCCTTTCTCAACCAGAGTTACCTGGAGAAGCCAGCCCTGGCTCCCTGACATCCCTGTGATGAATAAAATACCTGCTATGCTTGCAGGAGGGCATGGGAAGATTGAGAAAACTGTCTCTCTGTCCCCCATGCTCTATGGTTCTGATAAGAATGCTCATTGAGAAAGTCATTCCAACTGACTTTCAGCCCTTTCAGACAAGGCACTGTGCCAGTTCATTCCACTGTGCAACGATGTTATGAATGCTAGAATTAAGCACCTACTGGCTAGAACCAATTCAAATAGTTCACTCACTACCAATTAAGGGAAAGATGTCAAAGCCATTTATTCCAACTGCAACGGACCTAACTTTTCATAATATAAACCACACAAATTAAATAATACATATTTCTGAGCACATGCTAAAATGAAAGGTTTTTTCACATAAAGTTTCTTTCAATTGAGATTTGTACTGCTTCAGAATGAGATTTTTAAGTGACATTTTCAGCCAACGTTCAAAATGCTTTGTTCCTGTTAGTTACTTAGGAGAATTAAAAAAAACTATTCAGAACACATAGGACTAATGTTTGAAGAAATCCTATTCTAAGTTAGTAAAATTTAAAAAAATACCCATTAGAACTTCAATTAAGTGAAAAATATGGTGCATGACCAGCCTTATTCTTTAAAGATGATACAAAGATGTGTTCTGGATTTTTGTGAGAATTTTTAAAAGTAAGGTAAACAGCCCCTGTCTCTCCCATGCTCATTAAAAAAAAAAAAAAATCAATGGTAAAACATATCCTCGGGTGAGGATTTAAGAAATAAAATAAAATAAAAATAGAAAGGTAAGCAAACTGGTGTTTTCTCCCAAGATGATTGTGAACTTGAAAAAATACTGTTGTGCCAAAACTGGTTTGGCTCAGTGGACAGAGCGTCGGCCTGCGGACTCAAGGGTCCCAGGTTCGATTCCGGTCAAGGGCATGTACCTTGGTTGCGGGCACATACCCAGTAGGGGGTGTGCAGGAGGCAGCTGATCGATGTTTCTTTCTCATTGATGTTTCTAACTCTCTATCCCTCTCTCTTCCTCTCTGTAAAAAATTAATAAAATATATTTTAAAAAAAAAAGAAAAAAAAAATACTGTTGCCCTAGCTGGTGTTGCCCAGTGGATAGAGCATCAGCCTGCGGACCAAAGGGTCCTGGGTTCAGTTCCTGTCAAGGGCACCTACCTTGGCTGCAGGCTCCTTCCTGGCCGGGGGCCCTCTTCGGGCATGCAGGAGGCAACTACCCAATCGATGTCTTTCCCTCTCTCTTCCACTTAAAAATCAATGGAAAAACATCCTTGGGTGAGGATTAACCCTTTGCACTCGCTTGCTTTTTTTCTCGATTCCTTTATTCTAATGCTAACCGTGTCGAGTCACACTCGACATCCGAGTGCAAAAGGTTAAAAATAATATGAGCTAGCTCAGTGGTTGGCAAACTGCGGCTCGCAAGCCACATGCGGCTCTTTGGCCCCTTGAGTGTGGCTCTTCCACAAAACACCACGGCCTGGGCGAGTCTATTTTGAAGAAGTGGCGTTAGAAGAAGTTTAAGTTTAAAAAATTGGGCTCTCCAAAGAAATTTCAATCGTTGTCCTGCTGATATTTGGCTCTGTGGACTAAGGAGTTTGCCGACCACTGTGCTAGCTGGTCTGGCTCAGTGGACAGAGCACTGGCCTGCGGGCTGAAGGGTCCCAGGTTTGATTTCAGTCAAGAGCACAAGCCCGGTTGTGGGATCCATGGAGGGGGGGGTGGGGGGGGGGCCGTGCAGGGGGCAGCCAATCCATGATTCTCTCTCATCACTGACGTTTCTATTTCTCTCTCCCTCTCCCTTCCTCTCAGAAATCAATAAAAATGTTTTTAAAAAATAATAACAAATACTGTTGTGTTTGAAAACAAGTAAAGCCTAACTGTTGAAACTCTTAAATACCTTACACTTATGGAATTGTAACTACATTTCCAAAAAAAAAAAAAAAAAAAGAATTAACTACTCTCCAGAGCATTTACGTTTTTGAATCTAGTGTAGAGACATGTTTAGATCCCCTTTGCACAAACTCAAAAAAACAACCGTTTGAAGCTTGTGCAACCAACCAGCTTGGAAAGAGGAAGAAAAGCGAGCGGACAGCTGGCAGCACGAAAACTCCCGGACCCCACACGCTCGGCGGGTCACGGCTGGAGGAGGGGCCCCACAGTGGGAATGGGGGTACCGCGCCGGCAGCCTCCCGAGGGCGGAAGAGGAGCGAAGCTCGGCGGTGATGCCATCCATAAACGCGCAGGAAAAAGGTTTATTTCCTCGCTCCGGGTCGCGGGCCGGTGGAGTTGGTTTGCAGAGATCCAGCCACCACCGCCCCCTCCCGGGCACGGCCAGCTGGGGTGGAACTTCACCCCAGCCGGCCGAGCAATGGGGGCTGCGGAACCACTGCACGTGGCGGGCGCGGGGGCGACGGTCTCAGGCGCCAGCTTATCCCAACGCTCGGCGGTCCCACCGTGAACCGCACCCTTCGAGGCATCCCCAGCTCCTCTGCGGGCCGCACGGACCCCGCACCTCCCGCTCCACTCCATTTCCCGGCGGCGGCTGACGAGCAACGGTGAGTCACCCGCCTCCGCCCGACCCGGCGGGCCGCGGTCGCTCCCGGCGGGACCGGTTCCGTCGGACCCCACCCTCCCTCTCCCCGGGGGACAGGGTTCCACTCCACGGGGGCACTCCCTTAACAACCGGGCCGGCCGGACGTTTCTCACTCCCTTTTGGGACGGACTCCAACCTTCCCTCCCAAGGTTGCCTCCGCAGGAGAGCGCGGACGCGCCGCTGAGGTGGGCGCCCCGCGGCCCCTCCCGGCGGCCCCCGCGGGACCCCGCACGCAGCAGGCTCTGCGCACGCGCGCGCACGCGCTCTCCGCCCGGGGCGGGGGGGGGGGGGGAGTCCCGGAGGTTGACAGGAGGTGGGCAGGGCGGGTGGGGGCCGAGAAGGGTCATGCCCGGCTGCGCCCGCAGGCTCTCTCACCTCCGTAAACGGGTCCATCGCCCGGGGCTTCGCGTGTCGATGGCGAGACGATGGAGACGGTGGTTCAAACTCAGGAAAAGAAAAGAAGTGAGTCCCGGTTCGGTGTGTCGCCCGGAGGAAACCAGGAGTCCGGGCCCGGGACACTCTCCCCAGCCTGCGCTCCTGTCCCCCGCAGCCTCCAGTGTGGGACTCGGGCTCCGGCTGCCGTTCAAATTTGAATTTCAGCGCCGGGAGCCGCGCGCATGCGTGGGGGGCGGGGCGGGGCGCGCCTCTCCCCGCCCCCGCCCCGGGTCACGTGGCCTCGGCGGCCGGGCGGCTCCCGGGGTGGCTCTGCCGGCCTGGCGCCGGGGAGCCGCGGGAGCTGCGGTGCTGCTGGTACAGACACCGCCTCGGGCGCGAAGCCCCACCTTCAACGTTCGCCCACCACCCGATCCCTTCCCCCGGGCTGGGCCGGGGCGTTCCGCCTTCCTTCATTCCTCAGGGTAGGACTGAGAGCCCTGGGTTCGCGTGAAATCCCCCTGGGCCTTTGGGCCTCGCGAGGCACCCTCTCCGCCCACCCTCCCATCACCCAAAGGGGGCTGCAGGCTTGACCTTCTTAAGGGGCAGGTCTAGTGCGTCCCCCGGACACCTGGGGTTCAGGATCGCTCACCCACCTTGGACGCTGGAGGCCTTTCTCATTGGGAAAACGAGGCCAACTTTTTGACAGGCTTTGTCAAGAGTTTATGCCCATTTGCGCCCCTGTTTTAAATCCTGTCCAAACTGGCCAGGATGGGAGAGTTGGACGGATTCAGAGAAAGCGATCCACTTTAATCCTTCCTTCCACATCTCGAAGAAAGGAGATCCTGAGATACTAGGTAGCCGGTGCAGGAGAAATGAAAATGCACTCTCAGCTCATGGTCTGCTTCCCACCTCTAGATCAAGAGGCTCTGTCTCAGGATTTTTGTGTTTTGTGTTTTGTGTTTTTTCATGGTTATTGCTTATAGATTACTCACAATTGTAAAATACGCTACCTAGCCACTGTGTCAGATTCCTTTCTCAGTGAGCAAGTTTGTGCCAGCGCTTGTAGTAACAGCTCTTGACTTGTTCATTTGAAAAATAAACACCCTGTCGATTAGAGTGCCCAACAGCTGAACAAACTCCCAGGTAAGGTGTTTCCCTATATTTAACAGCTTTTGCACCTTAGCAGTCAGTAAACATTACAAAACGCATTTCACCAATAATATCTCTAACCGGAAGGTTGATGCTGTAAGTTGTAGTGAGAAGAATTCAGGGTGTGAGGTAGGAAGAAAGTGCTTGGGGTCTTGGCTGCACCAGGACCCTGTGACCTGTGGCTTTAGGCAAATGGTTTAACCCACTGTTTCTGACACCTTTTGGGGGAGTCTTGAACTCCTTTACAATACAGCTAACGTTAACCCTCAACCTAGAAAAGTGCCCATTCAGGCATAAACTATGTAACACAGGAATTCATGAAGTTCGTGGTCACACGGGTCAAGAATTTCTGATTTAGCCTCTTTGGGTTTTAGTTTACGCATCTGTAAAACAGGAATGATCAACTGCCCTTTCTCAGAGTTGTTAGGAGGATCAAGTGAAAAATTGAGAGAGATCCGAAAGTATTCTGTAATAAGTAATAAGACACTATCCAAGTGTTTGGTGTACCGAGATATTAAACTTTAACTCAAAATATGCTGCTTAAAAACCAGAAAGAAAAGATGGTTGCATTTTTTTCAAATGCTAGACAGAGAAAGGGTGTGTATATTGGCAGGAGAGAGTGTATGTTTTCAACAACATTGAAAAATGAGTCATTAGAAATGTTATGTAGCCTTGTGCCTCCTGCCTTTCTCTGAGCCTCAGATTCTTTATAACTAGATTCTAGGTAAGACCAAAAGATAAATAAAGCACCTAGTACAACATAGCTACTTGAAACATTTTAGTTTCTCTTTTTCACAGTCCCCCTGTGTCTTTCATCTTTGCCCTGATGATGATGATGATGATGATGATGATGATGATGATGATGATAGCAACCACCTCAACAATAACTACAATTTGTTAAACACGGATTGTGCCAAAAATTGTGCTAGATACCCAACTCCACCCTTCAGGAGTACAGCACGTGTCTCCTAACGTGTCTCCTCTCTTCCACTCTTAGCCCTTGGTGGTTCATTCTTCAGTTTATAAGCTAGAATTACTTTTCTCCTTTTAAAATTTGTTATAAAATATGTCCAGTTTACAAAAAAACATAGTGAGTAAAATAATCATATACCTAACACCTAGCTTATAAAGCATGTAATCTCATAATTGAAGTCTCCTGTGTCCTTCCTTAATACCATTCACCTTCCACTCCCCAGGAGTAAAACTATCCTGATTTTCATGTTTATCATCCTCATGTATGTACTTTTATTATATCTACTTATAGACATAACAATATGTAGTTTTACATAAATTTTACTATCATCATATATATATTTCTGCAATTTTTCCCTCAATATTCTCTTTATGAGAGCCAACCTCATTGGTAGCTCCAGCTGCATTTCATTCATTTTTTACTGTTGTATACTTGTAACTTACGTATCCTTTATCCTATTAACAGACATTTCCCTCATCTCCAATTTTTCATCTCCAAGATTCCATGATGTCATGAATATTTCTATGTCTCTGTATACACATATGCAAGATTTTCTCTAAAGTAATATAGGAATTAGAGGATCATTTCAATCAATATATTTCAACATTATTGCCAGAAGCTAAAAATAAAAGCAACAACAAAAAAGGTAATAGGAATAAATTAAAGAATTTAAAGATCTTCATGGAAGCACCCTATAAATAAACATTTTTGGAAGATATAAAGTACACCTGCCCTAGCCAATTGTCTCAATGGATAGAGCATTGGCCTGTGGAATGAAGGGTCCTGGGTTCGATTCCAGGCAAGGGCACATACCTCAGTTGCAGGTTCGATTCCTGCCCTGGTCAGGGTGCCTGTGAGAGGCAACCAAACAATGTGTCTCTCTCAGTCTGAAGTTTCTCTTCTTTCCCTCTCTCTTCCACTCTCTAAAAATCAATGGAAAAAGTATCCTCGGGTGAGGATTAACAGGAAAAAAAAATTAAAGTAGGCCTAAATTAGTGAAGATATATCATGTTCATGAATGCAAAGTCTTGATATCACAAAGATACAAGTTTTCTCCAAGTTATGTGATAAATTCAGTATGATTTCAATTAAAAATCTCAAGAGGATTTGTTTTCCTTTATGGAGCTTGACAATCTGATCCTGAAATGTATAAGTGGTATCTTTTAACTTATATTTTTAAACTATCTATTACTGGTATAAAGGAACATAATTAATCATTGCAAACTTATGAACTATGAGGGATCTTTTTTCCATTGATCTTTTTTTTTTGGAAGGGGAATCTTTTTAAAATATAAATCATGCATCCAGTTTATGTCTTCCATTGCAATTAGAATATCCACATTCTTTATTATATCTACAAAGCCCTACATGACCTGGACCCTGTCTACTTACTCCTAATATCTTCTGAATATTATAATACACTCCCTTTTTCCCCCCACTAGTTTCTAACTCCATAGGCCTTTTATCTGGTCATTAAAAAATGCTAAATTCTTTCCTGCCTCAAGAACTTTCCACTTCCTGCATACTGCTCCTCTAGATATACCCATGTCTGTCCCCTCATTAGTTGGGTCTAAGCTTGAAATCGCTACCTCCTCAAAGATTTCCCTGATCCGATGGCCACACCCCTTTTCTATGCTCCCCCATCACTCTTCATCCTGTCACTCTGATTTATTTCCTTATTGCATTCACCACTTACATGGAATTACTTTAGTTCTGCGTTTCTGTTTCTTATTTAACTCTCCTACTACACTGTAAGCTATGGAATGGCAGGGGCTTGTCTTGTTTATAGCTGTAACTGAGCATTTTCTGAGCTCACAATATATGTTGAAGGAATGGATGTAAGGTAACTATTATTCCTATTTTAGAAATGTGGAAACTGAGATACAAAGAGGCTAAATGATGGGCCTAAGACCATCACCATATATTTTGAACCAGATCTACCTGATTTCAAATCCAATTCTTTATACTCTTAACATTTCAGTTAATTTATTTATTTTGATCACCAAAGATATAATACTGATATGTGTTCCCTTGAGCTATTGCGAAAGTGCTAAATAAATACCAACCATGTTTTTTTCCCTTGGAATTGCTTTCTTTAAAAAATTTTTTTTAAATGATTAAGTTAGAAAAAATAAATGTGTGCTATATTTGCATGATTATTAGCAGTTAGGCTATACAGTTTGACCTAAATTATGTTAATATTCTAAAAATCATCAAAAGTGTCTTCCTTAGTTATTAAATAAAAACCACAACCTCCCAAGTTATTTAGGTAAAGACCACAGATTATTACATTAATTTAAGAATAGAATCAAGGCCCGGAAGCAGAGATAAAGAGAGAGTAAAGGTGGCCTTCGTAAATGAGTATCTGATCCTTCCTTTTCAACAAAGGAAATAGTAATCATGTCTTCCACAGACGAAATTGATGGAGGAATGAAAAACACAAAATTCAAAAGTGTTTACTTCAGACACTCCAAATGGCATATATTTACAGTTAATTTTTCAAAATATATTTACACATTCTCATTTCATTCACAAAATAATTACAATGCCATAAAATATTCTTATTTTTACAGAGCGTGAAAAGGCCAAGATCTCACCATAAGGCAGTGGCAAGAAAGATTCAAGTCAAGTCCTCTACTTCAGGTTATCTGGCTGAAGAGCCACTTCTTTTATACAGTTATTATAATGAAGAAATAAGAACCATCAAAGGATGTTATATACATGTTACTGAAAAGGGCCATTTTATTTGTTATAATCTCTGCTGTTAATGGTACTTAGCGTTACATTTTATTGGTCCTTAGCATCAGACTTTTTTCTCTCTAATTGAATCAGTGACTTAAAGTTTCAGTTGGGAAAGCGAAGGAAAACAGATTGTGTTTGCTGAACATAGTATATTGTTCGCAAAAAACAATGCAACTACAGGCATATTTCCTTTATCTTCCAAACACTTCAATAGACTACTTTCAAAATTTATACAGCTTTAATTTCTTTTTTCTTTTTTCAAGTGGTTAATAAGGGCATTAAGGGATTCACTTTTTAATGTTTTTCATTGATTTTAGAGAGAGAAGAAGGGAGAGGGAGAGAGAAAACATCAATGGGCTGATAGAAACATCAATGGGCTGCTTCCTACATGCTCCCCACGGGGGATCCAGCCTGCACCCAGGCATGTGCCCAGACCTGGAATCAAACCAGTGACCTCTTGGTGCAGGGGATGACGCTCAATCCACTGAGCCCGGCTAGGGAATTCATATTTAATGGACCACAGTAAATCCTTTCATAAAGAGGAAGAATTCTTTTATGTACTTAACACACTGTAATTCATATATTGATAACATTACTTTTCCATATTTAAATTTCTGAAAGCTATATTCACAGATCCTATTTTTAAAATTTTAGCAATCCCATATTAAAGTAGCTCTTAAATATTTCAAAATAGCAGAAGCAAATGTTTCTTAAACATCAAATTTTCTTTATTGAACAGCAAAAATAAAATCTCCTTAAGTTTGATATAAGAAAAAGGTTCATTGTACTCCACTGATGTCTGTTGTGAACTTCTTTATTTTTCAAATATTTCAAAAATTTCTCTTTATTATTGTTTCTCGGCTTTTTGGCTAAGATCAAGCGTAGGTATTCTGTTTTAATCAGTTTAGCATCTGATACATCCTCTATCTGTGGGCAACATATTGGATGGATTTTTGGAACAGGGAGATGGAATAGGAGCTTGCTCTGTCAATAAACAAAAAGTTTCTCTCCTTACACACTACTTCTAGACCATGGTTCTTCTCTTCTCTCTTTAACCCAAATTTTTGGTGTTCATGACATTCACATTCATTCTCTCTCTCTCTCTCTCTCTCTCTCTCTCACACACACACACACACACACACACACACACACACACATACATACATACATACACACACATATATACATATATTTACTCTTAAATACAGCACAGTATGTATATACATGGTGGGGCAAAAGTAGGTTAACAGTTGTGAGCCTATGAAATAGTTTATTCTTGTATTATTATTTATTAACATTATTTTCCATACGAACAACTGTAAACATACTCTTGCCCCACCCTGTATATACATACTATGATGTATTTAGGAGTAAAGGGGCATCATGTTTGCAGACTACTCTTAAACAGTTCAGAAAAGAGAGAGAGAGAGAGAGAGAGAGAGAGAGAGAGAGAGAGAGAGAGTTATATAGTTACTAGAGGCCCAGTGCATGAAATTCGTGCACTTGGGAAGGGGGGCGTTCCCTCAGCCTGGCCTGCGCCCTCTTGCAGTCCAGGAGCCCTTGGGGGATGTCCAACTGCTGGCTGAGCAGCACTCCTCCTGTGGGAGCGCACTGACCACCAGGGGGCAGCTCCTGCATTGAGCATCTGCCCCCTGGTGGTCAGTGCACATCATAGCGACCAGTTGTTCTGCTGTTTGGTCAATTTGCATATTAGCTTTTTATTATATAGGATTATTATACAAGATGTATCTATTGCTCTGTGTGTGTGTGTGTGTGTGTGTGTGTGTGTGTGTGTGTGTGTATAAAACTTTGTTGGCTCCTCTTCCTATGCTTCACCACTAAATGACTAAAACTCAAAATTCTGCTCTTGTCTATCTTCACACACACTCCCTAGGTGATCTCTCAGTCCTGTTGACTTAAAGTACCACCCATAGACTGATGGCTCCCAAATTTATTTCTTTACATGATCTCTTCCCTGAGCTCCAAACTCTAATATCCAACCACCTATTTGAAATCTTGACTGGTACTCTAACTGCCAGATTGAACTTAACGTTTCCAAAATAAAATTTCCCCACCAAACCTGTTCTTCAATCTTCTCCATTTCCATAAATGGCACCACTAGCTACCCAGTTGCTCAAGCCAGAAACCTAGGGGGTCATGTCAAATTCGTTCTTCCTCTCCTCCCACTCTATCCACATCTCCAACCTGCAGATATATCCTGGGTCTTCTACTTCGCTCCCTCTCACAGCTTCCATTTCCCTCTAAGCCACCATCACCTCACTTGGCCCAGCTGCAAAAGTCTCCTATCTGGTTTCCCTGCTTCCACTCCATCCCTCGTAGGCATTGTCCTCAGAGCAGACAAAGCAATCTTTTTTTTCTTTTAAATTTTAATCTTTATTGTTGAAAGTATTACATTGGTCCTCCTTTTCCCCCATTAACCTCTTCCAGCTGTCCATTAAATCTTAAAAAAAAAAAAAAAAGAAAGAAAGAAAAAAAGAAAGAAGGAAGGAAGAAAAAAGCCAACTATGTCACTGCCCTCTTTAAAATCCACCAGTGGCTTCTGATTGCACTTAGACTAAAAAGCAAATTCCTTTCCCCGGCCCCTGCCTGCCTCTGAGATCTTTCTTCTATCACTTTTCCCCAGCTCACTTGGACTCCAACCATGCCGACTTTCATGCAGCCACAGGGATTATGTCAAGATCATTCCCATCTCAGGGCTTTGACCTCTGCAATTCCCTCTACCTAGGATGCGTGTGCTCCCCAATTTCCTATGGCTGACTCTTATCCTTCAACGCTCAGTTAAAAAGTTACTTCCTCAAAGAGGCATTTTCTGACACACACACACCCATATCCACGTCACCACCTACCATACTTCCCTTGAAGCACAGTAATCCCTCCTTTGGAAAACTGCTGTTTGAACTACTCTGTTATTGTGAGGTAGTCCCTTATTCTGTAAAATAACTCTTTTAATTTGAACAATAGAAAGAAATAAAAACTTAACTGTCTCACCTTGCAAGCTAGCCATCTAACATAATAGACTAATACTGATAATAATTTCCATATTCTTATGCCAAGTGCTTTTTATTATGTCCATTTGTTCATTATATCTGCAAAAATAACTTACACAGAGCTCTTTGTAAAATCTGCAGACAAAGAGCTCAAAAAGGTATAAATAGGGAAAACTTCCTCTGTGTGCTGCTCAGAGATTTGGGAGACATCTCCCTCTGGGTCCACTGGCATTAATAAAGACTTCTAATTAATTGGCTTGTTAAGGCATCTGGTATCTATCTCGCTGATTTATGATACAGCACCCTGATTTACTGTACTTCCTAGCACCTGTCTGTATCTGAAATTACATCATTTGTTAAGTTGATGCCAGGTGGTTTCTCCAACTGTAACATAAGTTCCAAGAGAACTATCTGGTTTACTCACCAGAGCATCCCTGATGTGTGTGTCAAGGACTGGTTGATGTATGTACATCATGTTTACATAGATAGGTATGTGTGCACTATCAGTAACTTCTGAGGGCGGGACTGTGTCTTTTTCATCTTTTTGTCTTGCACATAGCAGGCACTTAATAAATACCTGTGGAGTAATTAATGTGCATCCTATTTTCTTCCAAATATGATTAAAATGGGCAGTATTTTTGTCTGATTAAAAAATATCTGTCCACCCCAGTCACTTACAACAAAACGTCCTATTTTTAAAAATCACTTTCCCAGGACTTTTGTGCTGTTCTGACCATTTTCAGTGACGTGCAAAGGGCGGTTTAACAAAGCATTCTTTATTGGCCTTCCACGTAATGCCTTTCATTCTCCTGAAAAAGACATGCTGAAAGCATTCCATTCTCAGGACAGGCATCCTGAAAGCTCGCAAGCTTCACCGACAATTTTTTTTTTTAAACCACGAAACCAACGATTCCGTGGGTTTTTGTGTGAGAGAAATGAAGGAACGTTGTGGCCAGCTTGCCCCAGGGCTTTGGTCAATGCCGGTTAGAATCGGGGTTAGAATCTGGGGTGTCGCAGCTGAGTTGCTCTGTTGTTTTACAACAGAAACTGCAGACCGACTCTCCTCAATTCATGCATTTCCATCACATAGAATGTCATAAACTGACTCCAGTAGAACAGGAAAGAAAGTCTTTTCTTGAAGCTTCTCCTCCCCCCCATTAAATTCTCATGTGAAATTTATATTTTAATGTTCTAATTTTTTAAAGTTACTAAGATAACTTCTCCTTAAGAAATTAAACTTTTCTCAGTTCCCAGCATAACATATGCTCGATCTGTTCTCAACAAAATGAACTTTTGCTGGAGAAAGTGAAACCTTGTAGTTATTTGTCTCTCCCTGGCACTAGCAATACTGTGAGCAGCCTTCTCCGGTCTCCACCATCCCTCTTTCTCTTTCTTGGTCTTTATTACCCGTTCCTCCGTGGACGGTAAATAATCAGATGTGTTCTCCGTCTTTCAAAAGGAGGATGTTAATATTTTTTCTTAAAAAAAAAAAAAAAAAAAATCCTCTCTTATTACAGAGATGTTTACACGGGATTTTTATTATCCCCAAACTCCATCAACTGAATAGTTTGCCATGTAGCATGTACATGGAATATGCAGATTAACATAAGAGTTAACTAAACAAAAGTTACTGATAAAATAAGAAAACTTTAAGCTCTTTACTCATAAATAAAAATCCCACATAAAAGAATAATATCTCTATTAAAATACCCATTCCCCTATCATTTTTGTATTTAAATTGAATGGAAATCATCATTAAATTGAAATAACCCACAACGTAATGCTGATAGTGCACAGGGAACTGAGCATAAAAGGAAAGTACAGTAGAACAACTAACTACAATGGTATTCTTGGCTAGTATTGGAAAACTTAAGTTTAGTAAAACTTTAAAGAGAGGAGATGGTGCATATTTAAAGATAAACACAACTTACTAAAGTCAGTTTTAATATATCTTAACTTTATTTTACAATCAGTGCTTTGAAATGGATAATCACATCAATTTTCTTATACCTTATATAGAATCAGGTATAAAGATATAAGTTTCTCAGAAAGATGGAATTGTTCATTGTTCTGGCACATATGCAAAGACAATGCTGACTCAAAAGCAGCCACGTGGGCAGCTGCAGAGGCCGTTCAGATGGAGATGCTAGGCAGGCATGGCGCGAAGCAGTAATTAGCAGAGCAGATGCAGAGCTTGCCTAGGATGAATAACTGCATAGGCGGGAACGGTAAAAGGAGCCGATAACAGTACTAGTTTGTATGAAATTAGATAAGCTCTTCGTGTTCATGGATTTGTTAGCAAGAGCACTTCAATGCCTAATAGCACAGGAAGAGTATCTTCTAAAATGCTTTGATTAAATTGACATGCAACTTTATATAATACTTTTCAGTAAAGGTATTTACAAATCAAAGTGATACACAAGAAAATGTAGAGTGAACATAAAAATAATTTTGAAAGAAAATGAAATAAAAAATAAAAAAAAAAAAAAAGAATGAAATAAGCTAAATGAAATGTTGAAGAAGGAGGTCCCTTTAGTGTGCGTCATTTTCTAATGTGAGTGTGAGATCTGTATAAAACCTTCCCTGCTCGTCAGCCAGGTCCTTGCAGATAAGAACTGTGTCTTTTATGTACTCTAAAAGTACAGGTCCCAGTGCCTGTGTATAAATAAATGGAATGAGTGAAATAATACATTTTGGTGTCTTCAAAATATCATGAAAATGGACAATCTGATTAAGCACGCTTTTGTAAAAAGCATCCAGAGTAAGTCGTTTACACAGATGCTGACATATGACTCAGAAAAATCTTTCACTAGTCTTTATATTTTGAGAAACAGTGACTTTAAAAACTAGAAATATGCAGGAGTAATAGATGCCTTTATAGCAAACTTGGAAAGGGGGTTTCAGAGTTTTAGGTCTATAAAGAAGCTAAGGGAGGCATATAAGGAAGCTTGATATATACGTTTCATTTACAGCATTTTTCCTTAGGACATAAGTTGAAAGGATAATTGCTCTTATGAATGCAAAGGATTCAGTGCTCATTACTATATCAAGTGCTTTAATATGGAGATTTTTTCTTATATACCCATTTTATATCATTCTATTTTCTCTGAGTTACTATTGAAAATGCATACTTTCTATTGTCTACTTATTCATTAACTTACACATAATTTATTGAGTACCTACTGCATGCCAGGCACTATCCTAGATGCTGGAAATATTGCAATGAACACCCCAAAATTTTTGCACTTATAGAAATTTTATTCTAAGGCAGAGACAGGCAATAAGACAAATCAGCAAATAATGTTAAGTGGTAAGGGAAATAATGAAGCAGAGAAGGGGGATAAGAAATCTGAGAAAGGAGTGGAATTTTAAATTGCGTGGCCAGGTAAGTCCTCACTGAGACATGGCATTTGGGTTAAGTTCTGAAAGAATTGAAGGAGCTCGTCCATCCATGGGCATCTTGGGGGAGAGCCTTCCAAGTAGGGGAAATCCAGAATGGCAAAGGCCATGAGGTAAAAGTGCTTGTCATAGTTGCAGGGTATTGAGGGTGTCCAGCTGGGACCAAGGAGGAAAGAGTAGAGGGAGATGAGATCAAAGAGGTGGCAGCAGGCCAGGACATGAAGGACCTCATAGGTAAGCAAGGAAGCCATTGGAGTTTTACTTAGGGGAGGATGTTATCTCCCAGCCACAGGATCACACTGGCCACTGAGTTTTGAGATTAAAGTGAAGAGAGGAAGATGGAAATACAGAGATGATTTAGAAGACTCTAGCTATAATCCCGATAAAAGATGGTCATGGTGGGTTGAACCGGAATAAGTGGCTGGGTTCCGGATACATTTTGAAGATAGTATTCCCAGGATTTTATGAAAGAACTAGAGGCCTGGTGCATGAAATTTGTCCATGGGGGTGAGGAGGGGGGTGTCCCTCAGCCCAGCATGCACCCTCTCCAATCTGGGACCCCTGGAGGGATATCTGACTTGGGATGTGGAATCAGGCCTAAATGCGCAGTCAGACATCCCTATCACAATCCAGGACTGTTGGCTCCCAACTGCTTGCCTGCCTGCCTGCCAGATTGCCCCTAACTGCTTCTGCCTGCCAGCCTGATCACCCCCTAACCACTACCCTGCCAGCCTGATCGATGCCTAACTGCTCCCTTGCCATCCCAATTGCCCCTAACTCCACTCCCCTGCTGGCCTGGTCACCCCTAACTGCCCTCCCCTGCCAGCCTGGTTGCCTCTAACTGTCCTCCCTTGCAGGCCTGGTCGCCCACAACTACCCTGCCCTGCTGGCCCGGTAACCCCTAACTGCCCTCCCTTGCCAGCCTGGTCGCCCCTAACTGCCCTCCCCTGCCGGCCTGGTCACCCCCAACTGCCCTACTCTGCTGGCCTGGTCGCCCCCCAACTGCCCTACTCTGCTGGTCTGGTCACCCCTAACTGTCCTCCCCTGCAGGCCTGGTCACCCCAACTGCCCTCCCCTGCAGGCCTGATCGCCCCCAACTGCCCTCCCTTGCTGGCCTGGTCCCTCCCAACTGCCCTCCCCTGCTGGCCTGATCTCCCACAACTGCCCTCCCCTGCTGGCCATCTTGTGGTGGCCATCTTGTGTCCACATGGGGGCAGCTATCTTGTGTCCACATGGGGGCTGCCATCTTTGACCACATGGGTCAGCCATCTTGTGTGTTGGAGTGATGGTCAATTTGCATATTACTCTTTTATTAGATAGGACTAGGGACCCGTTGCAGGAATATTTCCTGCAAGACTTCTGGCGGCGGGCTTCCCTCCCACCCCCCCACCTCTCCCGCTGCGGCGGGCGGGGCGGGATGCCTCCCACCCAGCCCACCTCGCCCCACACTCCCGACCCTCTGCGCCTGCTGACACAGCTGCCTCTGTGGCCTTGCACTGCTGCTGCCTCTGATCACCCAGACCCACCGCGCATGCTGCTGCCGCCTCCTCAGCCCCGCACGCTGCTGCTGCGCGCCCCACCCGCCCACCCGCCCTGCCATGCCTCACCCGCCCCACCACGCCCCACCCGCCTCACCACGGCCCGCCCGCAGCCACCACTGCCTCCAAGGCCACCGCGGCCTTGCACACCGCCCGCCATGCCCCGCCTGCCGCCTCCACTGCGTGCCCCGCCCATCTCTGCGCCGCCGCCACCGCTGTGGCCGCATCGCCCCCGCTCACACTGCCTGCCACCGCCTCAGAGGCCACCATGGCCGTGTGCTCCACAGCTGCGCCACTGCCCACCCACGCAGCTGCCATGCTTTCTGCTTTCTTCACTCCTCCCTCCCTCAGCATATGCAAATTAACTGCCATCTTGTTCGCTCTGATTGGCTGTGGGCATAGCGAAGGTACGGTCAATTTGCATATTACTGTTTTATTAGATAGGATTAGATATGAGGTCATCCACTAGTAGTGATAGTTAAATTTCCATTGTTCTTTCCTAATTGATGAAGAAGACACAAATTCTCACATGCTCTCAGAGTGTGATGTGCCTGACATAACTTCAGCTTTCTTTTGTTCCTGAGTTTGAATCCCCCCACCCCCAACTATTTGTGTCCTGTTGATGTCAGGAGGGGCGAGTCCCTAGGGAAGACTCCCTCCCTGAGCCAGGACCGCCCCTTCTCTTGCCCTACTGCTGTATTACTCTCAGCCTTGAGGAAGGGAAAAGAGATGTGGCTCTGAACATTGGCAGCGACAACACTAGCGCATGAGCTCCCCCTAGACCAGTGGTCGGCAAACTGCGGCTCGCGAGCCACATGCGGCTCTTTGGCCCCTTGAGTGTGGCTCTTCCACAAAATACCACGGCCTGGGCAATTCTATTTTGAAGAAGTGGTGTTAGAAGTTTAAGTTTAAAAAATTTGGCTCTCAAAAGAAATTTCAATCGTTGTACTGTTGATATTTGGCTCTGTTGACTAATGAGTTTGCCGACCACTGGTCTAGACCATAAGCTTCCTGAGACTCCTTTCATTCCTCTGCTATGTCCTCAGGCCTGTCTCAGGACCTTGCACACGTTAGGCTATCAAAAACGTTGAATGGTATAGCCGTTACATTTCCCCCGCAATAATAAATTGAAAAACACACCCAGTCCTATCAACTAAAATTTGTATTGGAGCACTGAGGCTATCATGCAGGGGAACTCAAATGGTAAATGTATCTGGGCTTCCTCAACTAATAAAAGGTGCTCATATTACCCAGCCTAACCTCAAGTTTTTAGTTTTCCCGCATCTTCTAAGTTAACTAAAGGGCGGAGAAGACTGGCTTTGCAATTCGCAGCTGGGGCTGAGTTTCGCGTCACAACACCCTCGTGAAGTTACTGCCCAGTCGAGCCCATTAGAATAGCGCACAAACGCCTGTGCGGGTTATCAGTCAGAACGCGTGCGCCGCAGGAGACGCGAGCTGTGCACGCCGGGAGTTGTAGTTCCTTCCCCGTCTCGTCCTGCGAGCCCGGCCCGGACCCGCGAGCGCCCCCAGCGGCGCGCAGGCTCCGGGAAGCGCAGCTCCTGCGGACGCCAGGAGCGTTTCCTAGCAACGGGGGAGCGGCCACGTCACAGCGCGGGTTCTAAACGCTGCTACCCTCGGTTGGGCCGCGGCGTGTACCTCCAGACACCTGCGTGCTGGAGGGAGCGCCGCTCACGGCCCCGCGCCCGTCTGTCCACCCGCCTATCCTGCCCCAGGTCGCTGACCGCAACCTCCCCCGCGACCTCGTCTCTGAGGCCCCGGCCGGCCCGCCGGCTCTCGTCCCCCGCGCCCGCGGAGCCCACCGCCCGCGACCTCGGCCGGACGATGCTGGAGTCCATTCGCGTGACGGGTGAGTGCGGAGAGGGCAGGCCGCTGGGCTGGCTGGGCGCCGTGTCTGTGCCCCGCTTGCGCGGCCCTGACAGCCCCGAGGCCCAGGTAACGGTGGATGCGGGCTCCGTGCGCGGAGATGCGGGACCGGGAGGCGCTGGGGGCAGGGCGGAGGGGGGATGTGCGGAGGGGGACGAAAACAGTGCCTTTTCCTTTTGTCACTTATTACCGAGCACGGATTACTGGCCCTACAAGTGCACAGTCTGCACACACGTTAAATTCTACTTCAAAACACAGTAGGTGTCCCTAGGCAGTAGAGTGTCCCAGGACATAATTTTCTGGACTGCTCATAACAATCGGAGCTAACCAAAAGAGCACATTTCTGTGTATCTGTATTTATACTGCTTATTTGTACGCGTGCTTCTATTAAGTCAGTAAGGCGTTTTGAGATGGTGTTTGTAAAAGGTCACTTTACTATGTACTATTCCTAGGTCAGAAACTTTACTGACTTCATTAATTTCTTAAATAACTATGGATATTAATCATTTAAAAATTATCTCACGTAATACTAGACTAGTTGTCCAGGCCGTGTTCCCAGCATTTGGTTCTGTATAACCTTTCTGCAAGACAGGGCTCGTGGTAGTCCAGTATTAGGAGGAAGAACAGCAGAGTAAGAAGAAATGCCTGATTCTAACACTAGTGTCAAAATAAATGCGGACAGAATTTTTTACTTCAAGGCATTGCAGTACCTAATAAACCATTTTTTTCCTCTGAATATTTTAATTGTAAAACTAAATTCCTTTCCGTATAGTTATGGTCTTAATTGTATCCTATTTTATTTCATGTTCCACGGTATAAACTATGAGGCAGATTTTGCTCGACCGTGCCGTTGCTGGGATTGATCTCGTTGTTATGTTCACAGGAAGCATAGACAGTTGCAGGGTCTAAGATCTAAGAGGCATCTTAAATGGGCATTAGACTTTGCAAAATGTGATTTGATGTAGATGCTGTTTGCATCTTAATTAAGACAATGAAAACGTTGAAAGTTACTTTAAAATACCATACCATCTTTTTGTCTCGGAGCAGGGCTCTGTTAACATTTAGTTAGTAGATAATGGTTGTTTGTGGGGGCTGTTCTGTGCGTGGTAGAATGTTTCCCAGCATCCCCGGCCTCTGTCCACAGGTGCCAGGAGCAACACCCTCCCTTACCCAGTGGTGACAGCCGGAAATGTCTCCAGACGTTGTCAAGTGTCCCCTGGCGGGCAAGATTACGCCACCCGACCCCCACATTTGAGGGCCACTGCCTTATACAGTTAGGTTCTGTCAGAGTGACGGTTATTAGGTAACGATTTAGAAGTAAAATCAATTAAAATAACTTCCCCAGGGCATAACAATCCTTGCAGAGAGGGTGTATGAGTACGATAGTATTAGAGAGTAGATATTAGATATTCTGACCAACTAGTCAGCAATACAAAGTTGTGTTTTTACATGCAGAGTTGGAAGTCTGAAGAGAGCTGCTTTATAAAAGAGTAGACACAGTCCTCTTGCCTCAACTCTCTCCCTATCATTCAATGCAATGCATGTATCACTCTAACGCTTCATGTTCAATACCTTGAGAGAGATAATTTGGCAGCGAATTTCTATAGTTTATTAAAAATTCAAACAGCCATTTGAGACGACTCAGGCCTCAAATTTACAACCTCTTTAAAAAGAATTAACCAGGTCATTTTTCAGAATACTTTCTCCATTTCTTTTACACAGTGCGTGGCCAGTTAAGATGACAGTTCTGGAGCCCTCGCCCAGCTTTCGTTCCATATAGAAAGCCCCGTTAGAATGGCCAGATGCTTTACGGAGCCCACTTAGCTGAGAACACGCCCCTCCCCCTCACTATCCCCTCCCGCTTCACTGACGCCCAGGCGCCCTGTCCTGGTTCGAAGAAGAGCTTAGTTATATGGGGTGAGAGCACTGATGGAAATGTGTGTGTGTTTGCGTTTTGAGCTCTAGAATCGCCATAAAGTTAGAACAAACTGATTGGTTTTTATTTCAGGAATGAGCAATTAAATGTTTCTGATATCCTGTGCACTTTTGACTTATCAGCCATGATTTAATATAACCTAAATGCAACATTGTGGTGTAACTGCTGATTAGGAGAGCTGTGGTAAGAAAGCTGTGTGTGCTGTGTATGCTCTCTATGCTGTTTGAAATGAAATCAAGTCCGAAAAGGTTTTTGTGCCTTCTCACAGATTTTAAAGAAGATAGTTTATTATACTAAAGCCACCAAAATGTTGGTTGTAGAATGTAGAATTAATTGCTTAATGTTAAATTTACCTGGAAATCCAAATTTAATGATTCTAAGTATTTTCCCTTTTAAATTATTTCATGGAGTAGTTCTATAGGAGCTGAATATAATATTGAATAAAATAATGATACTGACCATTAACTCAGGCTGCACTGTTCTCAGCACTTAACAGACTAACTTTTTTGTTCCTCGAACCAATACTATAACGTATATAGTTTATGACCCCTTTTTATAGATAAGAAACAGCACAAAGTTCAGTGACATGGTCAAGGTCACAGCTACTGATAAATAGGTAAGATTCAATTCAGCTGAGCTCCATTCCCACGTCCATGTTCCCCACCACCAGGAAAGGCCCGACATGTTACAAAGACTATACGACCTGACTTAAGCCACAAATTCAACAGGAAGAGCTCATTTGACAGCAGTTGGCACATTATCTGGCATCTCACTCAAGTTGGTGTTTTTTTTTTGTTGTTTTTTTTTTAATATATATTTTATTGATTTTTTACAGAGAGGAAGAGAGAGGGATAGAGAGTTAGAAACATCGATGAGAGAGAAACATCGATCAGCTGCCTCTTGCACACCCCCCACTGGGGATGTGCCCGCAACCAAGGTACATGCCCTTGACCGGAATCGAACCTGGGACCCTTGAGTCCTCAGGCCGACGCTCTATCCACTGAGCCAAACCGGTTTCGGCTAGTTGGTGTTTTTTTAAGTTTTTATCACAGACAAGTCTCTAAATTTCCGTCTGAAAAGATCATATTTTACTAAAGAATTGTTTCAAAATAGAAAATAAGACATCGAGCTCATTCAATGAGTAGCAAGTGCTGTCAGAAACCATGTAAGACTATGTCAGCTTATGATTTCTTACTGCCCGTGTTTTGTGTGTGATATAGATGCGACGATGCGTCATCTGGGAATGGAGCTCCTTTGTAACAAAGGTGAATGTTTAAAATCCTGGAGGCCGACGTCTTCGTGAGCTCAATGTGTGGCCTATGGGATGAAACACTTAGGTGCATTGCTCCTGTGTGGCCTGCAGCAGTAGTAGGCACCTGCCATTAAAACTCGTCTTCAACACCACTAGTTGTTTCATCTTTTTAAAATAGTTTTAATTGATTTGAGAGAGAGAGAGAAGGGAAGGGAGAGAGAGAGAAACATCCATGAGAGAGAAACATCAATGGGCTTGCCCCCCCGCCCCGCCCCCGCACACCCCCTACTGGGGATTGAGCCCACAACCTGGGCATGTGCCCAGACCTGGCATCGAACGGGTGAACAGGCGACCTCTCGGGGCATGGCAGGACACTCAACCACCTGAGCCACGCCGGCCAGGGCAACTAGTTGCTTCATTTCCTTATGCTGGACTGGTAGGATTTTTCTCTCAACCATCAGGCATTCAAATCTTGTATCTTGTCTCACCTCTCAGATATTCTCTTCCCTTTGCTGCGTCCTTGCATGATCAGAGCAGTGAGCAAAGACGAACACCACGTCTCCGTAAGGGATCACACAGTGTCAGTGGCGGGGAAGGCCATCAGATAACAAATGTAAGGCTGCAGCCACGGCAAGTGCTCTGAAGCCCCTCCCAGAGGTTTCCTGAGCAAGTGGTGTCTGAAGTGAAGGACCAAGTGTATCTAATAGAGGGGAGGGAAGAACTCGCCGAACACAGGGACAGAGTGAGGAGGTGCTGGGTCTGGGGAGAGAGGTGAGCGTGAGGGGCCGACACGTGAAAGGCAGCTCCAGTGGCCTGAGTCTGGGGACTGCGCAGGGTGCGGCCGCGGCAGAGCTGACCACGAGTGACCGCAGGTGCCGTGGTGAGGGGTTTTGTGTTCATCCTAAGTGGAAAACCGGGGGGAAGTTCGCCGTTGTTTTAGATGGTGTTAATGCTTCTCTCACCACAATCATCATTTCTGGCATTATACACATTTCTGTGTATTTTCACTTGTAAAAAAATAACACCACAACAGTTTCTGACCAAAAAACAGTGTCACGTTATAAAGAATCATTGGCATTAACAGAGTAACACTGAGGTGCTCCCAGCTGGGATGGTGGCATTTATAGGAATCCCGGAATACAGATGTGTTCCTCAGTTCCTGGAATTGTAATAGCAGGATCTATCCATCTCGTTTTTTAACTTACAGTTGAGAAACTATAGTGGGTGCTGTTGGATTTAGAGATGATATAATTAACTAGAGGCCCGATGCATGAAATTCATGCAAGGGGCTCGGCCCTCACAGCCCTGGCTGCCTCAGCCCTCACAGCCTGGCTGCCTCTCGGCCCCGTGGCCCTGCCATGGTCATTCCGGAAGGTTGTTCCACCGCCCGGTCTAATTAGCATATTAGCTGTTAATTATATAGGATAGCTTTTCTATTATAATGCAGACAGTTGGGGAACAAATGTTTTCAAAGATACTTATTTTTTCATAAATCATTTTAAAAAATTAAGGTGTAACTTACATTCATTAAGGTTCACAAGTCTGAAGTGTGTGGCCTGATGAATTTGCACGTATGTAACCACTACCCAGTACAAGATGTAGGACATTGCTTGCGCTCATTAGCCTGGTACCTCCTCCTAGTTATGAGCCCTCCCTCCTGACTAGCCCCTCTGCTGACGTCTGGTTTTGAACTAGACATAAATGGAATGACACGGTATGTGCTCTTGATCTGGTTCACTTGCTCAGTATTGTCTGTAGGATTCATCTGCAGTGTTGCTTGCAACCACAGTTTGTTCTTTCCATTGCAGTATACTGTCTGTTGTATGAATATACCACAGCTTAGTCATCCTTTCTACTGTCCATACAGATGATCTCTTTTGAGGTTTCATTAATTTAATCCCCAAGTAAGATAAACACTTGATCCAACTGTTGATCTTATTTGGGGATTATTTTGTTTTGTTTAGCCTTTTCTTCTGCTTGTCATCGAGCAACCTGTTGTTTTGTGGTGCAAATTGCCCCAGGTTCTCGGGTTTCATACGTATTAGTGAACCATGTAAAATTGCCGTCTTGTGGGTCAAAACCAGTTGAATGGTAGTTTTCCACTAGGCTTTGTTTCTGGCGATGTAATCTTCCCTTCAGCCCGGGCCTCCTAATTACTGTGAAACCTCACCACTTCGCAACCGAGAAACACGGGGCGTCAGTGCGCTGTGCTCCCCGCTCCCGCGCCTCTCGGTGAGGAGCCTGAGGCGCTGATGGGCTTCGTGATTAAACTGATGTTACAGAGAGGCCATTGAAAGCGCCGGAATGGACGCCAGGGCTCCTGGGACCCTCTGCTCCCGTTCTAGATACAAACGGAGCTTTCACCGTGTTGGTAATCGCAGTGTACTCACCTAGTTGTGTGAATATACTGAGTATCAATTCTAATGTAATATTTCCCTTTTTCCTCAGTATGAGTAATCAGGTGGGGATGAATGATTTCTTTGATCAACAAATCATGTTCATTTACCCCACGGTACTAGTGCAGCCGATTTCGAATGGCTCGAATGCCACACGAGTGGCTTTTAATGTGAGAAAGTTTGATTTTTAGTTACCTTATTACATTTCAGAGGGAAAATGAGTTACACTTCCCCCAAAGTTTTAATTTTTCGGAAAAGAGGAGTTAGAATAGGATGTTCTTCAGTGAAACCTCCTGATTGGGCTTTGACTATGTTCTTACTCAGGTTTAAAAGTCATTTTTCTTAAACAATAGTATTTAAAATTACAAAAAAACGTTCAGGTTTCCTAATACTTTTCATGCAACTGAAAACGAGGTCAGAGTGCCTACTGTGAGGAATTAATTTATATCCTTCTTGTTGTGAGTGCTTGACGGGCCACCTGCCCACGTTCATGAGCTTCGTGGGCTGTCAGCATTCGGCAGGATTGGCATTTGCTGAATCAGAACCCCCTGGGCGCTCCCAGCCTTGGCTCAGCAGGTGGGGCTGGGAAAGGGCCGAGGCTGAGCCTCTCCGGCAGGCGACCCGCACGTGAACGGAGATGCGGCACCTGCTGGGGTGTGGCGGTGTCACACGCCGTCACACACTGCCCTCTCCGCCCGCTCCGCCTGGAGGGTTTTGGCAGGTGCTTTCGGACTTTGTCAGTGTACCCTGAAGTGTGCAGGCTGCTCGAGGTGGGACAGAATTATGAAGGCCCGGGTCACTGCGCTTTATGACAACACAGAAGAGCTCTGTGAGCTCCCGCCTGGTCACACAGCTACTGGGTCTTAGGAACCACCGAGAGCACTTTTACCCTGAATGTTCATTTTTTAAACATCAACACAACATGAATGTAACCACCATCAAAGTTAGACATTCCTCATAGTTTTCTTCATTGACTTTAACTGGGCAGCTTTCCCCCTTTCAAACGAGAGCCCGGTACCTCCCTCGACCTTCCTGGCTGTGCCCAGTCCTCACCTGACTTCCTAGGTGTGTGATACCCTGTTCTTATCTCTGCTCTCTTGCTCTTTCCCTTTCAGTGTCCATTTCGGTCTTCCTTTCTTATCTCCTGAACTCCTGGGGTCTTTGGAGAAACTGACCTTGCCCGTGGGCGTTGGGGCTGCAGCCTGTGACCTGGTGTTCCTTAGCCCATGTTGCCCGGCCTGCCCAGCTCAGAGTACCAGTCGGCAACACTAAAGTCCGAAACCCCTGAGGAACGGGGACCCGCTCCCCATGAGAGTTTTGTTTGTCCTGTTTATTTTTGGCTGGTCGCTAGCACTAATTGAATGGGTTCTTAGTGCAGTCAACCTTCAACATGACCTGTGCAGTCTCGCTCCTACCTCTCACCTCGAGCTTGGAAATTTAACCCCCGCAAGTTCATACTTTCATGTTATCATTTAGACACCAGAATTCACACTTCACATGGTGGCCTAGAAAATGTTAAGTAGAAGGACGTTTAAGTACCTTACATGTTTGGATTATTATCCACTTTCGACCTGGTACTGTTTCTTTACCTTCAACCCTGGACTTTAAGTAAACACTTCCATGTAGAGCAGGGTGTCTCTACCTTGGCACTGTCTTAGGATGAATATTTTTTTGCAGGAGCTATCCTGTGCATGGAAGGATGTTTAGCATCATCTCTGGCCTCTACCCCACAAGATGCCAGTAGCTCCTCCCCCTAGCGGTGACAGCAGAATGTCTCCAGACATTGCCAGTTCCCCATTATATTTCCACTGGTGCGGTGTGTCCTCATGTAAATACAGAATGCTCCCAGAACTACTAACACCTGCTGACCTACCATGGTTGGAGAGTGGCATGTTCAAGGTCATGCCGTTCATTCAGTGTACATTTACGGAATGTCTGCCAGATCCCAGGCTAGCTGTTGGAAAGAAAGAGAAGACTAAGACACGGTCCTGGTACCTATCTTAGTACATCAGTATCCACATTACCACGTCTTCCTGGGAGCCGTGTTCTCTGCAGAGGAGAAGTGATGCGTGTTGTGCATGCAGCCGAGTTCATCCTGTGTGTTTGTGGATAACTGAGTGACCCTACACAAGAGAATGAGCATGGAGCCTGTGATCAGATACAGCTGCATCCAAACCACAGTTTGCCGTTTATTACTCTCCTGTCCTATAACCTTGAGCCAATTACTTAACATCGCTGAGGCGTGATATAACATGTACAGTTTTGGTGTGAAATCCCAAACTCACAGAAGTATGGCAACAGGGGATGGCGCTATTGTTGTTATTATTTATCACTACTTATTGTGGAACGTCTCATCTTGAATGGGTGAATGGCACATGTGTGTGGAAAAATAGTTTTTTAAAAAGTGAAATAAAGCGTGTCTTTCTTGGCAAGGCAGTCACTCGTCCAAGTCAGCTAGCATTGAACTTGCCTCAGTGGGAGGGGCCCGGGGTTGCGGGCTAGAGGCACCACGGTCCAGGAGACCTGGGGCGAGGCCTGGTTGAGAACCATGATGCGTCCCATTTGCAGAAAGGAGTTAGAACGGTTAGTGACCAGACTATGTCCGATTTATAGGTGGGACGTTAGCTGGAGCCTCGTTCAGACAGCAGGAGGAAGGCAAACGCAGCCACTTTGTCAGTGTGCTGACCCCCCCATCGTTTCTCTTCACATCGCTCTCCTCCTCCTCTCAAGTCTAGGTCATAGCTCCTGCTTTTCACGTTTAAGCTTCTTACTCCCTTGCGTTATTATTCAGGTCTTCCCAGGACTGCCTCGCCTTCAGAGCCAGATTAGAAGCTGGTTGAAGGCAGGAACAATGCATTCGTGCAGACGTATTTTAAGAATACTTAATCACATTCCGAGTATTTGTGGAAAGAAAGGGTGCAAAACCAGCCTACAGCAGCTCCTGAGCAGCAGTATATCAAGTGATTCTTGTCTCTTTAAACCACGTGTGAGGTCTAAAGACAAAGTTGACTTCTCCTTCATTTGCCGTTTGATGTGCTGGTATCTATGTAATAGTCACTACAATTTTTTTTCAGACATGGCAAGAAAAATCCTTGATTTTCTTTCATCATAATCTATAGCCTAGAATTAAGAAAACCAACCAGCTAATATTGAGTGACATTACTAAAACATGCTTGAACATATGCACATCATTATTTCATCTTAAAAGTGGTTTTCAAGATCAACAAGGCAGTGTTATTCTTCCTTTACCAATGGCTACCTTTGTATAAACTATCAGATTTCAAGATTGGATTGGCTTTGAAAGTGACTTGGATCTATGAAATCCCCATTCTTTGGTAGAGTTGAGTATTCACATTATTTACATGTACTATCTCACATCTGTATTAAACCTTGATCATCTAAATGGTTTGAAGCTGTGGACTTCTAGAGATAATTCAGAAGCGGCAGTGTTTAGCATGACCAAAGTTTAGTAACACATCCTTTTAATACTTACAATGTCTTTTCTAAAGATTGTTGCAAAGTTATAAAGTCTGCAGAACCTTCAGCACACTTCCCGTGTCATAAGCAATTCGCTTCATGTGGTGTCTCTGTTATTTCTTGTGTTTGGTTTTGTTTATTGACACAGAAAAGCTTCACTGGCCGGAGCAGGAGCTGGCCAAGAAGTCTGTGCTGACCGCCGAAGAGGCCGTGGCCGCTGACCGCCGCCGGAGCACCTCCCAGTTACCGCCCGGGATCCTGAAGGACATTTTCACCACCGGCACCAGCAGCTACAATGTCCTCCTCCAGAGCAGAGAGGAGAAGAGGCATCAGTCGCAGAGGCGGCCTTCCTCCGCCCAGCCCAAGCGATGTAGGAAGCCCAGCAAGTCTCCCTGCTCGCCTCACGGCAAAGAGCTGCGCAAGACCAAGGCCCTGGTGCCGGGGCTGAGCGGCGGCGCCTGGTGCTGCCTCGACAGGCAGCCTGCCGCCTTCATCACGAGTGCCCTGTCGAGTCCTGTGGCCTTTACACACGGTATCTCTGTTACAGGGAACAGCATAGCCCTGACACCCAAAGCCAAACACAAGGTCAAGCGGCACCCTTTCTCCCCTCTCCCCAAGCCGAAGCCGCAGCCCCCGCCGCAGCTGTGTCGGAGTTTTGAGAAAGATGATTCTTCTGGGAAGAAATTTTGTATTCTGACTGCCATAAAGCCCACCAACCTGGAGAGGGAGAAGCTCAGGTTCTTCAAGTCCGACTACACCTACGACCCGCAGTTTGAGTACGGGAACCCCTCTCTGCCCAGCGTGCTGGCCAAGCACAGCAACGCGTCGGACCGGTTTCTGAAGCAGGTAACTCCTCGGGAGTGGCGTTTCATGGTTACATAGCTAAAGCAGTTATCTGCAGTCTGATAAAAGGAAAAAAAGACTTTGAAAGTATCCCAGTTGTTTACATGTTATAGTTACTCCCCATCCTGGACACGTGGCAAGAAATTTCCAGGTAAGTGGCACAGCCTCTCTGTAGACTCCGTCACACTCATCGCGCTCCATAAAGAATCTGTTTCTTCGACTCCATGGCAGGAACACTCTTTATTAGATTTTTGTTGTTGTTGTTAATCCTCTCCCGAGGATATTTTTCCATTGGTTTTTAGAGAGCGTGGAAGAGAGAGGGAGAGACAGAGAGAAACATCGATGTGAGAGAAACACATCCATTGGTTGCCTTCTGTACGAGCCCTGACCAAGGCCCGGGCTGGGGAAGAGCCTGCAACCAAGGTATGTGCCCTTGACTGGAATAGAACCTGGGACCCTTTGGATCACAGGCCAACGCTCTATCCACTGAGCCACATTGGCCAGGGCAGGAAGACTCTTTACGAGGAAGAAAGCTTCAGATCTGGCTCCCGACTTTCCGGGGGGAGTTACAGGCCTGGCCGTTAGTGAGCCCACAGGCAAGTACAGCCCTTTTCCATTTGAGCGGAGAAAATGGGCTGCACTTGTTCTGCTTGGCTCCGGACCGCAGTCTCTGGTTCTCCTTGTCGGATTCCACCCCCAGCTTGCTCAGGCCCCACATGTCTGGCAGCCATGAGCTTTTTAGTGCTTTGCTCACATAGTTTATCATCATCAAATCAATACTTAGGCGCTCATCTAGAGAAGAAAAGGATGAAATTATAGAAGTGATCTTCAAGGTTCGCCAATCCTATGTGACTGGCAGGACCAGCACCTTCCAGAGTCCCGTTCAGTCACGCAGCCCATAGCTCTGTGGCATGCGCGTTAGGGCATCCTCCACTTCTCAGGCACCTGGGCTTCACCTGCAGGCACAGTGCGACCAGCCAAGGCAGACATTTGGTGAAATTAACCTTGCACCGGCTGTTCTGGCGCAGCAGGCTCGGCGTGGCTTTGTCAGGGCTGCACGGCTTTGGCAGGCATGGCTCCACGTCTGTGTCGCGTGCCCTGTCGTAGCATTTCTGCCGCATGCAGTTCTTTTGGATTTGTGCCAGCAGATTTGGTGTTGCTATAACTGACATGCCATCTGACCAGTCATTTAAGCCATTAGGTAGAGCTTATTTTAAGATTAAAATAATTTTAATATTGCTATTTCAATTCCTTTGCTGGAAGAAACCTCTTCTACTGCACCTCTGTTTTTTTACAGGGCAATCGCTTTTCATTTAGATGTGTTGAGATTGTGCCAAACACTAAAAAGTCAGCTGTTGCTTTTATTCCTACTCTGGCAATCATTTTGTGATTTTTTTTTTTTTTTTGGGGTGGAAATTGCAGTTGATTGAATGTGGGGATGTCACATTTAAAATTTATGATAATTATTAAAAAGATGTTTGCTTCCCCCTCCTTAGTGCTGAGAGAAAGGGCTGAGATTTATTCACCAACACTTTTTAGTTTGGAGTCCCACCCCAACCCCTGCCAGCCAGGCGAGATTTCCCGCCATGAAATCAAAGCGAATGTTCTCTCATTTCTGTGGGAGGCGATGAGGGGGCATCAGCAGCCGCACAGACAGAATTGACACGACTTGGCCTGTGGCTCCACAGCCTGCACTTTCACCCAGTTCCCATGCTATCCTATTCCTAAGACTGTGTTTTTCAAAATAACTGTTATTTGCAAGTACACTACGTGTTTGATCGCCCATGTTAATGGAAGGAAAACTTTGCATGGATTAGCTCAGGTGGAAAAGTCATCCCCTGCTCCCCCGCTGAACAGCTGTCGCCAGGGCAGCCACCTTGCTCTCCTGTGGTGACACGGGCCACAGGTCTGCAGGAGGGTCAGTATGGGGAGCAAGCATGGTCAGAGAAGGAAACACAGTAATAGAGGAGCCACCAACGGTGCCGTGAAAAGGAGAGAGTAGGAGGAAGTGGTGTTTAAAACAAACACCTCAGTGAGAATACACCACTGAATTGACTCATAAAGAAGAAGGCTTCTGAACCTTTGATTTGGTTCCAGGCATCTTGCATGGCAACCTGTGGCGGGGATGCAGTGAGGAAAGACAAGGGACTAAGGATTGAGGCGAAGACAGATGTTACAGCCAGTGACACAGGCTTCATTCCTTATAAAAAGATCTGTCCAGGAGCAGAGCTGTTTGATTTTAAAGATGGCCCCCGGAAAGCAATGTCTTGCTTTTAGAGTTGGTAGTGTAAGTGGATAGGTAATTCATTGCTGTTTAATCCAGTATTTTCCAACCACATTTGGCCATGGAGCCCTTTTGAAATGATATCTGGTCCATCACTTTTCCAGAGAAACAGTTTGGCCTAGGGAAGAGGACTGACTTCCTGGGGTGACCTCCTGCGGGGATTCAGGATTGGGGCGGGGGGACTCTAGATGGCAGAGTTTATAAAAGGAGGGAAGTGAAGGGAGGGTTGGAATTGAGTGGAGGTGGAGGTCAAACCAATGACCTTAAATTCTAAAATTAAAACCCAGCCTTTAATCTGTTGAAACTTAAATATGATACACAGTCATATGGGAAATAGACAGCAAAACCCATTCACGGTCTCTCTCTCCCTGTCGCCGCTTTTTCTGTCTCTCTCTAACTTTGTCCTCACAACAACCCTGTGAGGTAAGTCGGGCAAACATTTTCATCTCCATTTGCCAGTAGAGAAACTGAGCCCGAGAGGGAGGAATGACATGCCTAGGATGTCACAGCCCGTGAAGGGCAGGCGCCAGGTGAACAGGCCTGCTGGCCGCCCGTCTCCTGCCCCCGGTCGCACCGGTGTCCCTATTGCACTGAGCGAAACGGCAGCTGAGAAGGGAGATAGCTTTAAGCACATGACTGGGGAAGTGACTCGTGACTGATGGTCAGATTTCCAGGTTGCTGAGCCGTGGACAGAACCAGCAGGTCAACCAGCAGCAGGTCCCTCACAGACGTGTCAGAAGCTTGTTTTACCCGAGACAATGCTGCAGTTTGTACGGAGAGTTTTCATTTCCTGGGGTAGTGGTTTAAAAGTTACACAGTGCTATTCGATGAACTATTCCTTTTTATTTATTATTATTTTTATGTTTTTTTAAAAATAGATTTTTGTTGATTTCAGAGAGAAAGGGAGAGGGAGAGGAAGAGAGAGATAGAAACATCAATGATGAGAAAGAATCATGGATCGGCTGTCTCCTGCACGCCCCCTCACTGGGGACTGAGCCTGCAACCTGGGCATGTGCCCTTGACCGGAATTGAACCCGGGACACTTCAGTCTGCAGGCCGACGCTCTATCCACTGAGCCAAACCAGCTAGGGCTGGACTCTTCCTTTTTAAATGACAGCTTAAGATAAAAGCCACATGCCGTGCAGTTCACCCACCTGAGTGTACAGTCAGTGATTCTGAGTGTGTTTAGAATTATGCAGCATGTCCAATTCTAGGACATGTCATCACCCTCCAAAAGAAACCTCTGCCCATTAGAAATGACTCCCCACTGGCCACCAGCCTCCCAGCTCTAGGCCAGCGCCAGTCTACTCTCCCTTCTTCTATGGACTCGCCTGTTCTGGAAGTTTCATATAAGTGGGATCATTCAGTATTGGTCCTTTGTAACAAGCTCCTTTCACTTAGCATAATGTTGTCCAGATGCATCTGTGTCATAGCTTATGTTAGGACTCTATTGCTGAGTAATACCCAAGGATATATAGCTCACATTTTATGTGCCCATTCATCAGTTGATAGACATTTGGGTTGTTTCTGCTCTTTAGCTATTATGAATAATGCTGCTATGAATATGTGTGCAAATTTTTGTGTGGACCTATGTCTTGTCTTAGGTGTACACCTGGTAGTGGATCATGTGTAGTTGGCCATACAGTGGTAGATTGTGTAGTAGTGGGTCACATGTATTAAAGAGAAGCGAACACATTGGAATCTTGGCGGGAAGGCAGGGGAAGGTGGGTGGGAGGTTATCAACCGAAGAACTTGTATGCATACATGTATAACCCATGGACACAGACAATAGGGTGGTGAAGGCCTGGGGCAGAGGATGGGGGGTGGGTTGGAGGGGGTCAATGGGGGAAAATGGGGGACATATATAATATTTTCAACAATAAAGATTTTTAAAAAGAGAGAAGTAAATACAGAAAGAGAAGTATTTGTAACTGACAGGTGTTTGTGAAAGTATGTGCAAGGGAGTGACAGCTGCTTAGGATTAGAAAGATGTGGTGCCTCAGTTGTATTTTCATTTGGAATCAATAAACAACAGACACAGTCACGATAAATAAGAGTATTACCGGCTTATTACTCCCCTCAAAGTAATGGGAGGCTGTTGGCTTCCATGTTCTCTTTCTTCTCCAGGCCATCAATATTATGGAGCTGACTTTACAGAAATACGGAAGCTATGAGAAGTTCGAGCAGGCCACAGGCGGGAGCCTGCTGTCCAAGACTCGGATCTGGAGCCACGTCAGGAAGTACATGATGAAGGAAGGCTGCCTGGGGGAGGTGAGTCCTGGAGCAAGCACCGGGGCACTTAGCCCTCCGCAGGGCTGGCTGCAGGCTTTGTCTTTCCAACCTCATCTAGCTCCTTAAACTAGTCACGCAGATTTCTGACTAAATACTGGAAGTCTACTTTCCCATGGCATTGAGCTGTGTTTAGTTTCTTTTTCTACCGCCATTTCTGTACAGCTTATGGCAACATGTGAGTGGTTTTATGAAAATTGTCAATGAAGAGATTGCCCTGGGGGCCCTCTCATTGGAAGCCAGGTCCTGGCATTCAGTGTTGACATAGCTCCTGCGCAGTGGCCAGGCCTCCGTCTGCACCCGCCCTGCGTCACTGTGGCCGGGGTGAGCGCAGCGGGACAGGGCCCGGTCCTCGTGTCTTCCCCGCAGAGCCCTTGCCTTCCTTCCAGTCCAGGAAGGCCCTGAGGTCCCACAGGCTCAGCACCGGAAGGTCCAGGGGACTGGCCCTCAGTTCATCCTCTTGGTTCTGGGAGCATCGGGTGCTAGAAACAAAAGGTGTTCCTGGGGCCTGGTCCCCCACCTTCACATTGTGCTTCCATCTCCGTGCCTTCCCTGTGGCCCTCAGGTCGTGGTCCACCTCACCGAGGACCTGCTCTCCCGCGCCTCCATGACGGTGGTCAACGGCTGCCCCACGCTGACCATCAATGTGTCCACTGCACGTGAGCACTGGCTGGAGGGAATGCTGAGGCACGAAATCGGTAGGGCGGCCCGTCCACCGTCCCGCGTCGTACCGAATCAGCTCCGCAGACACGCTCTTTGGAATGGGGTTTTCGTAATTGTATTTGGCAAAAAGCAATGGAGTTGTTAGGCTTCACTTGGACTTGAGCTACGCTGATTAATGTCCCATTTCAAGTTAGGTTCTCAGGGCCCTGTGCAGCAGCATTAAGCTTAAAAAGTCACTGAACCCCAGGATTTCAGTTCCTTGACCTTAAACTGAAGGAATTGAATTACCTGATCTCTGAGATCCTTTTCGAATATCAAGTCTATGATTCCTCCCTTGACAAAAATAACCTCTTCTGAGGAGACCTGGGAGCCCTTGCGGGGGCGGGGGGCAGTGTGCTCCTTCCGATCAGAGGCTTGGGGCGGGGCGGGCTGGCTTCTGCTGTTTGGGTTGATTTGGGCTGAGAACGGCTGGTATAGGGTCTTTGGGGAAGGAAGTAAAGATGGGCGTTTCCTGCTTCCACGGCCCCTCCCGCAGGCACACATTACTTCCGGGGCATCAACAACCTGCAGCAGCCCTGGGGCAGCTGGACAGGCCGCAGGAAGCATGAGCTGAAGCCCAACAACCCCACGGAGGAGGGCCTGGCGAGCATCCACAGCGTCCTGTTCAGGAAGGACCCCTTCCTGTGGCGGGCTGCACTGCTCTACTACACCGTGTTCCAGGCCAGCCGCCTGTCCTTCTGCGAGCTCTTCCAGGACATTGGGAAGTTTGTCAAGGACCCCAACACGAGGTGGGATTACTGTGTGCGGGCCAAGAGGGGCTGCACCGACACGGCCCAGCCAGGTGGGTGGCCCTGGGCCATAGGTCCTCTGACTTTGGGGTGAGGATCAACAGAAAAAACAGGAGTGATGAATGTGCTGACTGAACCCTCATTCAACACGACACAGTCTTAGTGATTATGAACCACTAACTGGTTCACCAGTTGTCCCAGAATATTTGAAACCAATTCCAGACATCTGTCCTTTTACCTGCAGATACTCCTGTGCATGTCCCTAACCGGTAAGGACAACTTGTCCACAGTCCCTGGGCTATTAGCATAGCTAACCACATCCACAGCGTCATAGCACAGGACTCCTTATGGCAACTTCAGTCCATGGAACAGAGCAACGTTTAACAAATTCACACGCTATGTCAGGTGGGAGGAGGATTTTCTTTGTAAATGAACACTTTAAAAGTAGGATCAGATCTCACAAGCTGTTTCTGCTCATCATGTCTTCGTCCACATTTTTTCTATTTATAAACCCTATGTTCTTTAAAACTCAGTCCTAATTCTTGATTTCTTAGGGAAGAATAGTATCAGAATCACCTATAGTTATTTTAATGGTGCAAAGGGTATTAGTGTGTGTGTGTGTGTGTGTGTGTTTTAACTAGTAGTTCTGACATCCTATGCTTCCACATTGCTCCCATGAGACCTAATGCTGTAAGCCGTCCCCGCCCTCCTCACCGGACACCCTCATTGCATCATAGGAGATACGGCTGCAGTCAGAGGGTGGGGTGGGGGTGAGGGTGGGATAATCTACACTAATAAAAGAGAAAGATGCAAATTGACCATACCTCTGAGACACCCACCAGCCAATCAGGAGTATGCAAATTAACCCAACAAAGATGGTGGGTTAATTTGCATATGCAGGCGCAGAGCAACTACAGACTGAAGACTGAAGAGGCTTGGCTTCTCCGCTGCGGCCAAAGCGAAGCCTGGGTCCTGGGTGCCGGAGGAAAACCGGTGCCGGCAGCCAGGGGAAGGAAGGCCTATTGCATGAATCTTTGTGCAACAGGCCTCTAGTTATTTATAGGAGTCATACAATTTAAG
Organism: Ia io; assembly: GCA_025583905.1. Lineage (NCBI taxonomy): Eukaryota > Metazoa > Chordata > Mammalia > Chiroptera > Vespertilionidae > Ia > Ia io. The sequence goes on along the minus strand of JAJQQW010000016.1, from coordinate 78,329,006 downwards.
TTACCAGCTTTTCTTTATAATTAGGGGAACATGCTATTTTAATTATGGGGATGGGGACCTGGGGAGGAGAGATTCTTAAAAGGGAGCTGCTGGTCTCCATGTTGTCCTGATCCTTCCAGAGACCTTACATTGGATGTTACAAAGATAGAGCAGTTAAACACAAGTAAACGTGGTGCCTTAGAAAACCCTTTTGCACAGGGCCGATTCCTGTACAGGGAATGGCCAGCATCTCATTACTGAGGGATGTTTCGGACATGGGGGTAAACACGGCTGTGGTCCCTGCAGGGTGCTTCAGTAAAGACCAGGTGTACCTGGACGGCATCCTGCAGCTGCTGCGGCACCGGGACTCCATCGACTTCCCCCTGCTGACTGCCCTGGGCAAGGTGAGTGACGGAGGGCGAGAGGTCCCCACGCATCGTGCAGCACTTCTGCCCGCTGCTTTATGACAACAACAGGCGCAGGTTCAAACTGCTTTTATCTGTGCTCGGAATTAGCTTCTTCAGCGTGATACAGGAGGGAAGAAATGTGTTCTGTCGTAGAACTGAACAGCAAACTCTCTTAGTGGACAACAAGAGATAAAGAAGGGAGGAGGAAATCTGGGGATGCAGTATGTAGTTTCATTTATATACATCTTTTCCTAAAGCATTTGAAAGTAGTTCATAGATATAACACTACCCCCCCTTTTAAATATATTTTTATTAACCCTTTGCATTCGCTTGCTTTTTTCTCGATTCCTTTATTCTACTCGGGATTTAATTTTTTAAATACCCCAGATTTTACAAAGTGCGGCAGTAGAATAAAAAACTGGAGTTTCTTTTCATACAAACTTATTTATTTGGATTTTTTATATTTCAAATTATTGATACATTCAATACAATTCGACATACGAGCTGCTACCGATGCTAACCGTGTCGAGTCACACTCGACATCCGAGTGCAAAAGGTTAATTTCAGATAGGAAGGGAGAGGGAGAGAGAGAGAGAAACATCAGTGATGAGAATCATTGATCGGCTGCCTCCTACACGCTCCACACTGAGGACTGAGCCCGCACCTGGGCGTGTGCCCTGACTGGGTTTGATCCCCGGTCAGGGCACATACAAGAAGCAACCCATGAATGCATGAATAAGTGGAGCAACAAACTGATGCTTCTCTTTCTCCCTCTCCCACCCCCCTCTTCTCTTTCCTCTTTCTCTCTAAACTCAATAAAAATTAATAAAAAAGATTTTTGCTATTTTGCAGATATTAAAGTAATTTGAAAAACAGTTCACATACTTGCCCTAGCCGGTTTAGCTCAGAATTGGCCTGCAGACTGAAGGGTCCTGGGTTCGATTCTGGTCAAGGGCACATGCCCGGATTGCAGGCTCGGTCCCCAGAAGAGGGCATGCAGGAGGCAGCCAATCAATGATTCTCTTTCATCATTGATGTTTCTCTCTCTCCCTCTCCCTTCCTTTCTGAAATCAATAAAAATGTATTTTTTAAAAAAATAGTCCACATACTTAAAAGTGTACTTACTACCCAGAGAAGAAATTGCTCTTTAACTGTGACTGATAGTTACGTTTAAAACTGACCCGCCTCCGTTCTCAGGTCTCCTATGAAGACGTGGACCGCTTGAAGGAACTGGGCATCACCGAGAACATGAGGGTCCCGCAGTTCCTGCTGGACCAGGAGCGGTACATGGAGCACTTGGAGAAGATCATGGAAGTGAACGAGCTGACCGACAGGGAGCTCAGAGACCTTATCTATTAGCATCCTTGCGAGCAGCGCGAAAGTGTCCCCTATATTCCCATTCGGTGCCTCAGCACCGGCAGATTTGTAAAGGAAGAAGGACTGTTTACACGAGTTTCTGCAGACTGGTCGGCAGTTTTCAGCTGCATGTTTAGGATAAGTACCAACCTGAAACTGTTTTAACACGGGTTCTACAGGCTGCAAGGGAAGTGACCTGATTTCATCTGATTCCATCCGATTCTCCACAGAGTCCGATGAAAAGACTACTGAGGAGTGTTTTTGAAGAATCTTGGTCAAACCGAGCGATAAACTTCTGCCTGAGCACCAAGACCAGCTTCGGCTAGAGCCTGCCTCCCGCGCTGTTCACACGCCACGGTTACGTTCTATTTCACGAGGATGGCCATTATTCTCCTCTGAAAAGTTAGTTGTTTATGCCCCCCGAACAGCTCCATCTAAGGTTTCTTATTTCTCTTCTATGTTAAGTAATGTTAAGGGGGTGGGACAATTTGAAAAGTTTCATTAATTCTTTACATCTTATTTTTTCACCTTACCAGTTTGTAGGAACTCAATTAGAGAATTGTTTCCAGTTATTCCTTATCTAAAGTCTGTTTTCATTTGCTGATACATAGTTTACCCCTTGTAAATGTTAACCAAGGTTGAGGGTCTCTCCCTCCGTATTCCTCTATAGAAACGGTAAGTACAGGTTCCAGAGAGGTTCATCCATATGCATTAGAATAGTTGGGGAAGAGAGAAGCTACCCACCTTCTCATTAAATGGAGCAACAAGCAGGGCAGGTAGGCTGGCCCATTCCCGTTGGAGCTGGGTGTCCACAGGATGTCTACAGTGCACCTGACCTTGCTCTGAGAACTGGCATTGCCAGGCCCTGCCATCGGCTGAACTGGCCCTGTGATTAGCTTGTGTCCTTGATCAAAACCTTTGGCTTCACCAACCCAACAGTGACATAGTTTAAATTTCAAAAATGAGAGTTCTGATTGGCTACATTTCTCCTGCCAAAAGCTTACCCACTTGGCTTTATAATTTTTTAATTTTGATATATACTTGCATATACATACTTGGGATCAAATGGCTCTTCAAACAACTTATTTTAATGATCAGAAAGAACACTGCTGTGGACACCCCATTCAAAATTGCTATTGTAACAAAATTGAAGAATAAAGACCCCCCCCCCCCCCCCCACAAATAACCCACACAAAATTGCTACTGAAATTCCTACCCAAAGCTACCTGAGAGTTTATGTTTACCTCACTTCAGGCTTAAAAATGGTGCTACGGTGGGTGTCGGGTGTCCGCTGACAGCCTGGCCGTCATGCTGGGAAACGACTGGGAACCCTCCCACAGGCCAGGCCGGTGTGTGAGGGTTCTCCTTCCTGTAGCCACAGGGCTTGCCTTAAAGGAGAAGCTGCAGCAGACAGGGTGTGGCCGGTGCCTGGCGCCTGGCAGAGCCCTGCTTCCCCCTCGGGGGCCATGGGCCAGCCCTCGGCCTGGGATGGGGCTGCACGTCTCCGTGGCTGGCCGTGCGCTGGCATCACACACACACACGCACACACACACACACACACGCACGCACGCACGCACGCACACACACACACACACACACACACACACACACACACACACACACACACGGCAGCACCACTCCGGACTCACTGCACTGCTTCCTTGTAGCAGAGCCCACCAGGCTCAGCTTCATGTCTTGTCTCTGATTTCATCGTCAAACTTCCCCAAGGTGACTGTGGAAAGGGTCTAATGAGCTGGACTGGAAGCACAGACAGAAACGGCAGGATCTGTGTCCTGTGACTTAAGCTCAGTCCTCAGGAGCAGAGCCTCTGTGGGCAGTACCACTCCTCCTGCAGACGTCCAGCTACAGAGGACGGTCCAGCAGCCCTCGGCTCCTGGGTGGGCGGTCTGAGTGTCAAATGGATGACATTCTCTGTCTGGTTTGGGAAAGGAAGACTTTAATGCCCTACGGCTTCAAATAAAAACAAGAAATGTGAGCACCCTCCAGACAAAAATGACTTCAAATCACACCGATTGTCTTAGGATATTTTAAAAGTTAGCGGCGAACCAAAAATAGTTTCAGGTGAGCAGAAAAGCTAAGCTTTAAAAGTTGGGATTGAAGATTTAATTAAGGTTATTCTCTTTCCTGAGATAGAATTCTAATGTCAGTTTTATTTCATAAATAAAGGTTTAATAAATAGAAAATTATAGCATCAGTACTTAGGGGAATAATTGAAGATCACATTTTAGGGTTATAATAGTTATTTGTCCTACCTAGACTATTGATGCTTAGGATTTCATTAATGTTGTCTACTGAAATTCTAGCATATAGTATCAAATACACTTTCTGATGCACTGTCTGGTTTTCACACAAGACAGGATTCAAAGTGAAATTGTTGGCAAACAAAATTCCATAGTCTTCATTTCTTTATATTTTCATCTTTGTAAACATGTTTAAAATTTGTATGGCTGGTTTTGTAAATCTTTGGGCATTTTGTGTCTAGATATAATAGAAACAAGAGCACTGAGGTTCTTACATGGAGTATGTGAATATATGTGCATGCAAACTTCTGTCCTTTGGAACCTAATTATATTTTTCTTGTGGCACTTCTGGGTTGCTGTGGTGATTATTGAAAGGAGCATGGATCACGCTGAGCCTTATTTATAGGGAAAGCTTACATATGCCACCCTCCCCCTCCCCCCAGTTAGTGCAGCTTGTATTCTCATGGGAAAGGAGAGAGGGATCATTCCGTCTTTATTTACTGCCCTGTTCATTGAGTAAATTTTGTTTACTTTGTTTTTTATTGATTCGAGAGAGAGAGGAAGAGAGAGGGAGAGAGAGAGAGAAACATCAATGAGAGAAAATCAGCTCTAGCCAATTTGGCTCAGTGGATAGAGCATCGGCCTGCAGACCAAAGGGTCCTGGGTTGAATTCCAGTCAAGGGCATGTACCTTGGTTGCAGGCTCCTCCCCGGCCCAGGCCCTGGTCAGGGCTCATGCAGGAGGCAACCAATCAATGTGTTTCTCTCACATCCATGTTTCTCTCTGACTTTCCCTCTCTCTTCTATTCTCCCTAAAAATCAATGGAAATATATCCTCAGGTGAGGATTAACAACAACAACAAAAACAAAAAAAGCTGCTACACAGCAAAAGAAAACAACACAAAAAGACAACCTAAGGAATGCGAGAAAATATTTACAAATCATAGATCTGATGAGTTACTATCTAAAATATATAAGGAACTCCTAAAACTCAAATAGCACAAAAAACAATCTGATTTTAAAATGAGCAGAATTGAGCATATATTTTCCCAAATCAGACATACAAATTGCCAACATGTACATGAAAAGACGCTCAACATCACTAAACAGGTAAGTGGAAATCAAAACAACGAGATTTTATAATAGCTTATAAAAAAGATGAGATTGAGTGTTGGTGAGGAGGTGGAGAAAAGGAAACCCTTGTACACTGTTGGTGGGAATGTAGGTAGCTATAGGAAGTAGAAAAAAATGGAACTTCCCCCCCAAAATTAAAAATAGAACTACCATATGATCCAGCAATTCTACTGGGTATATATTCAAAGGAAATGAAAACAGGATACCGAATAGATACCTACAATCCCATATCCATTGTAATCAATAGCCAAGACATGGAAACAAGCTCAGCATTCATCGCCAGATGAATGGATGGAGATGTGGTATATATCTACAATGAAATGTAATTCAGCCATGAGAAAGAAGGGAGCCCTGTCATTTTGGACAACGTGGATGAGCTAAGTGAGATAATCGGAGAAAGACAAATATCGTATGACATCACTTACAATGGGGAATCTAAAAAGGATGAACTCATAGAAACAGGAGAGAATGATGGTTGCCAGGGGCTGGGGCCAGGGAGGCTGGGGAGATGGTCAAAAGGTACAAACTTCCAGTTCTTAAAGATCTAATGGACAGCGTGGAGAGTATAGTGAACAATACTGTATTATAGATTGGAAATTGCTGAGAGAGTGGATCTTAAATGTTCTTAGCACAATAAAGAAATAGTAATTATATGATGTGATGGATGTATTGGCTAATACTATGGTGGTAATTATTTCATAATCCATGTGAATCAAATCCCCACATGCATACCTTAAGCTGAAACAATGTTATATGTGAGCCGTAGCTCAATAAAGCTGGCGGGGGTGGGGAACAAGACAACTAACTTCACTAGTTGTGTGTGTATGTGTGTGTGTGTGTGTGTGTGCGTGTGTGTTGTGTGTCCTTCCAGAGACAGTTAATGCAAATACCATCAAACATGTAAACATACTCTGCTGTACCTTTAGCACAGATGATAATTACTACACATTACTCCGTATTTTGAATTTTGCATTTCATAGATCTTGGAGATTATTCTATGACGTGAACTCTTTAAAATTATGGGGGTCCTTTAAAAAAAACAAACAGGTGGAATTTCAGTGGCTGTCAATTTCAAGAGGTTGTGATGCTCTGGAGACTTTTTCCTTCCCAAATGGGGATGAGAAAAACCTGAAAAAATCCTAACACCATATACTCGTATATCAAAGTTCTGAAGCACAGCCCATAGGTAAGGTGGGCTGGTGGGTGGACCCACATATAAGTGTTAATATCTCAAATTTAGACCAGATATTTTGGTTCTCTTGCCTTTTAAAAATAACCTTTATCATATAGTTTATAACTGTATTATCTCCAAGAAAAGCAAGTAGCTCTCCCAGGTAAACGGGCCTTCCTGGATTTAGGAAGACTAATCCCTTTTCGTGTGGGAAACTGATTTTGTGTGAGCTCCAGCCAGCCTCATGGGCGCTTCTGAGTGCCGCTCCACAACCGCCCACCAGAGGGCCCACGAGCCCCCCTTTTTTCATTCTGGCTCCGCTGCCTCTATTGTAGGCTGGAGGCCCTCAGAGCTGGTTCATCTTGCTGGTTGGCCTCAGAGCCAACCCCAAACCCACACTCTGACTTTCAGCAAGCACGACTCTTCTGGGAAAGAGCCAACGCCTTAAAGAGCTGGACAGAGGGGGTCCCGAAGTCTCCCGCATGCCCATCGCAACATCTGTTTGCTCCTTGGTCCGATTTCAGTCTCCGCCTGACAAGTTGGTCACAGAATTCCTTGAGATGAGCTGAGCCGGGGACTGTCACGTACCTGGGCCACCACCGGCCACCGCTCAGCGGGGCAGCAGCCCGTTCAGTGGCATCGTCCAGACAGGAGGATGCCCCCCTTCTCTCGGGTGGGCTCCCCGATGCCCTGTCGGAAGGGATCCCGGAGGCCGGTGTCCCCGCCCAACCCAGCCTCTGGGACACGAGTCCTGCGGCCGCCTGGGGGCCACTGCCCAGCACAGGCGCCAAGCCCAGTCCTTCTCCTGACCCGACAGAGAGGAAGCTCTTGGAGCCTCAGTGCTGCCCGTGGAAGCGCAGGCCACAGGCAGAGGAGCCAGCTGGCCCAGGCCCCCCCTCCACCCCCCGCCGGGTGCTTTGAAAGGTGACCTCCCTCCATTGTGTCTGAGGACATCCCTGAGGTTGATAAACGGACCCCTTACAGACAAGTCAGACCACCAGGATCACCCCACACACGTGGCTCCAGCTCCGTGGAGCTGAGCTTGGTGGAGCCACGCATCCCAGTGGCCGCCCCAGCTGGTCGGGGGTCAGGGCAGTGGGCACTGGAACCCACGTCCTTCTGCCCCTCGACACCGCCCCCGGGAGCCACTGCTCCGCTCCCGCCTGTGCCAGGAGGGCCTGCCCCGCTCCGCCTGCTCTGTGACCCTGAGCGGAGGGCGCAGGCAGCAATAGTGACACTGCAAACCCCTCACCCGCCCCCCGCCCCCCCCCCCCCGCCGCAGCCTCTTCCTCTCACTGCAAAGACCCCTGAGGCCCGAACAGCCTCCCTTTTCCTTCCAGTGGTCGGCAAACTCATTAGTCAACAGAGCCAAATATCAACAGTACAACGATTGAAATTTCTTTTGAGAGCCAAATTTTTTCAACTTATACTATATAGGTAGGTACATTGTTATTAACTTAATTAGGGTACTCCTAAGCTGGCCTTTGCTAAAAACTCAAGGGGCCAAAGAGCCGCATGTGGCTCGCGAGCCGCAGTTTGCCGGCCATGGCTAGCCTATTGCCTTCAAAGACCTGGCCTTTGGCTCCAATTAGTCTTTCCCCCAAAACACACTGCAAGCTTTCGCCACGGGGAACTCTGCTGGCCACGTCCCTCCCTCCACACCTGCCCTCACGTCCCCCTGTCCAGATGCCACCCCCCTCGGCCATGCTTCCCCGTCCTACCCTCAAGGCCCAGCTCCAGAGACACCTCCCCCATGAAGCCGCCTCGGATCTGCCCGGGAAACACCCTCTCCCTCCTCCGAGGCACAGGGCGCTCTGTCTGCTCACAAGCATCCCCGTGTCCACTCCCCATCAGCGCCCGTCCCCTCGAGAGCATTTAAACCCTGGCCTTCGGGTCAGAGCTGAGTCGGAATCCCGACCTTGTCACTCACCAGTGTGCAGCCCAGGAGGCCACTTACTGTGAAATGGGGGATGCGTCAGCCTCGAATCCTCAAAAATGTCCTCAGGTCAGCTGTGCGAGCCCCAGGCGGGGGCACTCCCGGGCAGGCAGCATCCGTCCTTCTGGCCCCTTCCCTCACCTCACCCCACCCCAGCCCCGCACCAGGGCTCCCAAGACCCCTTAGGCTGAGGGTGCGCACCTGTGGGCGGGCGGGCGCTTCCTGGGCAGATGGACGCCAGAGGCCTGGCAGCTGGGAAGGGAGCAGGCGCCGCAGGTGAATTCAGGTGAACGCCCCAGCCGGGCAGGGAGCTCCCGTCATGACCTTTGGCTGCACTTCCTTCTAGTCCAGGCCTGCCCCAGGGTCTTCCCAACTGGCCTGGGCGGTGGTGGGGGGGGGGGGGGGGGGGGGGTAGGCAGGCAGGAGACACTGCCGTCTGCCCCAGGAGCTGAAGGTGAGGAAAGCCCACCTTCAGGCCACATCCATCAGCTGTATGGCTCCCTGGGGGTTCCCTTTGGGGAAGGCCGTCTCCCTGCCCCAGCCTGGGCTCAGCTGGGCGGTGGGTGGGAGCCATCAGGGGGCAGTGCCAGCAGCAGAGAGGGGCTCCGGGGGAGAGCTGTCAGGGGCGGGGTGTGAGGGGGGGTTCTAGCCCTGGACACCATCTCAGGGAACACCAGCCTGGGGTCTCCGGGTTTGCTTTCACTAGGGGGGCCTGTGTGTGTGTTTTGGTTTTTTTTTAGAAAGGGAGAGAGAGATAGAAACATCAAAGATGAGAGAGAATCATTGATTGGCTGCCTCCTGCACACCCCCACTGGGACTGAAAACACAATCCAAGCATGTGCCCTGACTGGGAATCAAACAGTGACTTCATAGGTCGACGCTCAGCCACTGAGACACTGAGCCACGCCAGCTGGGCCTGGTTTCCCACAGGTGACGGGAGAGGCAGGAGCGAATCTGCTGCCTGGCTGCTGCGGGAGGCCCTGCAGAGGCAGGAGGGAGAGGCGAGGCTTTCAAGGGCCTGGCACTCGGATCCCTGCAGCCCCCTCTTCAGAGACCCTGCAGCCCCTTCTCCCAGGCTCACTCGGAGGTCGCAGGAGACTCACCCACCCGGTGAGTCTGACGCAGGGCAGCTGCTGACGCAGGGCCAGGACCGCGTTGGAGCGACCCCTCGGCCCTGCCCATCCCCAGGGCCTAGCTTGGCGGGTGCACAGGGTGTGCTGAATGGATAGAAACACCCCTTTCGTCTCTTCTCTCTGGTGCTTTCCATCTATAGTCCTGGAGGCAGGAGCAGGAAGGACAGGGGGTGGTGGGGGCGGGGCGGGGGAAGGGAGGAACCTGGCAGAAAGGCCACACTATGGACAGAGCGGGTCGGGGGGCAGGGGACGCTGGAGGAGGGCGGGGGTTAGGACAACCCACAGAGGGAGAGGGGCAGACAGATGTGGCGGGGTATTACTCAGCAAGGACAAGACATGCGCTGTGGGGCCACGCAAGACCCAGAGGAACCTTAAACACAGGTTGCCAGGGAGGAAGCCGATCTGAAAAGGCGACCGACTGTGTGACTCCAACCATAGGACACACTGGGAAAGGCAAGACATGGAGGGAGTGAAAGACCAGTGGTTGCCACGGTTTGCGGGGAGGAGGGATGAAGAGGTGGAGCACTCCATCATAAAAGACCTCCTAGCAGAGAGGGGGCCCACGGTGAGTGAGGGTCAGGCCGGGAGGGAGGAGATGATGTGCAGACTTCAGAGGGTCTAGACGGGGATGGGGGTGTGTGGGGGTGGGGAGGGGTTCAGCGGGGTGAGAGGCCCTTCTGCAGGGCAGGGGATGGCATGGAGCTCCCTGGAGGGGCTGCTCCGTGTTTAGGACCCTCAAGCCCCCACCCCACCCAGAGGCATCCAAAGTGGGCACCAAACACCCGGAGCTGGGGACCCAGCCCCTGACTCTCCCCGAAGCCAGGCAGCTTCATCTGTTTACTTTTCAAAACCAAACTAAAACCCACCGCTCAGAACATGTGAGAAGACCGCTCCGTCACCGTTAGAAGCTTTATGTGGTTTGCAGCCAGAACCTCACAGACTGGTGGTCAGAGAGGGGAGCTCCCAGCATTGCTCAGCCAGGCCTCGCAGCCCGCCACGCTTTGCACACTCCCTTCCAGCCTCCGCGCCGGTTCCCTGCGCTGCAGCCCCGGCGGGAGGGGCGGCGTCTGCAGAGGTTGGCGGGCCGGAGAGCAAAGGCATTCCAGGTCCCCGCCGTTTCCGGTTTGGCCACGGGCACCTGCCTCCCCCACGAGCGGCCCTGAAGGTCCACGGAGAAGGCGGGCAGGTCGGGCCGGGTGCCGCCGGCGGATGAAGACCACGAGGCAGTGGGACCGTCTCTCCCAGGAAGGGCCGCTCCCGCCTGCGCCCCGCGGTGAACGTGGAAGCCGCCCGTGCCATCACCGCTCGTGCTTCAGGTTGGCCTCGCTGCGCTCCCAGGCGACCCCGCTGCCGCTCCGAGGGCCTTCCCTCTTGGTCCCGTCCTTTTCCGCGTACAACTCGGCCAGCACGGGGCAGTGCTCCGACGCCACGCCGCCCCACGACCAGTTGTCGGGGATCCACGGGTTCGTGAGGCCTTCTCTCAGCACGGCGCAGTGACCTGGGGGAGCGGAGACGCGGGGTCAGGGCGGGGACGGCGGGGGGGTGGGGGGGCCCCCCCGGGGACTGCGGGCCCCGGGCTGGTGGGCGGACCCACATGCTGATGGGCGGGGCCCCGGGCTGGTGGGCGGACCCACATGCTGATGGGCGGGGCCCCGGGCTGGTGGGCGGACCCACATGCTGATGGGCGGGGCCCCGGGCTGGAGGGCGGACCCACATGCTGATGGGCGGGGACGGCGGGGCCCCGGGCTGGTGGGCGGACCCACATGCTGATGGGCGGGGACGGCGGGGCCCCGGGCTGGTGGGCGGACCCACATGCTGATGGGCGGGGCCCCGGGCTGGTGGGCGGACCCACATGCTGATGGGCGGGGCCCCGGGCTGGAGGTCGGACCCACATGCTGATGGGCGGGGCCCCGGGCTGGAGGGCAGACCCACATGCTGATGGGCGGGGCCCCGGGCTGGTGGGCGGACCCACATGCTGATAGGCGGGGCCCCGGGCTGGTGGGCGGACCCACATGCTGATGGGCGGGGCCCCGGGCTGGAGGGCGGACCCACATGCTGATAGGCGGGGACGGCGGGGCCCCGGGCTGGTGGGCGGACCCACATGCTGATGGGCGGGGCCCCGGGCTGGTGGGCGGACCCACATGCTGATGGGCGGGGCCCCGGGCTGGAGGTCGGACCCACATGCTGATGGGCGGGGCCCCGGGCTGGAGGGCAGACCCACATGCTGATGGGCGGGGCCCCGGGCTGGTGGGCGGACCCACATGCTGATAGGCGGGGCCCCGGGCTGGTGGGCGGACCCACATGCTGATGGGCGGGGCCCCGGGCTGGAGGGCGGACCCACATGCTGATGGGCGGGGCCCCGGGCTGGAGGGCGGACCCACATGCTGATGGGCGGGGCCCCGGGCTGGAGGGCGGACCCACATACTGGTGGGCGGGGCCCCGGGCTGGAGGGCGGACCCACATGCTGATAGGCGGGGCCCCGGGCTGGAGGGCGGACCCACATACTGGGGGGCGGGGCCCTGGGCTGGAGGGCGGGGTCACGGGCCGGTGGGCGGGGTCTCGGGCTGGTGGGCAGAGATGACTCTGCCCCTGAGGCCTGGGGCCCTGCCCACACTGCTGCCTGGAGCTCCTGCCAATGAGATGTCGCGGCCACCCTGATTCTGGACAGGTGACGCTGATCATTTAGGCCCTGAAAGCCCAGTCCAGGCCGCCGGCCCACCCACACCCAGATGGTTGGCCCCTCCTCGCCTCGCACACTTCTAATCTGAGAACAGGAGTGTCTGACACAGGGACAGATGTCTCCCTGGATGACCAACGCAAGGCTGGTGGGGGGGGGGGATCAGTTCCATAAAAAGGGGAACAACGGGCAAGTTACAGAGGCTTAGGAGCCAGTAAATATTTAAAAAGTAAAGATTAAGAAATATATGAAGCAGGAAGGCAATGGAATAGTTCCAAAAGCCGGTGCAGAGCAGTGGAGTGCGAGGCCTTGGGGCGGAGCCACGGGGGCCAGTGGGAGATGCCCAGGCCCTCTGGTCTGAGCCGGGGCCTCCCCCGATGGTGGGAACTGCTCCCCGGGCCTCAGCGTTTACACCTGAACAGCACAGCGACAGGTGACCTGCCTGTGACTTTGGTGGGGGCCTGTGTTCTTGGGCTCCAGGCTGGCTTGGTGAGAACAGTGCCTTCGGGGGCCCCCTCTGGGGAGCTGGCAGTGCATGCGACTGCCACTCCCCCTGAGCCCCACTTTCCCCCTCAGGACACAGTCCCCCAGGAAACCAGTGTCCTGGCTGGACTTTCTGGCCCTGAGGACCTCAGCCCAGCTGCGTGTCCCAGTCCCCCAGCGGCCCAGGTCTGGTCCCTCTCACCTGTGACTGTCTCATGGATGTTTCTATGCAGCCGCTGGGGTCCCAAAGCCTCCAGGCAGCTCAGAGAACCCAGTTCCTGTCTCTCAGCAGAAGCGCCTACTGTGGCTTCCACATTTCTAATTGTTTTCTGACCCCAAACAGTCATCTCAGCAGGTTCCTGTTTTTGGGGTGTGCTGCTTTTCAGTGCTGATTACCTACAACACCCTGGTCCTGGTGGGGTCCTGTCTAACGTGCTTCTCCCGCCCTATCAGTCACGCCCCGACACACTGCTCACCCCGACTGCTGCTCCTGGGCACTGCGTGTGCATAACCGCAGGCCCCACACAGCACCTGGATGTGACAGGCCAGAGAAATGCTTGCTGAGCGGCGAGGCGTCCTAGACTTAGGGTGTCAGTTCATCCCTGCACCGGGTCTCTGCTAGCCCATACCCAGGTCTGCCGGGACACACTCCATGTACTTTGGTGTAGGCCAGTGAATGCCTTTCCATTCTTTTCCACACCCACCTTCACTCTTAAAAGTGGCTCTGTTGGAGTGAGTTACATGGTGACTTGAGCTGTAACCCTATAACTGCCCCCAGAGGAGGTAGGTGACCCCCGCCTCCTGTTCAGCCCATCGGCACTGCCGGTTCCGACAGCTTTCGCTTCCTTCCTTCCCGAGCAGGAGAGAGGAGGAGCGACCGGCTTTACCTGTGAAAACCTTCCTCAGGCTTTTACTGATCCAGATGTTGTCCAGGGACTTGGAGCCCTGCGGGTTCTTGGTGCTGATGTTGGTGAAGGTGTGCGCCGGGACCAGGGGGTGGAACCTTTCTTTCCGCAGGAGGTCATGGTCGCTGCTGTCCGGGCCCTGGCCGAAGTCCCCCAGGACAACCACGTCCTTTTCTCCTGGAAGCGGAAGGGAGAAAATCAGGAGTGGAAGTCGTGGCCGGATGGATACCCGGCGCTGACCACAGCCCGTTTGTAAGTGGGGCCGCGAGTCTGACTTGATGTCCCCAGGGGTTAGGACTGCCGCGTAGTTCTCATTCTTCCAATTTTTCCAAATTGCTTGTACAAAAATCCCCAAACCTTAAAGAGGTTAGTAACACACTTGGTAATGGGGGGGCCATGTGTGCGGAGGTCACCCTTAGTCCAGCTGTGGGTTCCAAATCTCACAGCAGAAGAATCCTAAGGGTCTTGCCCAGAGATTTTACAAAAGCTCAGAGAAACATTCACTGAACACAGAGGAAAGCCATGTGAAGATACAGGGAGAAGGTGGCCGCCTGAACGCCAAGGACAGCGGCCTCGGGGGAAGCCAGCCCTGCTGACACCCTGGCCTTGGGCCTCTGGCCCTGGAACTGGGGGAAGGAATGTGCTGTGCAAGCCGCCGGCGGCGTTCGTTAGGCAGCCCCAGCGGACTAGTACAGAGCCGCCCTGGAGAGCTTTTCTCTTTAAAGCATTTTCAACCTTTCTCCCTGGGTTTGATGTATGCTAGCGAGTGGGATCGTTACGAAGAATTGTCCACAGTGAGCAGACGTTCCGAAAGGGCAGTGGGCCCTGCGGGGCTCAGCGAGACTCGCTGACAGCCTGACCATCGCCGCGTGTCTCCGGGTCCCTGCAGGAGCCATGACATCACAGGGCGCAGTGTTTCTGTCACACCTTTCTTTTAAAAAAATGTTTTATTGATTTCAGAGAGAGGAATAGAAACATCGATGATTTACACCCCCTACTGGGGATGGAGCCCACAACCCGGGTATGTGCCCTGACTGGGAATCGAACCGTGACCTCCTGGTTCATAGGTTGATGCTCAATCACTGAGGCTTTGAAGAAAGCAGTTCATAGAGGAGAGCCCGCTGTACCCGAGACACCCACCAATTCCTTTTCCTTGACCCGAATCTGCTTCAGTAACAAAGGGAAGACTCGAAAGTGAAATGGCACAGGCCACCAGCAGAGGGCACTCGTGCGCCGCAGGGGACCCTCCTCTGGGGCAGGAGGGACAAAAAGGATGAGACGGAAGCCTTCCCGAGGCTTCACTCTGTGGGCAGCAGAGATGTCCCCTCGCCCTCCATCGGAATGACCTGTCTTGAGAAATCAGTGCCAACTTCCAGTGGGAAAGCTGACCTGAGAGTAATCACAACAAGTCCAACCTGGCCAGTGTCAATCACCCACTGAGCCCGGGCCCTGGCCCCGTGCCAGGCCCTCTCTGCAGGTAAGTCAGAGCCAGCCCTCCAATCCAGGATCGCCCATAGAGCCAGGGATGACACAGCCACGTGGACATGGGTGGGGGTTCATCGCAACCTCCCCCCCCCCCCCCCACGCCAGTGCCCGGAACAGGGCCTGCTGCACACAGACACTCAGTGGACACACATGGACTCAACAGGTAGAAGGCTGAGGAACCCTCAGAACTAAGGTGCCGCTCACGTTGAAAGGAAAGGGAGAGGGGGTAGCTGCCTGTACTGACGACGGAGGAAAAGGAAGGCGCTAACAGGCTGAGGCGAAGGTCCCCGCAATGAGAGGTCTCCCTGGGGGCAGACCTGAGGAGGGGGCGCTGGAGGACCATTCTCCACCAGGAGGGATGCTGGGTGTGCGGCCTCGGGTGCGAAAGGCGCGCTCTTCTGTTTTCTGTGGAGGAGGCCGCAGCTCTTTCCACACAGACGCCGCCCACCGGCATCCTCACGGCTCCACTCCTTTGGGTGACGGCAGGGGAGCCACCGAGACCCTGCATGTCGCTGAGGATCTCAAGGTGCAGAGGCCTGCATTCTCCCAGAGAGCATCGCCTGGGCTGGCTCCCCGGTCACGTCCTAGGTTCCCAGAGAGAAGGGAGATGCTCGGGCGGATTTCCTAGATGGCCCCGAGGCATGTAACACGTCAGTGACGATGGCAGGTGCCGGCCCGCGGAGGGGCCGTCCCACGCAGATGCCGGGCGCTACCGTGTGCCGGCGTTGGTCTGGCCCCGTGGGGTCTGAGAGCAGAAGACGCCATCGGTTGACGGGCCCAGCCCCCGCTGGCACCAGCCTGGCACAGCCTGACAACGGCAGGAAGGTCCGAGCTCGCCAGCCACCTGGCTCTGTTGGCTGCGACAGCCCGTGGAGCCGAGGCTGGGCCTCGGTTTCAGCTGAGCGGCCCGTGCCCGTGATTTGCCCGCTGTGCCCACGGCAGGGGCACTTCCTGAGTCCTCAGGTGGCCGAGTCCCGGGTTAACAGGCAGGGGGACACCGGCAGCCTGAGTCACGGCCCACACCCGGATGCGTCAAGGCCGCGTCAAGGCCGCGCCGCTGTGGGTCAGCAGCCCGAGGGGACTTGGAGCATGAACCCGCCCAGACTTTCTGATGCAAAGCGGACCGCTCCCTGGTGTCAGAGCGGCTGGGCTGCCTACGGTTATCAGCGCAGCAGCGACCTGGCGGGTTTCCTCTCTGTTTCCACATTAAAAAAGGAAAAAGGGAAAAGCTTGAGATCAAGAACAACAGAAATGGCCACAGCTTTTAAAAGCTATCCAGCCATCCTTTTGAACAGGTTACAGACTAACTATAGGCGAACCGTTTCCCATAGCTGCTCCCTTTTCAGCCCAAAGACTCATCTTTTCAGGAGAACGCTGGTCCCAGCACATCCTGGCCCCGAACGGAAGCTGCATTTCGATGTTCATAGCAGCCAAAAGACGGAAACAACCCACGTGCCCCCTGGCGGGTGGACAGGTGGTAAATGTTCGGGGTGGGGCAAGAGTAAGCGTACAGTTGTTTGTGTGGGAAATAATGCAATAAGAAATAATCATACAAGAATAAACCGTGTTTCGAATACCCACAACTATAAACCTACTTTTGCTCCACCCTATAGGCAGTGGTATGGTATCTGGCCTTAAAAAGAAGGAAATTCTGGCACGTGCTACAACATAAAGGAAACTTGAGGACATGAGGCTAAATGAAATAAGCCCGACACGAAAGGGCAAAGACTTCAAGATTCTAGTTCTAGGAGGTCCCTAGAGCAGCCACTTCTACCAGATGCATAAAAAGATCCAAAACGACTAAAGATGAAAAGCTAATAGAGACAGAAAGTGGATGGAGGTTCCCAGGCAAGGCGGGGGGTCGAGGGGGGGGAGCAGGGGGAGTTAGTGGTTAAGGGGACAGAGTCTCCGTTTAGGATGGCGACACAGTTCTGCAGATGGATGGTGGTGACGGTCGCACAACCCAGTGAATGTACTGTATGCCACTGACTCTTACACTTAAAAGTGGCTAGGATGGTCAATTTTATGTTATGTGTCTTTTATGCAATAAAACAATCTCAAATGTAAGTCTGTAGTTTGGCCAAATTACTTTTGTAGTCGATTCTTCATTAATTGACTACATTGTGAGGGGCCAATGTAACAAGAAACATGCTGAGAAAGCGAGAGAATATTGGTCAAAGCTCAAAAACGTGCAAGAGAATTCCAGGCAGTGAGCCCTCACCGGAGAAGGCCGGCGTCCCGAAAACCCACGCCCCGCTCAAACATCCCGGCTTTGCCACCCTGGCCGCTCCTCCTCCCGGCAAACCACACTCAGATCTGCCTTTTCCTGTGCTTTAATCCTTCTGGAATCTTCCAAGTCAACGCACGTCCACCAGCACCGATGGGCTTGGTTCTCCCGGGGCACCTGTGAGGGCGGCACTGTTGGGTCCCCATCGGGTGACGGGCCTGAGGCCCGGCAGCTGCTGACGGAGCCGAGATGAAAAGCAGCTTTTCCGAGAGCTCCGGCCGCCAGTGCTGTCCGCATCCACCAGCGAGAAACACACGCACTGCCCGCCGATCGGGCCTTCCCACTCCCGTCACTTGTCACCAGCCGTCTCTCCTTCACAAGATGAGCGCGTGCAGAGGCGCAGGCGGCACCAGCACGGTGGCACAGCCGAGGTGGTGTCATCGACCCCCAACCCTTTCCATCACAGACAGGCGGAGAGTCCCAAAGCCGATGCTGTGGGCCGCGCATGGTAGACGTGCAGAGACAAGGAGGTCCCCGTGCACAGGGCGCCGGCTCCAGAAGGTGCGGGCGTGGCCGCCTCCTGTGCCCTCACCATGCCCCCTGCCCATCCAAGGACCAGCCTGCAGGACCAGGGATGCTGGCAGAGCCCGCCCTGCCCGCCCTGGAGAAAGACCACTTCCCACCTTTCAGGGTTTCCTGCAAGGCCTGGGCGAAGCTGGCCGCACGGTGGCCATCGCTGTGGTTCCTGCTCGGATTCTCCCCCGCGGGGAGGGGCGGGGTCACCAGGTGAAGGTTCACGAGGGTCAAGTCATGACTTCCCACCTGGATGGGAGGAGACAAAGCAACAGGGACGGGCTTAGAGGCTTCTGTCCCCGGTTTCCATTACCACCGACTCGCCGTGGTTTCATGCACAACGTGGGCAGCCGGAGGCAAGGCAGGCGGTCCTGTGAGGTGGGTCAGAGGCCCTGCAGGAAGAGACCTAAATGTGCTTTCGCCCACCCCCCTACACGGCACCCTCTCCTGCTGGGCCTGGGACGTTGGCCCATCTGGAACGCCAGGGTTTTCCCTTCTAAGCAACCACAAGGGAGAGGGGCGGCTCTAGCAGCTGCTGGTTAACAAAGCCCAGGGTCCTCCCCGGGGTGGGGGACGGCCTGGATCCCCTGCAAGGCCTACTGTGGGCCCCGCCCCCTTCCCCACCCACCCACATCCCCCACCTCGGTGCCTTCTTTCCCCCTGGAGGCCCCTGCACCGCCATGTTCGCTTTCACCTGCTGCACAGGCTCTGCCCCGTCCTGCGTCCCCAGGAAGAGGCCGCGGGGTGCAGGTGAGGCTGGTCCTGAGCTCGCACTGCTGCTTGGCTGCTGGGGTTTGGCAATCCTGACTTCCGTTTGTCACGGCAGCCACACCACGCACTGATGGGGAGGGAGGGCATGCAGGGGGCCCGGGGAAGTGAGCCCGGCCTGCCACATCCCCCAGCCGGGAGCTCTCTGCAGCTGTGGCTCTGACCGCAGAGGCCCCCTCTTCATGTGGGCAGGGAAACCCCACCTGGGGAGCCCCGAGAGAGAAGCCACGCCTCTGTCCTGTGCTGCGGCCTGGCCTAGAATGGGGCACGAAGCACAGGTGGCTGAGGGCCTGCCTAGGGGCGGCTTCACTTAGAGAACGTGGGCCGATCGCTCCCGACGCAAGAGCATTTTCTCATCAGCCGCCTCCTACAGACGCCGCGGGCGCTGGCTGTCGCCCCGTGGCCAAAGCTGGCACAACCACTGAACATAAAAGGGTCCCAGTGTTGTGAGGAGGGTTTAGAGATGATGCGCAGCTGGTTTTCACATCGGGACCAGGAGCAGACCCGGCTCCCCCACGTGTGTGCTCACCAATCCCTGCAACCCTGCAGCCACAGGTGGGAGAAGGCATGCACCCAACCACCCAACACAGCCCCCAAGCAGGGCAGCCCCCGCCAGTGGAGCCGGGGCCCAGGGAGAACTGCTGGCGGGGGCAGCTCTCAGGCTCCGGACCAGCTCTGCAGCCCATGGAGGGGCGGCCCTGACGCCCAGCAGGCGGCCTGCCAGCCCTGAGTGAGGGACACACCTGCGGGGCCCTGTGAGGCACAGGTCAGTGCCACGGGGGTCAGTCAATGGCCTGCCAGCTCCGTGGTCTGTCCTGGCCGCGGGCCTCTCCTCCCCCCGCCGCCCAGCACCTGCCCGCCTGCCGTCCGCCCACACTGCCCGGGGCCTCGGGACCTGAGAGGCAGCTCGGCCGGGTCTGCAGGCTGCTCTTGCCTCTGGGGGACACACACTCGCACAGGTGAGGGCGCATCTGGAGCCATCCTGGCCCCACACCCCAGAGGCCCCTCCCAAGCCCCCTCCCAATCCAAATGATCCCCCGAGGGCCCCCTTCTGCCTGGTAAGGAGGAGAAGGGCCCTGTCTACCGGCCCCTGACCCAGCTGCTGTGTGTGTGTGTGGGGAGGGGGGGGGCGGGGGGGGGTGCGCTGGAGCAGCAGGAAGGTGCTTGAGAAGCTGGCCAGTCTGGGCCCGGTCCCGGACACTCCGTAAGGCTCGGGGTCCAGAAGTCCTAGAGTTTAAGGAAGTCTCCCGGGGGGTTGGGTGGGGGTTTGGTGTGCCAGGTTTGGGGGCCAGCGCCTGCCGTCCTTCCCGCCCAGATGTGGAGATTCTCAGAGCCCGGGTCCCCCCGAACCCCTTATTCCTGCCCTGGCAAGGTCACCGCTAAGGGAAACCCAGGAGGCAAGCCAGCCGAGGCGCCCCTGGCTCCTGGCTTACAGAGGACATTCCCCCTTTAGGAGAAGCGGGCCTTCGCGGTGACGCGAGCGGGTACCTTGAAACGCGCCAGGTACGGGCTGGGGCCCACGGGCTTCCCATGCCCGTTGCCCGGGGAGCTCTCCTGTGAGGCGGCGTCTCTCAGCTCCACCCCGGCCCCCGCGTCCCACAGGAACCCCGAGAAGCCGGCCCCCTGCGGGAGAAGAGAGGCGTTAGTTTGGAGAGGGGTGGGGCTCGGGGCTGGGGGGCTGGAGGACGAGGCAGGAGGTCCTGGGTTACACAATCAGGGGCTGTTCCTGAAGGAAAAGCTCACCTTCCAGATATCTCATACCACCAGTTTCCCAATTCCCAGGGCTTTCCGTACAGCCAGGTGCCCGGCGCTTCTCTTGTGTGGGTAGGGGCACCTTTGTAATCATACCGTCCTGTGAGGTAGTTACTCCCGCTCCCGTGGGCCAGAGGAAGACCAGCTGCTCAGAGAGGGTGGGTAACTCCCCCGAGACCCACAGCGAGTAAATGGCAATGCTGGGAGTCCAAACAAGAGGACCCAAGTGCTGGGTGTGCTGACCGATCGCCAGCCACTTACAGCACACGGGGCCTGGCAGGCGCCCCACAAACACTTACAGGGTGAATGGAGGGCGGGGTAACAGGCCCAATGCAGGAACGGGTCAGGCCCTTCGGAGGTGGACAGGACCCCCGGGGCCTGAAGCCGGGAGCAGGCGCTGTGAGGGCCGGAGGGGGCAGGCAGACAGGCCGTGCTGGCAGGAGGCAGTGCTTGGGGCTGACCCCTGCCATCCCTGGCAGGGCGGGGGGGGGGGGGGGGGGTATTTGTTGAAGGGATGACTACCGAGTGTTAAAGGGGCTGTAAGAGCATCATGAACCCGCGTATGTGTCAAATTCTATTAGCAACAATGACAAAGCAAGGTGCTATGATTTCTGTGTGGACTGAGGATACAGGGTTTTCCCTTCTAAGCAACCAGGTCTGCAGGCTGCTCTTGCCTCTGGGGGACACACACTCACAGAGGTGAGGGCGCAGAGTGGTAAAAACGAGACCTACTCTGTCCAACTCAGCGCTATTCCCAGCCTACGGTGAGCGCACAGGGTGTCTCCCACAGTAACCAGCTCCACCCCACACACAAAGCCCGGAGAAAGGAGGTTTCCAGCACGTGTTTAAGCAGTTGCTAAGAAGAGAGCTTGTGGTACGCCATGGCTGGGTAACTGTCATCCAGCTTACAGTTATCATGTAAAAGCCCCAAATCTCAATGCCACTCACAGAAGGACAAGCCTATGTCCTTTATAAGCATACTAGAGGCCCAGTGCACGAAACCTGTGCATGGGTAGGGTCCCTAGTGGCTGCCGGCTGCCAGCCGCCGGCTGCCGGTCAGGGCCTCCCTTCCCCCAGCCACCTGCCACTGCTGCTGGCCGGGGCGGGGCTGGCCAGGGGGAGGGGCCGCGGGCAGTTGGCCCTCCCCTGGGTCGAACTCCCAGTCAAGCTCCCAGTCGAATTCCCGGTCAAGGGGACAATGTGCATATTAGGCTTTTATTATATAGGATTTGCTATATTGGAGATGAAATGATAACATCTGCATTTATAGGGAAATTATGTGATGACACAGTTCCCAACCCATGATTAACTAACAAAAGTCTATTTTAAAACCTAAAACTCCACAGATATCGAACCTTCCAAATGAGCAAAAACTGGTCTTCTATGGGATATGTAAGAGTGCAAATGTACACAGACAGCCACATGGGTGATACTAAGGAAAGAAAATTGAAAATTAAAATCTGCTGAACGTTGGTTGCCACCATTTTCACAGTTTCCACCACCCGCAGCGAGCCCTTGGCGAGTGAATTAAGTGACTCCCAAGTTTTCAGCCCACCAGCAGCAGGCGCTCCATAAGCTCAGCAGAGGACAAAGGACAGAAACGCCCCATTTGTTGCCTCAGCTCCAGACAGGATTTCTGCCCCTTCCCTCCCAACACCCCAAATGCCCATTTCCCCCCGGGGAGCCGTCCGTTCCGATCTCGGCACAGACTGAGAACCGGGCGTTTAGAAATGAGTGGAAAAAATAGGCAGAAAGACGAAACTGCATCAAGGATGATGGCAGAGGAAACTATCAAATGCCTGTGATGAGGGAAAAGGACGTTCCAGTGAAATGTGAGGAAAAGGGAGGAGGGTACCTTCTGAAGCTGAGTCGAGGGCGTGTCAGCGACCACGGCCTTCCAGCACCCCCGAGGCCCCCTCCACCTGCGGATGTTGGGCAGGACCGGCTGGTTGAGCTCCGCACAGAACTGCAAAGACAAAGACGGGGCGGTCAGTGAGGCCGGGGGTGGCCCGGGAGCCAGCCGGTGGGGGGTCCTGAGGCAGCGTCCTCACGGCGGGCTCCATCCCGGTGCAAGGACCAGGTGACGAAACCCAGCCACCACACCTTGAAAAGCAGACTGTCTGTCTATGACACGCACAGCGACCCCCAGGGGACTCTTTCGTAGCAATGGGCTCTCTCCGCGGCCCCTGGCACACACAGTTCAGAACGCACTGTCCTTGCAAAACTCGTGCAGCCGAGGTCCCGGGGGGCCCAGGTCGGCACCAACGCAGGGGAGAACGGGTGACTGCGCCGTGGTCTTTTCTCCCGGGCTTGGCTAGGAGGTGCTAACACCGACCCCAGCTCTGTCCTGATCACCACACTGCACACCCTCGTTTTGTCGGAGAAGAACGCCCTGCTGTTGTGGGTGGCTTCTTGCCAGGGCTTGCAGACACCTGAGGACCCTAAACCCGAGTGCCAGGGCCTGCGGACACCTGATGACAGGTGACTCCCCTGTTCACACCCTAAACCCGAGTGCCAGGGCCTGTGGACACCTGATGACAGGTGACTCCCCTGTTGACACCCTAAACCTGAGTGCCAGGGCCTGTGGACACCTGAGGACAGGTGACTCCCCTGTTCACACCCTAAACCCGAGTGCCAGGGCCTGCGGACACGTGAGGACAGGTGACTCCCCTGTTCACACCCTAAACCCGAGTGCCAGGGCCTGCGGACACGTGAGGACAGGTGACTCCCCTGTTCACACCCTAAACCCGAGTGCCAGGGCCTGCGGACACGTGAGGACAGGTGACTCCCCTGTTCACACCCTAAACCCGAGTGCCAGGGCCTGCGGACACCTGAGGACAGGTGACTCCCCTGTTCACACCCTAAACCCGAGTGCCAGGGCCTGCGGACACGTGAGGACAGGTGACTCCCCTGTTCACACCCTAAACCCGAGTGCCAGGGCCTGCGGACACCTGAGGACAGGTGACCCCCCTGTTCACACCCTAAACCCGAGTGCCAGGGCCTGCGGACACGTGAGGACAGGTGACTCCCCTGTTCACACCCTAAACCCGAGTGCCAGGGCCTGCGGACACGTGAGGACAGGTGACCCCCCTGTTCACACCCAAAACCCGAGTGCCAGGGCCTGCGGACACCTGAGGACAGGTGACTCCCCTGTTCACACCCTAAACCCGAGTGCCAGGGCCTGCGGACACGTGAGGACAGGTGACTCCCCTGTTCACACCCTAAACCCGAGTGCCAGGGCCTGCGGACACGTGAGGACAGGTGACTCCCCTGTTCACACCCTAAACCCGAGTGCCAGGGCCTGCGGACACCTGAGGACAGGTGACCCCCCTGTTCACACCCTAAACCCGAGCCCAACCGACACAGTCCCATTCCCGGGGATGCCACCTTGATCGGAGGGCGGCATGAGAGAGGTGACCCAGGGTGACGGTTTCCCATGTTCACTCCCAAAGACCGTCTTGGGGAACTCAGGTGGGGCCGGTCAGAGCACCATCAGGATCGTCTGGGAACTTACGGGGCATGCAGACTCCCAGGCCCCGCCCGGACCCACTGCATCCACAGGGCCTCGGGTGGGGCCCAGCAAGCTGAGCCAAAGGCCACAGGGAACGGCCAAGCCCAAGTGTGAGTTTCAGGTCAAGGTCATGCAGCTGGAAGTCAGAGGGAGGGGTGAAGCCAGGCGTGCCTCCTGCCCCTGCCTCACGGGGGTGGGCCAGCCCGCCTGTACCGGTCCTCAGTCCTTCCTGCCGCAACGTCCAAGGAAAACAGAAGCACCCTGAGAGCCCGCCCCTCTGAACTCTGCCTCCCGTGGTTTTAACGGAACAGGTGGCTCTCCGCCCACACAGCAGAAGGAAGAAATGCTGCTCTCGAAGTTGGGGTGCTCACCAGGGCCGGCGTGGAAATGGAAAGGGGGAGGCGTGTGTGGCCGGAAACAGTCTCCCAGGTAACTGGGGTCTGCACACCTGAGCACTCCTGCGCTCCACCCTCCCCCCCCTACCAGCTGTGCTTCTAAAACCCCAGCGGCTAACCCACCACCTGCCGCCGCCCGCAGAATCACGCTGGTTCTTGTTGGTAACCCACAGGTTTGCGGGCCCCGTCCCTAGCGGAATCGGGATCTCTGAGGGCCGGGCCAAGGCGTGCACTCCCCAGGGATGAAGGTGTGACGATTCCCAAGCAACCCTGTACTGCTGGAGAAGCTGCGGACGAGGCCAGACATCGCTGACGTAGACTCGGCCGCCACACGGCTAGGGCTTCGGTCTGCACAGACAGCGTGTGTTATCCAGCTCAAGCAAGTCCCATTTTCAGCCCCACCCCACACCCCCGAGACACTGCCTCTGGCTCTTCGCAGACAACCTGTGGGATAAGGCGTGAGGGAGCTGCGCAGATGGCCCACAGCAGGCCTGCCGCAGAGACCTGCAGAAGATGAATCAAAGGGGCGTCCCTCTCCCCGGCTTCTCTCTCCCGGGACAAGTTACAAGGACCCGGGCCAGGCGTGTTTCTCTAGCGTTAGACCAAAGCGGGTGGCGTTTCATAGGAAGGGATCATACGATACGGTGTCTGGCGTGTTCACTGGGCAAAATGCTTAGGTTCGTTGTGTTGGAGTGGGAGTTAGTTCATCACTCCTTCGTGGGGTTCAGTACTGCTCCGGGGCATGGAGGGGGCACGTCCTGTGCGTCCACTCACCAGCGACGGCCACTTGAGCTGTGCCCACCTCCTGGCTGCCGTAGCTGCTGCTGCTGTGAGCAGGCACACGTGGGTGTGTGAGGACCTGTTGTGGCTTCTTTTAGGCCAAGGTGGCTTACTTCCTACTTCTCTCAGACCTGCCCACCGCCCTCCGCAGCCTCTCGCCACCCTCGTCTCTCCCTGCACGCTCGCTGGTGCATCTGTGACCTCGCCGGCCTGCTCCCCCCTGCACTCACCACGGAGGCCCTGTGGCCTTTTCTCACCCCAAGTCTCTTGTTCACATGGCTCGGGATTTCACGGTCGCTTGCAGGATAAGGTACAAAGTCCTTTCAGGGCACGCAGGGTCTCTGACCCTCCCTTTACACGCAGCTCATCATTCTGACCCTCAGCCTCCGTGCTGCGGCCACACTGACCTCTCTGTCCTGCAAACCAGCCGTGCTCTGTCCACCACAGGCCCTTTGCACGTCCTGGGTTGTAGGCTTGATCCCTGGCCCTGGTCGGGGCATGTGCAGGAGGCAACCAATCGATGTGCCTCTCTCACGTGTTTCTCTCTCTTCCTCCTTCCCTTCCACTCTCTCTAAAAACCAATGGAAAAAGTACCCCCAGGTGACGAGTAACAAAAAAACTGCCTTGGGCAATGGCTTCGATGTGTAAGGTGAAGTAGAGAGCCACTCTTCCCATCCAGCAAACAGACGCCAGGGGCTCCAGCCATGGGCCCTGGGTCAGGCGGGGAGCAGGGGCCGGTGCCACCCCCTCGAGGACCTGCCCCCGGCAGTTTGTTCCAGCGTTCCCTCCGCTCGGTCACCGAGCACCTGGGGGAGGAATGAGCAGCCCAGTCATTTCTGGAACGTAGACTTTTCAGAGCTCAGAAAAGACAGTTTGGGGACAAATAAAACAAGCACTTCTTCCCAAATTAGGCATACACTTGTGAGTAATGATTGAAACTAATTATTCCAAGTGGAGGCAAGTCTGAAAATAGCTACGTGTTTTGGAGGGTTTGGGGCTATTTTCGGCGAGCGTAAGAAAGCTGCAGGCAGAGCCAAGCACCCCGATCCCAGCAGAGGCCCTGGGGTGGCCGCACCATGGCTGGCACCCACGTGCCATTCCACGGATGCCAATGTTTTCATGTCGCTTGAGAAACGTGCCAACAGTGAAGGCCGAGGGGTCGGAGTTCCATTGGTTCTTCCTAATGAAATGCTCAAACAGCCAACAGGGAACGCCAACCACGGATGTCACATTTGACCTGTAAGCAGATGTCACATTCTATCCCAGCTCGTCGGGTGACGATAACTTATTTCCTAAGACAAGCCACAGTGATGTAGCCAACCGTACGCTTCCTTCTCTAGAGTCTTCTCCCTCTTTGACAATGTCAGGTGGGCAGGCTGACGCATAGGCAAGGAAGGTGTGGACAGGGGAAAGGGCCTCGGAACCACACAACGCCTCCCACGGGGCACGTTATCAATAAGAGCATTTCCACCAGTGAGGTTTCAGATGAGGCAACAGAAAGGGTGAGGCCTGGGGGGAGAGAGAGGCCCACACATCCGGGTAGGACACGATGATTTAGGTGCTGAATCCCCGAGAGAACAAGGCAGGGGCCGAGCAAAGCCGGCCCTTTCCATTAGCTGTCCCTCCCCTCCCTTCCCCTCCCCTCCCCTCACCCAGGACACCCGCATATTTTTAAACCCCAGACACAGATCTTCTCAGACTCACGCCAAACACAAGACCCCCAGCATTTCCCACGTGTTTCTGCGAAGAACCCCGCATTCCTCAGGAGCCGTCCCGTGAAACAGTCAGTGCGCACAGACCCTCGGGAACCGGCTGTCTGCCCGCCGCCAGCTCTTCTAAACAGTGCTTCCCCAGCCCGCCTTCCTCGGGCAACAACCGTGCACATGCACTTGCAGGGCGTGGGTTCCGGACTCATGGCTTGTTTTACGTTGATCTGCATGATGCCACCCCCTAGTCTTGAACGCCTGCGTTTTTCCTACTTTATCTCGGGGCGAACCACGCAGACTTGGTCATCCTTTTCTGCGCGGGCCGCCAGGGATGGCGGGACTGTGAGTTTTTGTCCCAGACACCTGATGGTGCAGGAGCGACAGCCACGAAACAGCGCCCTCCTCCTGGGGTGTGTGGACACGACCGGTCCTGAGCGTCCTGTGCCGACGGAGAGATGGAGAGCCAGCCCCCAGCTACCTTCCCGCCACCGCCCTCTCCCATCACATTTCTGCCAGAGGCATTGAAAAACAGCCAACCTGCCTGACGCTAGTGTCACGGGCTTCTCAGGCTCCTTCCAACATCCTGGGAGAAGATGGCTCGAAAGCAAACAGGACAGAAAGAAGGAACGTATCACAAAGCCAAGTGGCACGCCAGGGCCATAGCGATGCCCACCGCACACGAGCAATTATGTCTGAATCAGATCGAGAGCGCTCATCCGTCCGCAGGAGGCCGGCCGCGTGCCAGGCGCTAGTGCACGCTCCTTACACAGGTCGCTGCTGCGACTCACACACCGGGCCCTGCCATGAGGCACCATCCCCACCAGAGACACGGAGAACATGGGGCTGCCGGGATGAAGATCAGCCAGAGCCGAGTGGCCGAGCCAGGACCCAAATCCCCAACCTAGCAGACTCCATGATGCCACTCAGCTTCCTGCCGAAGAGATGAGCAATATGATCAGACTTGCGTTTTGGAAGAGTTACTCTGGGAACAATATAAAGGAGGGACTGGACAACGAACGCAAATCACAGAGCCCGGCTGGCATGGCTCAGTGGTTGAGTGTAGACCTATGAACCAGGAGGTCATGGTTCAATTCCTGGTCAGGGCACATGCCCAGGTTTTGGGAGTGATCCCCAGTAGGGGGCGTGCAGGAGGCAGCTGATCGATGATTTTCTTTCATCACTGATATTTCTGTCTCTCCTCCCTCTCCCTTCCTCTCTGAAATCAATAAAAATACATTTTTTAAAAAAGTAAATCACAGAGACCAAATAGTAATTTCATGTTTTCATTTTTCTCTCTGCCTTCACATTTTTTTTATTTTTTTATTTTTTAATATATTTTATTGATTTTTTACAGAGAGGAAGAGAGAGAGATAGAGAGTTAGAAACATCGATCAGCTGCCTCTTGCACACCCCCTACTGGGGATGTGCCCACAACCAAGGTACATGCCCTTGACCGGAATCGAACCTGGGACCCTTGAGTCCGCAGGCCGATGCTCTATCCACTGAGCCAAACCGGTTTCGGCCTGCCTTCACATTTTAGAAATTTCACTTTCCTGGCTGTAATATAAATACTGATTAAT
Source organism: Ia io (assembly GCA_025583905.1). Classification (NCBI taxonomy): domain Eukaryota; kingdom Metazoa; phylum Chordata; class Mammalia; order Chiroptera; family Vespertilionidae; genus Ia; species Ia io. The sequence continues at coordinate 78,300,788 of JAJQQW010000016.1, read as the reverse complement.
TGGCTCGAAGTTTATCCATGTAGAAGACATGCATTTGTGCATGCACACACACACACACACATACACAGTTAATTCTTTTTCATAAGTAAAAGCTGATTAAGTGCTGTTCATAAGTAAATTAAGGACCAAAACATTAACAAATGTCCCTGCCACATCTTGAACCAATGCCTAAAAATACTTGTTTCTTCTTCCCCTCTTATTCTCAAATGTAGCCACTCAAACTGACTGCACAACACGGGTCTCTGGATAACGAGACACAAAACGAACAATCAATATGCAGCAATTTATTCCTCAGCAGGGTTTTGGCCAGGTGGAGAGAGGCGGGGTGAGACCAAGCCTGTTGGATAGAAACGATGAGCACTAACACAAACTACAGTCTCATAACTTTATAATCTGGGAGAAAAGGCTTTACTGATCCCCCAGGAGCTGGTGTTAATGGTGGGGTTCAGGCAGAACCCCAGAACGTGTCCCTTTCCCTTACAGGTCCAGCCCTTTGGTTTGCAAATGCTGAGGATCTTGCTTTAGTCCTGGGCACTTGTCCCTGTGGCTTCCCGGAGCTGAACACATCAGAGGGGTGCTCTGTGACTCATCGCAGTCTTATACCGCCACTTGGATAAATCTGTTGCTTGGCCCCTGATGTCGGAAGCCAGGACAGGCAATCGGGAAGGCAGGTCATTCTGGAGCAACTCGCAAATGGGGAGCGGCTTTGCTGTCCCTGGCTGTCCTTCCCCACCTCATTAATTCTGCATGTGAAAGTCAGTCTGTATTTCATGGACAAGAGTTTGATGGGACAGGTTTAGGGCCAGGGAAGGAGTGGGGAGGTAGCCCAGGGCAGAGTGTCGTAGGGAAACCAAGTCCAGGATCTAGAAACGAGTCTTGGATTCTGTTCGTAAGGGATGTCAGCACACTTCAGCACTTCTAGGCAGACAGATCAAAATCTCGGAAAGCAGGTTGGATGCTTTCCCAGGAGTTTCAAATCTCATTAAGGCCCAAACTCACCATTTCAATGCCACCCACACAGTCCTTTATCACCTGTAGGAATCACTCATTCTAAATGGGTAGCTAACAATTTGATAGATCTCTCCGTGGAATCAATTTGGTCAGAGCAAGCCTTCCTGACCAGCTCAGTCATCTTCCCTGCGAAGAACAGCAGCATAAATGTTTTCAGTAACAGAGCCAAACAGTTACCTGCCTGCCCTTCTGTTTCGTTTAAAATGACAAATTAGCCCAAAATTGGCTGAACATAAAGTCATGCTCTGAAGAAATGAATGAATCATTCATGAAAAGTCTCAGAATTCTGTCAAAAAATGAATTGAAAGTTCTCTCATACCAACTCATTGTTAGCATTTCCTGATAAGAGAAGCATTTGAGGGTGGACCGAACAAGACAGGAAATTGCATATAACTCCTGTCACCATGGCGATGTGGGTGTTTCCATGAGGTGGTGGCCCCATGCAGCAATGTGAAAGGGAATGCAATGAGTTGGACAGATTTTCTTTCTGTTGAAAAGCAAAACAAAGTCAAGAGACTAACAAGGCAGGAGGGAGAAGTGCTTAGGATATACCCATGGCCAAGCAGGCCTGTCCAGGACTGGAATAAACCCCAGGGCAAGCCCTCCTTCCTCTCTTCTAAGCCAATAAGTAGTCTAGGACAGCAGTTTTCAAACATTTTGACCATGACTCATGGAAATAAAAAGTTTTTATATGCAATCTGGTTAACTGTCTGCCTGCCAACTATGTGTGTGTGTATATGTATATACACTGAGTAGCCAGATTATTATGACCACCTCATCAGTACTTCGTTGGGCCACCTTTTGCCTTCAATACTGCGGCGATTCTTCTTGGCATTGACTCCACAAGATGCTGAAAGGTGATGCAAGGAATCTGACACCATGCCTGATGAATAGCACTGTCCAGTCCTGTGAGATTTGATGGTTGTGGAACCAGCTGCCTGGTGCCTCGTTTAACTTCGTCCCACAAATGCTCAATTGGATTGCGATCTGGTGATTGTGGGGGCCACCCAAGCAAGGTAAAGTCTCCCTCATGTTCTTGAAACCACTCCTGCACAATACGAGCACCGTGGCATGGCGCATTGTCTTGTTGGAAGAAGACATCTCCATTGGGATACACCCGTGGTCGGCAAACTGCGGCTCGCGAGCCACATGCGGCTCTTTGGCCCCTTGAGTGTGGCTCTCCCACAAAATACTACGGCCTGGGCGAGTCTATTTTAAAGAAGTGGCATTAGAAGAAGTGTAAGTTTAAAAAATTTGGCTCTCAAAAGAAATTTCAATCGTTGTACTGTTGATATTTGGCTCTGTTGACTAATGAGTTTGCCGAGCACTGGGATACACCATCAACATGATAGGATGAACTTGATCAGCAACAATACTTAGGTATGTTGTGCTATTCAGATGTTGTTCCAAACGAATTAAAGGGCCCAAATCATGCCAGGAAAACATGCCCCAAACCATAACACTGCTCCCACAAGTTTGAAGGGTTGTACTCATGCATGTGGGGTGCATGCTTTCATGCTGTTTCCGCGAATTTCTCACTCTGCCATCTGCATGATGCAACTGGAAATGTGATTCATCAGACCACATGATTTTTTTCCAATGCTTGACTGTCCGATCCTTGTGTTCCTGTGCGAATTGCAGACAGCAAAGGTGTTCGAACAAGCCTTCGGCTTCCATATCCTATACGATGCAGTGTACGGCTAATTTGCCTACAAACATCAGGTGGTCATAATAATCTGGCCACTCAGTGTATATCAATCTACTTACCCATCCATCTATCCACTCATCCATCCATCCATGCATCCATCTATCCACCCATTCATTTGTATACATGTATAATGAAACAAATGCTGGTTGTAGTTTACTAAATTGATTTAATAACATATAATTTGAGAATCAAAATTTGGTATTTCTTAGTAAAAGTCATTGGTCTTACAAGTATAGCATGATGCTCTCTCCTTTTCATTCTCTCTTTGCCAGATTATGTGAAATATTTTGTTGGACTTTATGTAGAAAAAGCCTTCAAATTTTCCTCAAACCAGCCTTGGGACACTGAGTCATTCTTCAGAAACCCAGTAAATAAAATACCCCTTTAGTAAACACAGTGGCCGAGGCATACATCCAGCTTGCAAGCCACCTGCTCCCAATGTGATTAACAGCTGAATGTTCATCCACAACATTGGCCAGAAGGCAGTGGAATGACATAGTCAAAGTGCTGTCACCCAAGAATCTTAACACATTGCGGATAATCATGAGAATTCCACGTGTTTTCTGTTCTAAGGCTTGTGGACAATTACGAGAATTCTTTAAAAAGGTATTAGCTTGTAAGATCATGTAATAAATAATTTCAAAATGCAATGGATGTTTAATTTTAAAGCATGCCTTTAACATTTATGTAAAACGTTTTTTGTACTCGTTCAATAGAAACTTATCTGGCTACTGGGTAAAGCTAGCAATAAAACTAATGGTCTGCAATGTGTTAAGTTCAGAAAAACCACCTTTCAAAAAGGAAGATGCAATGCACTCCAAGACAAACAAAACTGTAAGAATTAGTTGCTAGTAGACCTCCCTTATAAGAAATATTAAAGAACATCCTTTAGGCTGAAAGCAAGTGACCCCATACCAACTCAAATCCTCATGAAAAAAAATGAAGAGAACCAGGAAAGGTAATTATGTAATTATACAACTTGCTCATGTTCTATAAACAACACGTACACAGTTGTATGACTGGGTATGTAACATATAGAAATGTAATATAGTGGACGACAGCCCGAAGGAGATGGGAAGGAGCAAAGCTGCATTGGAATGAGAAAGTGATGCTAGATGGTAATGTGAATCCACAGAAACAAAGAAAGAAAGCCGGAAATGGAAAATGAGAAGGTTAATGTAGACAACTCTATAAATATATATGCGTGCTCCTTTCTTCTCTCATCTTCTTTAAAAGAGGAAGAATATGTAAAGCAATGATTGGAACAATGTATAGTCAGGTCTGTAGCACGTTTAGATATAATATGTGCACCAACAGCATCAAAACGGGGAGAGGGAATAGAACCACACCGGAGTAATGTGTCTATAGCTCACGGAAATAAGTTAGAGTGAATCTGATGAATGAAGATGGATATGTTAAACTCTAGAGCAGCCACCAAGAAAGTAAAGAGCTCAGAACTTTTAGAGACTAAAGACAAAGCAATCAAACCACCAAGGACTACCTCCCAGGGAGAAGACGGCACTCAATTCAGACTCCCTGAGTGCAGCAGCGACCCGGATGAAACAAGTTCCAGGCGCGAGCCCTTTCCTGCCCACTCCTAAATTCATAGCATTGTCTCTAAATGGCTCCAAACTTTAAAAAAAAATATTTCCAACCTAAATTCATTAAGTATTCATCATAAAAACAAATAGCGATATAGAAATTACACAAAAAATGAGCAATTGCATTATATAAATTTTCACTTCTAGGTAAAATGATTTAATGATAATTTCTAATGATAGAAAGCCAACATAACAATGTTTGGGGCTTGGTTAGAGATCAGCTCAGGTAAACCATGATTTTTATTGGAGTCATACAACGCCGGGCTCCCAGGAGTTACAGGCGGCTGTGCAGGGTGAGAATTCACATTCACGAAAACTACAAGCTCAGGAGAGAAGAGAAAGCGCACAACAGAAGAGAGTAGGACAAGCAGCGACACATTTCAGGTTCTGGGCTAAACGTGTGTGAACTCACCAGTGGAGGACCTGATGCCGGAAGAATGGGGGTGCAGACATTCTACCAGCCAGACGTCCCCTCGGAACAGCCACTTTGGGATCAAAGCGCAGTCACAGAATGTAACTGAGGGCTGCTGTTCCTGCACCCCCGGGGCGGGCGCCGTGTTGTCTCACACCGACGGGGCCCGGACCACATACAGAACACGCCCTGCCCCTGGGCTCCCTGTCCTTCTCGGAGGAACCTTTCGTCACGGGCTGCGTTTTGTAGATGACTGAAGATATGACAGCTTTCCTGGGTGGCGAAATGAATCCTACCTCCCTTCACCAGCGCCCAGAGCTGGGAACCTGAGGGGCTCCACGGAGAAGCTTCTGGAACATGTGAACTCCCCTGGCGGGCGGCTCAGCTGTTTGGGCAAGGGGGGCACTTCCACTCCTCTGGCCTCTGCGTTCTGCCCGCAAATGACAGGCCTGATGGGATGGTTTGGCGGGGGGGGTCCCCTCAGCTCCGACATCCTGGGATCCTGTCCATGCCACTGAAATGTATCTCCATCGCTTCACCCCCTTAATGTGCAGTGCAACTGAGGCCCCGAGTCAGCACTCAACCGTCACACAGGCTAAGTTAAGCGGAGTCCAGATCACAGGGAAACACTCTGGAAGCGTGTACTGCAACAACAGAGCCAGCGCTCATGTATGTACACGTGTGTTTGCTCAGAAACACCATCACCAACCGCAGGTACAAGCATCCTTAGGTTCTTCACACGCATCTACGTGACAATTATGTACCTCCTATTTCCTCCTGAAAAACCCCCAAAGCTGTGAACTTCTCACTCCACTGCTGCCCGCCACAGCTCCTGGGCGCCAGTACCAAATTCCGTGGGTCCCAGCTCGCTGGGGAAGCGCACACACGTTATCTCACGCATGAAGCCCCAGAAGACAGCGATCCCCTGCTCCACCTGCAGAACCGCTAGACTAAGAACCGGACGTCAAAGCTGAAAGTCAGAGAAACATCTGGCAGCAGCAGGCATGAATGACTAGCAGGCATTTGTCCTAGACCCGTGGTCGGCAAACCGCGGCTCGCGACCCACATGCGGCTCTTTGGCCCCTTGAGTGTGGCTCTTCCACAAAATACCACGTGTGGGCACGCACATACAGTGCGACTGAAACTTCGTGGCCCATGCGCAGAAGCCAGTTTTTGGCCTGGGCGAGTCTATTTTGATGATGTGGCGTTAGAACACTCAAGGGGCCAAAGAGCCGCATGTGGCTCGCGAGACCCAGTTTGCCGACCACTGGCCTAGACAATGTGGCAGGAGGGGTAGGAGGGGGACTCCTTTCTAACATCCACCAATGGCGACAAATCAATCTCAAGTTGGGCTTCTCGAGAGAGGAGGAGGAGGAAGTTATCGATGGTGATGAGGATGATATGTCAATGACCACAGCAGCAGCTAATTAGCAGGAGTAGGGATAGAATTAGCCACCATTGCTATGGTGCTTACCATATACATAATCCCTTCTAGCTCATCCATTATCTCGCTTAATTCTCGTGAAGTCGGTATCACTGTGACACCCCCATCCCCATGCCAAAAAGAAACCGAGACTTGGCAATAACCCACCGAAGAAGTCCCACAGCTAGGAGACCGCAGAGTGGCCTCACCCCCAGTCTGTGTACCCTCAGAGCCCGGGTTCTAGAGGATGGAGATGGACGCCGTCAGCTTTGATGGACCGCTGAGTCGTGGCCTGCAGAGGCCGGGGAGCCTGGAGGGGGTGGGGGTGGGGATGGGAGTGGCACAGGCAATGGCCATGAGTCGGGCAGGTCTAGGGTTGGGTGCTCTGCCCGTGCTCCGCCCTCTGGCCCTTCAGGGGAGGGTGACCTCCAGCTGGAGGCCACGGCCAAGCTATTGTTTGCAGCTTTACAGGAAGCGGGTTGAAAGGGTCGTTGAAAAATGACCTTACTAAATCAAGCTGTACCAATATTTTTATTTCCTTTCATGCAATGCCATGTTTGAAAGGCATTAGGTGGGCCTGTTTATAAAGCCTGGGAACTAAGTCTGTGTGACTTCAGTTCAGGAAAACAAACACGTCCTGCCCTCACAGCAGAGAGAACGGCCGGAGGGCAGCTCCTTCTCAGAGCAGGTCCTCGCTCTTGGCATCTGCGGGAAGTTGGACGAAAGTCCTTCGGATCCAAAAGGCTTCTTCAGAGGGATGCCACTGTCCTGACATTTATGTGCATTAAACCACCTTCTTGTGGGTCTAACAGTTTTATTTTTTTAAATAAGAAATTGGTAGACAGCCTTAAGATTATTAGCTGTAAAGTTTATAGCTTATTGTTAAAATATTTTTACTTATTTCAGAGAGGAAGGGAGAGGGAGGGAGAGGGAGGGAGAGAGATAGAAACATCAATGATGAGAGAGGATCATTGATCGGCTGCCTCCTGCACGCTCCCTCCTGGGGATCGAGCCCGCAGTCTGGGCACGTGCCCTGGCCGAGAAGTGAACTGTGACCTCCTCGTTCCTAGGTGGGGGTCTGGGGGGGGGCCTGAGAGTCTGCATTTCTGACTGTTTCCGAGGCTGCTGGTCTGCAGACCAGGCTCCGGTGGCAACGCTCTCCGAGTTACCAAGAGCTTTTCCTGGTGGGCCTCCCACTCGTCCAGGTGGATAAGGACCTGTGAATCCTGAGCTCCTGTAAATGGGTGCAAAAATCAGGTCTGTGCCAGGTCACATTCCCCCTGCCACTCAAATGCAACTGGCCACCACGCGCATGGCCACTGGCTACCTCTGGGCTTTTCTGGAGCGTCTGCTACCTGCCTGGCACGCAGAGAGCACCACAGAGGCCAGGAGTGTGAGAGACTGAGTGGGCGCGCACACAACACAAAAGAAGGAAGAAGGAAGCGGCCTTGGCTCCCGGCGGCCCCGGGCCCATTCAGACCCTCGTGTAAAGCTGTCTGCCAGTCACGTATGGAGACAGGGAACAGTACAAAGCCATGAGCAGACCTGGTGAGGAAGAGGGAGGAGGGGGAGGAGGAAGAAGAAGGCCCAGGAGCAGCAGCTAACTTTGGGGGATCAGTCAGCTCAGGCAGTGTTGAGTCTTTCGCGCTGACTGTCTACTTAGTCTTTTCAAGACCTCTGTGGACTGGGGATTACAAGGATTTCCACTCTGCAGACTGGGACACGGAAGCCCAGAGAGGATTAGCAACTCCAAGATAACACAGCAAGGAAGGAGCCTGTCTCAGCCACACTGTGCGCCCCGCCCCACGGCAGCCCCCTTCTCTGCCGGGCCCCGCAGCCCTTCGCTCCCCAGGTGGGCTTCACTGTGCGGTCCCCCCCAGATTGGATAGTAACACAGCTCCGAAGACCTGGCCGATATTTTCCGGCCGGTGTTTTCCGGCCTCCGCGTGTTTCCCAGCTTGGTCTGATGTTGGGTGTTTTGTGTGTGTGTGTTTAATCTGAGAAGTAAATCCAAGAACTGCAGTGACTGCTGAGAAGAGACTTGTTTCAGGAGAGGTAACCTTTTAAAAGTTCCAAGCCCATCCAAAGAAGCTTCATGCACTCCTGGACCCAGTGCGCCTTATGGCTGGTGCACATTAAGAATTCATACGTAATTAAGAATTCATACGGCCTGAGTGTCTGGCATCTAGAAAGCCCTTCCGCTGCACTAACTCATCCGGGTGCCCCGCCCCTCTGAGCTCCTAGGCAGCGTGCTCCTTGCTTTACCTGGAATGGAAACGAGGCTGATGGGACATGAGATTCAGAGCCCGAGCCCAGACAAACCCCCCCCCCCCCACATCACGGCTTGGTGCCTAAAAACTTAATTTGCTTCAGTGTCAACCTGCAATCCAACCACTAATCCAAACAATTCTATGAATAAAATATCACGTCAGTGCTTATCTCTCTAACCCCTTTTTAAAAAGTAATTTTATTGATTTCAAAGAGGAAGGGAGAGGGAGAGAGAGATAGAAACATCAATGATGAGAGAGAGTCATTGATCGGCTGCTTCCCGCACACCCACCACTGGGGATCAAGCCTGCAACTCGGGCATGGGCCCTGACTGGGAATCGAACCGTGACCTCCTGGTTCCTAGGTCGATGCTCAAACACCGAGCCACGCTGGCTGGGCTCTAGCCACTTTCTTTCATGTTAACATTATGTGTTCTAATTAACACCTGCAACCACATAGCTAGGAAGAGGCCGCAGCTACCGAGGGGAGCCGCTGGGTGTGAGTTCGGGGGTCTGTGAGTGCCACTGGAGAGCCTGACCTCCTTGGCACCTGCCCAGCCTGCTTTTGGGAGCCCAACCCATCTCACACACAGACCTCAAACCCCTAACCGGCCAAGGGTCCCAGCTGTGCCTTGACTTGAACCTAGAACGCCGAGGTGCACCGGTATCTCTTCCAGGGCACAGTGCAAACCTTGGTTTGAGGCGGGGAGGGAGTTCCCCAATGCTCAGAAGTAGCCTAAAAAGGGCCTCGAACTCACGAACTGGTTTAGGAATTAGAAAAAGCGTTAACTTGCGAAATGGAACCACAGGACTCAATTCCTTTCTCCGCCACTTAGCTCATCGCCTCGCTGGGCCTCAGTTGTATCATCCACTAGCCCAGAGGATGACACACAGCAGAGATGCAGGGGAGTGGCTGTCACGGACCCTGGCACTCGGGTGGGGTCCAGAGCGCGGCAGCTGCCCCAGAGCACGGCCCACGGCGGGGCCTCTGCCCTCGCACAGCCCCAAAGGGCCAAGCCAGGCGGGGTCTGCAAGTGTTAGCAGCATAGGAGCCACGCGGGGGTTTTGACCACAATTCTGCGTGGTGCACTGACTGTTAGGACGTAAGTAACAGCCCAGCCTGCAGCCAACTCCCTCTCTGAGGACAGGGAGTTGCATGCTTTCGGTGTGGGTGTGGGTGTGGGTGTGGGAAGAACAAAACATTTACCTTTTCCAGGGCTTCTCTGTCAAGGAGCTCTTGCACAGCGAGAAGCTTGATGCTGTAAGAAAAATTAAAACCACACTTGAAAACAAACCATTTCATGTCAGTAGGCATCAGGCAGGTCACAGGGCAAAAGGCTGAAATTTCAGCCGCATTTCGACATCACCTCCCCTCGTACGGTGGCCTCGGGTTGAACTGAAATGACCGTTACAGAACTAAATGGTGGAAGCGATTTTACCGTCTGAGCCAGCAATTCCGCTTCTGGGCAGGTACCCAGGAGGCTGAAAACCTGGACTGGAGCAGGTATCTGCACACCCCTTCACAGCAGCGCTGCTCTCAGCAGCCAACAGGCGGGAGCAACCCAACCTCCATCCGTGGGGCACATACGCAGTGGAAGATCGTTCAGCTTTCCAAAGACGGCAGCGCTGGCCTAGCCGGGTTGGCTCAGTGGACAGAGCGTCGGCCCATGGACTGAAGGGTCCCGGGTTCGATGTCAGTCAAGGGCACATACCTCGGCGGCAGGCTCCATCCCAGCCCCAGTCTGGGCATGTGTGGGAGGCAACCAATCGATGTGTCTCTCTCACATCGATGTTTCTCTTTCTCTGTCTCTCCCCCTCCCTTCCACTCTCTCTCAAAATCAATGGAAAAATATGCTCGGGTGAGGATTAACAGAAAAAAACAACAACCCAAAAACAAATTCAGGAAGGACACTCTGGCCTGTGCTACCTGGATGAACCTTGAGGACATTATGAGGTGGAATAAGCGAGACACAGAGGACCAATCCCGTGTGATTCCATGCCTCTGAGGTGCCTAGAATGTCACATGCACAGAGACAGAAGTAGATGGAGGTCCCCAGGCCCGGCCAGGGGCGGGGGCGGGGAGTTAGTGGTCCCTGGGGACAGAGTCTCGTGTTGAGATGAGGACATGGCCCTGGAGATGCCTGGTGTGGCAGGAGCGCGACAAAGCGAATGTACTTCATGCCACTGAGCTGTACACGTATCGGGTTCACGTTAGAGTGAAGTTTATGTCATGTACCTTGCACCCCAGGAAATTCTGAAAGGAACTGACAGGCGCTTCATGTGAGGAACCTGAATGAAGTCAGAGGAATACAGAAAAGGACACCGGGGCCACGCTCAGTGGCCATCTTCCCCGACGGCCCTCCGAGGATGACGAGAAAGAGCCAGATCACTGCTTACGGAGGCCTGCTCAGGGCTCACTGGCTCCCTGCACCCGGATCGAGCCCTACTGTGCGGGGGTAACCGGGGGCACACGCTGACTCTGACTTGCTCCCCGCCCACGAGGAGCTCACGGCCCCTTGGAGGCCACAGTCAGACCAGAATATGACGTACAGGGTGCCAAGGGGGCGGCCGAGGCTCAGAGAGGAGCTGGCCCAGCTGAGGTCAGGGAAGGCTTCCTGGTGGAGGGGCCGGTAAGCTTTGCCAGGGGGAGGGGCCAGGGACGAAGGCGCCCCACAGAGGGCCAGCAGAGGCAAAGGCACCGAGGGGGGAGAGAGGGCAGGGGGGACACAGCCACCCGTTTCCAGTCCCGGGGCCAGAGCCCAGGCCCCAGGCAGCACCCTCGGTGAGAGAATTCGGAAGTGGACGGAGGTTTCCGGGGAGGTACTTCCCCTTCTGTGCCAGCGGCTTCTGCACTGGCCAGGGTCACAGGGAGCAGGCAGCCACGGCGCGCTCATCCGCCAGGGAGGAAGCAGCGAGCTCGGCGGGGTGCTGAGGGAGGGCCAGCTGTTGATGGTGTCACCAGCTCCCTCTTCACCCTGATAATCTGCTTAGTGATTAGCTGTTGGTGTCACCAGCCCCCCTTGCCTGCCCCAACGCCCCCCCCCCCGCCCCCCGCCCACGAGCTGTCTGCACAGGCTCTCTGTAGCAGAAAGGGGCCTCTCCGGGACCCCGTGCCTCCCTCCAGAGGGGTTCTATCCACGATAAGGTCCACCTTAACTTGCAGGACTCTCTGTACAATGATCGCTCTGCACAGCTCAGCAAGCACGAGCCAAGCAAATGCAACGAGTTACTAAAGAGCAACTCCGGGAGGTGCAATGCAAGCTTCGAAGACACCCCCACGAGCAGTAGCAGCAATTCACAGGCCTCGGGGCTCATGGCAGGGCCCTCCCTCTGCTCCTGGCACACGGACCCCCCCTCCCTCCCGCCCGGCCATGCTTGCTTGTTTCTCCCTCCCCGCAGCTGCAGTGCTAAGGTGTGTCCGGATGGGTCCCGTTACACGATATCCTGGCATTATTCCTTACCCAGTTGGAGACTATCAGAGCGGAGAGTCTCTATTTCACATTTCTGGTACCAGATTCTTCTAGCACATCGGATACCCCCTGGGAGGGAATTCACACGTGAAGGGGCCGCAAACCCATTTACCAAATGCTCCATTTGACACCTCTAACTTCCCCGCCCTGGAAGGGGATCTCATCTCTCATTTCAATCCTGCTCCTCCTCTCCTTCCTCCATCCCCTCGCTAACTCCACAAACACACACTGAGTGTCAGAAACTGTGCCGGGCGCCAGGGGGGCCAAGATGAACACAACATGGTCCCGGCTCCCACAGGGCTCCCAGGGGCCCGGATGCTGCTTGGGCACAGTCCCTCGAGGCCTGTCTCCCTGAGACCCTCTGGGTCCCCACATGGACCAGCGGAGCTGGGAGACACGGGGCATGCTTGGCCAGCGCGCTGAGAACAACCCAGCTCCAGGATGGCGCTGCAATGCCTTTGTCTGCACTGGACTTTGAGAAGAGAGGCAAATCCCACAAAAGCAGTGATTTATTTAGAAAAATAGCAACAGCAAGGGCCAGGCCTGAAGTCAAGATGGGCAACGCGCAGAAAGACCTAGAAGGCGTGCAGTCACCGCTGCTGGACAAGCCACGGGAGGGAAGGCGCTGAGGCCAGAGGTCTTCTCAGCACCCAGGCGGCATCTGCCACAGTGAGGTCTACCCAGAACGAGAAGTGGTGAGGGGGAGTGTGCCAGGCAGACCCCGGCCCCGACGGCAGGAGGAAACACCGCAAGGTCGAAGACGCAGAAGACAGAGGGTGGCCTCGGGCTGCAGACTGAATGAACTCACTGGCCCTGACGGGCAGGGAAGAGGTAGCTCTGTGAGTCCTGCAAACACACCTACAGGATGACACGCCCCCCTGCACCCACGCTCCAAGTCAGGATCTCTCTCTAGCTCCCTTGCTGGCACTTTGAGTTTCACTGATTTACTCAGTGACGCATTTTAGAGGCTGAGATACGACAGTAAATGCACAGCCATGCAATGTGGAGCCGTCCAGTCTCCGCACAGATAAAATACTAGTATGTAAGGCTATATGCACCAGGCACCGCTGGGCGCTGGGGATTCAGTGAGACAAACCCAGCCTCAGCCAGGCGAGGGCGCTCCAGGAGGCAGACCTGGGCGCTGTGAGTTCTGCACCAAGAGGAGAGGCCCCTGGAAAGTGGCCTCAGGGGGCAGGTCCAGGGGTGCAGGCACAGGGTGGGCGGGAGGAATAGCGGGAGCTGTTCTCGGCAAGCGGCTTATGCAGCAGATAGAGAGGCTGGCTCCTCCTCTCCCTGCAGGCTCCTCACTGTCCGCGTGGGAGAAGCACCCCAAAGAGAATCCGTTTCTGAGTCAGGTCCTGCTCCTCCAGACCCCACAGTGCCGGCCTCCAGGCTCCTGAGTCCCTGGCAGGCGCCCCAGCTCCCGGCTCCCAGCGAGACCCTCCGCGTGGGACCAGGACAGCCCCTTCGGGAAATCTCTTCGAGCACAAACCACTGGCCAGAGGTGACAAAGCCCAGCGCTAACAGGAAACAGCAGAAGAGGGTCAGACCCCATGTGGGAAGCGGCCAGTGGAAGCGAGCCTGGCTCCCGCCGGAGGCTGGGAAACACTTTCCCACACCCGCTCCCTTTGCCAGCAGCACGCTCCCCACCTGACGCCACTTTTTAAAAAATATATCTTTATTGATTTCAGAGAGGAAGGGAGATAGAAACATCAATGATGAGAGAGAATCATCGATCGGCTGCCTCCTGCACGCCCCCCACTGGGGATCGAGCCTGCAACCTGGGCATGAGCCCTTGACTGGAATCGAACCTGAGACCCTTCTGTTTGCAGGCCGACGCTCTGTCCACTGAGCCAAACCAGCCAGGGCAGGTGGTGCCACTTTTAAAAAAATATATCTTTATTGATTTCAGAGAGGGAGAGGGAGAGAGAGATAGAAACATCCATGATGGGAGAGAATCACTGACCGGCTGCCTCCTGCACACCCCACACTGGGAATCAAACCGTCACCTCCTGGTTCATGAGCTGATGCTCAACCACTGAGCCACACTTGCTTTCTCTGACTCCTCTTTGGCTACTCCGGGCTTTCCTTCAGGGGAAGTGGAAGAAACCACCAGGTCAAATGAGCTTTTGCATCTACTGCAGGGACAGTGTCGCCTCCTGCACGACCTCACCTGTTTGCCAGTGAAGACTGTGGCTGACCCCATGCCCTCTGCACCTCCACTTTCCCATAGTCCTCCTATAGGAAGGTGCTCAGAGCCCTGTGGGATGCGATCTTCCAGGGGCGACCTTGTCTTTTCTTCCTGCCATCCCATTCCATTCACTGGGCTTCCTTCCAACATCTTAATCTTTTGCATTATATAAAAACTAGAGGCCTGATGCACGGAATTCATGCAAGAGCAGGCCTTCCTTCCCCTGCTGCCAGCACTGGCTTCCCTCTGGCACCCGGGACCCGGGCTTCCCTCATAGCCCCTGAAGTACGTCTGGTCTAATTAGCATATTACGCTTTTATTATTATAGATTCTTTATGAGCATCAAATCCTGTGAGAATTAAAGTAAGCAACACACTTTTGTTTTGTTTTGTTTGTTTTTTGTTTTTATGCACGCTGGCCAGCTATCAATAATTAAGGGTTTGGGGTTGCATTTTTTTTTTTCTCCCCATATTTTTGTATTTTGGGATTCACAGGGGACTCCTGGTCAACTATTTTTTTTCCTATAAATGTCCACAAGTTTAGGATTTGCCATCTAGTTGCTCTGTCTTTTTGCTCCCAATATTGTAATCCTGAACATTTTCAAACCTCCAGGAAAATGTAGAGAACGGTATAGGGAACAGCTCCCCACCTACCCCCCACATGCCATCACTGTTGGCATTTCACCCCATTGGTGATAACACACGGGCTGCCTATCCACTCGCCAGCCCAGCCTCTTCTGGATGCGCTGCAAAGCAAGCTGCAGCCCACAGACCTGGTTTCCGATGAGATTCCACCCAAAGGCTGGCCTCCACGCACTGCCTCCGACTCCTCAACTGAAGCACACCCTGCAGATTCCGACCCCATCGTGAAACTCGCCCTCGGTGCTACTTAAAACCTGCCCTCCGCCCCTTAATGCTTCTGCGCCAGGGCTTTCTCTCAGGCGCCCCTGAAGCTCTCATTTACTGAAGCCACCCCCTCCCCCTTAACCTGGATGGAACCACCAGTCTCCCCTCCTGCTCCCCTCCCCTCCTCTCCCACCCTCTCATGTTTCCTAAGTCTGTCAAGCCACCATTAAATGAATATTCCTAAAGCTCAACTTCATATGCGCTCCATGAGACCTGGCCCGGCTCTGGGCCCCTCCCGCCCATCACCCAACTTTCTGTAACAGCGAGGCTCATTCCTGCTGCTCTCAACTGCTCATGGCCCCGGCCACTTCCCTCCCCATCACTCACCCGCTCTGATGAAAGGATTGAAATTGGCCAATAAAAGTCCAGTTTCTCTAGTGGTCAAGTGTATATAAATGTAAACAGCATAAAAACACCTCTGGGTTAGGGAGGATTAACAAAAATGACGCAGGCTCGATCCCCTGCAGGGAGGCGTGCAGGGCAAGGGACTCATTCAGTGGCCGTCTAGAGAACTTATTTATTTTAGTTTCCTGGGGACGAGTAAGAACGATTGATTGAACGTGCGAGAGACAAGAAGTTCCTGCTATCGGGACAGACTGAAAACTAGTAAGTTATCTCGCACAGGGCACGGCCCCCACTCAATGCTCCCACCCGAATTCCTCATCTGGCTTTGGATGCCGACCTTTCACCTCTCTGTGGGGCGGCTCTTCCTTTCGGGCCAGAAGAAATGCACCTCTGTGTTTTGTCAGCGGCAGCGGCCTCATTAATCAGCAAAAAGCAAACATTCATCCCGGCGTGTGATACAGAGCAGCCAGGGAGGGTCTCTGGGCTGGGGGCTGTTTAAAGCCCCAAGCGAGAGGGCACATTTCACAGGAATCTCTTCTTCACGATTTTATAAGAAGGTCCTTACAGAGCACGCGCTACTGCAGAAAATTTAGAACACACACACACACACACACACACACACACACAGAGAAATGAAAGAATCATTAGCACAATCTTGCTACCTAGAAATACCATTAACATTTTGATATCTATCCTTTGAGACTCTATAAAAATAAATATATCCGTTTTATAAAATTGAAATCATATTGTACCCACTATTATTTTTAACTGCCATTACATTATAAATTATTGTCATTATTGACACGATTCCATCTCATTAAGTATTTTTATGGAATTGAATGGAGAGACATATATGCTAGAATGATCTGTCGGACATGAAGGCTGTCTGAAATTTGTCGCTGTTCTAAGGATCACTTTAGTGAAAAACTCTGCATATGCTACTTTTCGAATGCCTTTAATTGCCTCAAACAACAAATTTCCAGGAGGTCACGGCAATGTGCGTTTTGAAGATTTTAAGGAACTTTTGCAAAATGGCTTTGTAGAAGTGGACGTCCACCGGCCGTCATTCACTATGACTGGCTCCCTTGTCCTGCACGCCCCGCTGCTGGGGATCGAGCCTGCGTAATTTTTGATAATCCTCCCTAACCCAGAGGTGTTATTATGCTGTTTAAATTTACATGTACTTGACCACTAGAGAAACTGGACTTTTATTGGCCAATTTCAATCCTTTCATCAGAGCGGGTGAGTGATGGGGAGGGAAGTGGCCCGAGTGGGGCAGTCAGAGACCAATAGGACCTCTGCAAAGTAGCTGGCATTCTGCAGTCATGCTCTCATTCCTCTCTTTCGTTTTTTTCTTTCTTTTTTTTTTGTTTTGTTTTGTTAATCCTCATCAGAGGATATGTTTTCCACTGATTTTTTGGAGAGAGTGGAAGAAGGAAGGGACAAAGGGAAAGAGGGAGAGAGAAAGCGAGAGAGAGAGAGAGAGAGAGAGAGAGAGAGAGAGAGAAAGAGAGAGAAACATTGATGTGAGAGAGACACATTGATTGGTTGTCTCCCCGATGCGCCCCAGACGGGCTGGGAATCAAACCTGCAATCCAGGTACCTGCCCTTGACCAGGAATCAAACCCTTGACCCTTCAGTGCGTGGGCCGCGCTCTAACCACCAAAAAACACTGACAGGGCCCTCTCCTTTGTTAATTGGATATAATTCGCTGGAAACACTAGATCAGTATGTATGGGAATTTTACATTATCGCAGGGTCTTGACAAATAACAATTATCAATATTTTGCCCAAACAGTTTTGTGTAGGGGCCCGCCAGCTGGAAGAAGTACGATTAAAGGCTACTTGCTGGAGAGAAAAATTGAAAACAACGAAGTGTGTGTGGAAAGGTTTACCAGTTGGCTCAAAATCATCTGGGCCCACCAGAGCCAGAGCCGAGGGTTCCCATGTTCCCCGTGGTTTGGGCAGCACGGGAAGGCTCCCCTACACAGGGACGCGACCTGCACAGGAATCCTGGCAGATGGGGCGCAGGACTGCAGGGAGGCCCAGAGGCTCTCCCCGAGGGCAGAAGGACCAGCATCAGGGCACGGGGTCCCCAGGACAGGACGTCCAGATCCCCGACCAGAACTCTCCTGTGGCCCAGCCACCCACAGCCCAGGATCTGTTCTGCTCGGCAGCACAGAACAGACTGGAACACTGACCCCGGGCAGCAAGGCCCCCAAGCGCCATGGGTACAGGCTTTCAGAAGGTGAGTGAGGTCCCACTGCAGGGACAAACGGGCACTGCTCTGTGCCAAGAGCCTGGCTATCTGGGCTCCCCGCCCCCCGCACCAGGCTTCTGAGTCAGCTCCAGACCTGCGGGACCTGGCTGGTCTCTGAATGTCTGTCTGTCCCTCGAATTTCCAGGAGGAGAAACCCCAGCCTCTGCAGCAGGCACTCTGACTGCTGTGTGCACACTGTGAGCTGCAGTGCGGGGCCAAGCCCCCAACAAGCAACAGCCGCCGCTGCCACGCTTTGATCTCTTCTCCGGGGCACCCAAGGGGCATGAGGGCTTGGGGACCTGGACGGTGGCGGGTGGGCCGCGGCTGTTTTTTGTTAAGCGGCAGCATCTCAGTCTTCAAAGCCAGAGGTCCCCTGACGCCACTGCTATGAGTTCCAGCTGCCGTGTGCGAAACCTTATCCCCGGCCTGCCACCAGGCCGCTCCGCTCCACTCCTCACTGGCTTCTCCTCAATTTAAGACACTGATTCAGGGAGACGCAGGAGGCCCTCCCTTCCCAGTCCCCCCAACATCCCCCAGCACAAGCTGGCTGGGAACCGCCTGTGCAGAGTCAGGCCGGAAAGCTGCCTGGGCCCCCGGCAGAAACTGCCGGCCTGTAATTTGGGAGGTGCCCCTGCCAGACAGGACCTCTAACTCTGTCAGCCCAGCTCTCCACGCTCAGAGCTCCAGGTGACAACCACAAACGCCCTTCCGGGACGCAGGCAGGAGGCAAGGACGTGGCTGCCTGGGGCTCCCGTGTTCATGCCCCACAACGATCTGCCTGCGTTTGGATTGAGGACAGTGGCCCTGCATTGGGGGTCAGTGAGCATCGCCTGGGTGGCTGAAGCCAATTGCCCGCCCCTGAGTGTTCTCCTGAAGCAGGGCGCCCGGGCCTGAGAACTGGCATTTCTTACCCGTTCCTAGGACGGCAGAGGCGGCCAGCCCGGGAACCGCACTCTGAGACCACCGACTGAGGGTATGACCGCTAACTAAGGTGCCACGTCCATGAAGACTGCCACACGTGGGTCACGTCAAAGAATTCCTTGAGCAGACCTGCTGAGCAGGGCTCCGTGGGGAGACTCCCAGAGGCTTAGTGGGGATGCAAGGTGACAGTACCACTTGCCTTTCCCAAACCAGGGACATTGATTCCTGCGGAAACTGTGCAAAAGGTCAAACGTCATCAACCGAGAGGCCTCAGCCCAGCTGACCCCGAGCCATGTGGCCATCTCCCTCTGACACGTCTATGCCATGCTCGCGCGTCCCTCACGCTCAGAGGAGCTCCTGTCTCTCTAGGACCTGAGGCCAAGTCTACTCTTAAAGACGGTCCCCATCCGTCTCCCCACCCCACTAACACTGCTCTCACGTTGGCCTGTGGATTGAGGGGTCCCGGGTTCGATTCTGGTCAAGGGCACGTACCTCGGATGCAGACTTTAGAGGCAACCAATCGGTGTGTCTCTCACATCCATGTTTTTCTCTCTCTGCCTCTCCCTTTCCCTTCCACTCTCTCTAAAAATCGATGGAAACATATTCTCTGGTGAGGATTCACACACACACACACACATAAACTGGTGCTGGGCCCGTTGCCCCCTTGAGCTCTCCTCCTGAACCTCTAGATTGTATCCCCCCTAAAATCCACATGTGGAAGTCCTAGCCCCCCAGGACCTCCAAGTGTGACTGTGATCGAGGCCTGGTCTTTAAAAAAGTAATTAAGTTAAAATAGGGCCATTGGAGTGGCCCAACCCAGTGAGGGGGGCCTTGTAAGAGGCGATCAGGACACGGACGTGCACAGAGAGAAGACCACGTAAAGACACAGGGAGAAGACGGCCTTCTACAAGCCAAGGACGGAGGCCCCAGGACAAACCCACCTGCAGACACCTTGCTCTCTGACTCCCGGTCCCCAAACTGCGAGAAGATACATTTCTGTTGTTTGGCCGCCCTTTCCATGAACTGCAAATGGGGCTAAAACTCCTATTAGTCGTGATGAAATGGAAGGAAAGCCATGTGGCCAGGGTTCAGAACGTCCAGGTCCTCAACCAGCCCTTCCCCATGGCCACAGCCACCCCGAGCCCCAGAAGAGAGGCCACCAGGCCAGGAGCACGTTACGTCCTGGGCAGGCTCGGCCCACAAACCACAAGCGGCCTCCGCGCATCCGCCCTGATCACGCAGCCCACACGACCCCCTGGCCTGCAGTTTTCAGTGGTGACTCAGCCTCCCCGGAAACCCAGTGACAGGAAAGCATCAGAAATCCTCACTGAGTTGCCTGACAACCACCCCGAACAGGAGGAAAGAACCCCCCTGAGCATCCGGACAGACATCGCTAATCGATAATGGCACGCACATGCCCAGCTCAGAGTTGGCCTTAACATCCTTCTCGGGCTCCGAGCAGCTCAGCTCCCACGAAGGAACCAGAGCTGGTGATGAGGAGGGAACCCTCCTTGCTAGCCTGGACCTAGAGAACAGCCAACATTTCTTTGCAGAATGAGATGGTTTAACAACTAAATGAATTAGATTTCTAAGGGACAGCTGTACAGTAAAATGAGGAAATGGCCTTGGGAGTCAAACAGACGGGGGATCAAAGCCAACAGACCTTGAGAGAGCTAGAGCAAACACTTAGGATGTGCCTCCCGGTTTTAACATTCATTACCTAATGCAATCCACACGGCCCCAAGCAGGAGGTTCTGTTAGCACCCCACTCTACAGATGGGGACACTGAGGCACAGAGTGGCTGTCCAATCTGCCCAGTCCTATGCCTGGGCTCGGGTGCGGGAGCTCCAGCGCTGTGCCCTCACCTCTCAGGAGGGGTTCCCGAGCGTCCAGGTGTGTCCGGGGTGCCTGGGGGGCTTGTGAAAACAGAGATGGGCCCCTCTCCAGGTCCTCATGCTGGAACTTCTGGGCGTGGCTTGAGAATCTGCACTTCTTTTTCCATTTTTGTTAATCTTTACTTGAGGATATTTTTCCATTGATTTTTTTTTAAGAGAGAGAGTGAGGGGTGTGGGGGAGAGACACACACAGAGAAACATCGATGTGAGAGAGACACATCGATTGGTGGCCTCCTGCATGTGCCCTGACCAGGGCCAGGGGTCGAGCCTGCAACCAAGAATTGTGCCCTGGACTGGAATCAAACCGGAGACCCTTCAGTCCATGGGGTGACGCTCTATGCACTGAGCCAAACCAACGAGGGCGAGCATCTGCATTTCTAACACGCTCCCGGTGATGCTGCTGGTCCGGGGACCACACGTGGAGAGCCACTTCCCTAAGGAAAAATGCTGTGAGGATGAGCTCACTCAGCCACGTGGGAAACACCTACCTAGGAACCGTGCTTAGCACTGGCCCGGTACAGCGTAGGGGCCCACCGGGGTCCGGCAGGCGGTCTGCCTGCCTGTTTCTAAAACTCTACCGTGTCATCCCCTAGAGCAGGCGTCCTCAAACTACGGCCCGCGGGCCACATGCGGGTGTTTTTGCCGTTTTGTTTTTTTACTTCAAAATAAGATATGTGCAGTGTGCATAGGAATTTGTTCATAGTTTTTTTTTTAAACTATAGTCCGGCCCTCCAACGGTCTGAGGGACAGTGAACTGGCCCCCTGTTTAAAAAGTTTGAGGACCCCTGCCCTAGAGCCTGGGCAGCCGCCGCTGACCACTCAATTCCAGGGGAAGAGCACACCCCATGCCGGGGCCCAGCCTCAGAGCGTGAAACCCTGCTGCTCCGATTCATCAGCCCAGATAAAACCTCAGCGGAGCCAGCATGCGTGGACGCCAAAGCGTGGACGCCAAACACAAAGTATTTGTGTTTCTAAATACTAACATCCGAATTCTGCAAACTCTGCTTGTTCTTTTAGAAGGGCTGCTAGGGCCCTAGCTGGTTTGCCTCAGTGGATAGAGTGTCAGCCCACAGACTGAAGGATCCTGGGTTCAATTCTGGTCAAGGGTTGCAGGCTCGATCCCCAGTCCTGCTCCAGGCGTGTGCAGGAGGCAACCAATCGATATTTCTCTCTATCTCTCCCGCTCCTTCCACTCTCTCTAAAAATCAATGGAAACGTATCCTCAGGTGAGGATTAACCAAAATAAAGAAATAAATAAAAATTAAAGGGCTGCTAGGAAGGGGGTAAGGGAGGGATACAGGCCCAGTCCACCTTGGGCACAATGCTTTCCCAGTCTGAGAACCTGTCAGTCTGGCGGGTGAGCAAGCGCCACCCGCCCCCACACAGCCACACAGGGAACCCCGTCGCTGCCACCCCATCCCGGGGCCTCTCTGAACTGGAGTAACCTGGTCCCGCTGGCCCAGGCCCAGCCGACAACGCATTCGGGTCACTAGGATTCACACGTTATAAAGAGGAACACGCTGATGAGATCAAAATGCAAACCGCTGAGCACAGAGCAGGCTCGCCATTCCTGGAGGGCGTGTGGCGCGGTCTGCCCCGCCCCGCCGTGGCCGAGGGCCCTGTGTGGACTAGGGCAATTTCTGGGTTCAAGTCCTGCATGGAGATTCTGGGTAGGCAGCTGGAAACCCCGGGAGGTGATTTCTCCCCCAGGTTCCCTGATACGACAACAGAGACATGCACACGGCACTTACAGCACAGCCGATGGCACTTTCCTGCAGGGACAACTCAGAACCAAATGCAGAACACTCTTATTTCAGATCTCAAAGTGGAAGCTGGAGTCACAGGACAGGGCCTGGAGCTGAGATCCCCAGGTCCCCAGTGTCAGGGCAGGGCCCTCTACGCCTTCTCCCTCCCACAGACCTTGCCTGGGCCCTGGATTTCCAGATGAAGAGCTGCTCTGGGCACAGCAACCCCAGCGCCTGGGCTCAGACCCCGCTCTGATGCGCACCTGGAGGGTTTCAAGCAGGCGGGGCTGTGCAGTGGACAAGCAGGTCCCGAGTTCTAACCCAATGCGTCCTGTTCAGAATGCGTCTCCCCTTCACCCCTCATCATCTGCCTCGCAGAGGTCCCCTCATTCTGCGTCCTTCCACTCAGAGACCCCCCTTGGGACAGTCCCCTGATGCCTGGGCAGAAGGAAGGCATTCTCTTGCGTTTCCGCAGCCCCTACTCATGTTCAGTCCTGACCGCATGGACACGGGACTTGCTTTCTCCTCCGCTGGAATCTGAGCTCCAGGACCTGCGTGTGTCAGGGCCTGGCACCCAGCAGGGCCTGGATAAACTTCTGCCGAAGGAACAGTATCTGCTGCCTCCCTCACAGAGTTACAGGTGCAAAACACAACACGCTGAAAGGATCCTGTCATGGAAAAGCCTATGGAAGTGTCAAGTGCTACGATCGATAATTTATTAAGGTTTAAAGCTTTTTTTTTTTTTTAATGGCAGAAGAATGCTCTAAAGATCCTACAGTGATCCCAAGGCCCAAGCAGCATCCCGGCAGCTTCCCCGGCTGACTCTATGACCTGCCCTCGCCAATACCATAGCCCGGGGCACTCACGGCGATGGGGCGCGTGCACTGTGAGGGGCGCAAGCTGAGGGGTGCTGTGAAGGGTGAAACCCGCCCTGGATTTCGAAGAATACCCAAAAAGAACGTAAAACATCTCATTAGTAATTTCTATATTGATGATGTGCATAAAATGGTGAATCTTAGTATTTTGGGATATATTGGGTTAAGTAAACGATATTAAAATGAGCCCTAGCTGCTTTGGCTCAGTGGATAGAGTGTCAGCCTGTGGACTGAAGGGTCCCGGGTTCAATTCTGGTCAAAGGCACATGCCCAGGTTGCAGGCTTGATCCCCAGTGGGGAGCATGCAGGAGGCAGCCGATGCATGATTTTCTCTCATCATTGATGTTTCAGTCTCTCTTTCCCTCTCCCTTCCTCGCTGAAATCAACCAACACATATTTTTTAAAAAAATGAATGCCAAGGTCTGCTCATTTCTTGGGATCTGGCTTTTCTTTTTAAAAATTAAATGTATTGGGGTTGACATCAGTTAATAAGATTATGTGAGTTTCAGGTTTACAGTTCTGTGATACAACATCTGGATATGGCGTTGTGTGCTCGCCACCCAGAGTCTAGTCGCTTCCTGTCACCAAATATTTGGCCCCCTTCACCCTCTTCATCCCCCATCCCACCCTTCTTCCCTCTGGTAACCACCGTACTGTTGTCTGTGTCTATGGGTTTGTTTTGTTCATTCATTTATTGCTCTCTGTTTTATATCCCACACATGAGTGAAATCATATGGTTCCTGGCTTTTTCCATCTGACTTATTTTTGCTTAGCATGATACAGTCTTAAGATCCATCCATGTTGTCGCAAATGGTGGTATTCCATCCTTTCTTATGGCTGAGTACATTCCATTGTGTATATTTAGCACATCTTCTTTATCCAATCGCCCATCAGAGGACGCTTGGGTTGTTTCCATGTCTTGGGCTTCTTCCCATGAAATCCTGTTCCTTTGTCCGTGACTCTGTCCAGGGATTTAGCCTGGTTCCCACCCAGCCTTCGAGCAGGCGCCTGGTGCCAGGAAACCCTCTGTGGGCGGGTTGGGCGGCCAGGCTGTCTTGGGAGAGCAGCCTGCCTGTCGTCTGGGCCTGAATGCACACAGGGCCAGCGTGTAAATGCTGGGCACCGTGGCCTCGATTCAGCCCATCCTGGCAACAGGAGCTCATTGTGCTGGCGGATTCCTGCCCTTATTTAGGTCAGTGGACCTAAATTACCCCAGTGTCCGAGAGAGAGTGCCTATGGCTTTTGTCTCTGCCGCTCTTTGCTACCCTGTCCCCCCTTTGCAGAAAACACCACTTCGGGGAGGCACTAAAACTTGACACTAAACAGCCAGAGCTCACTCCCCACCCCGGCCGAGCAGCCTGCGCACATTGGGAGGGTGTTCCCATTTTCAAAAGTTAGATACATAATTCAACACCGCACACCACCTCACTCGAGGCGAGAATCACACTCCCTGCTTCCCATTTGCAGCAGTTTTCCAATCTCCCCCCCCCCCACCGCCAGACAAAGGCTTTCACCTGCCCCTCACGCTGGGGCTGAGCCCGAGGGCCAGGGGACGGTGAAACGCGAAACCCTCTGCACAGCTCCGCAGCTGGGCTCCATGGTGCCCAGGACCTTGGTGAGCCAGGACTGCTGTCCCCCTGGTGCTGGGACGCGGCCTGCGATGGGTTAGGTTCCACTGCTTGAGTCCAGGCTGATTCACTCTGGGATCAGACACAAACTCTGTAATTCCGCTTTCTGTGCTTTTCAGGATGGACACGAAACTATTCAGATTCATTTAAAGAAAAGAGAAAGAAGGAATACACACACCTACGGATGAACATCATCCGTGCCCTGGAAATCAGAGGCAAGGGGCGGTGTCAGCTACCCCGGAGAAGAGGAGCAACAGAATTCCCTGACCATTCGCGTCGGCTCACGCCCCCCTCCCCCCCCGCGCAACTGCTCAGAAATGCCGAGGGTTGAGTTTCCCCTCAATTCACGTGTCACGAGGAGCTGGCTGCATCTGCGTTTGTGCTTTCTTCCTCTTTAAAAATAATCTGTGGTTTGTGTGTTTTTACACAATACAGATTAGCTGGCTGCGAGGCGTCACTGCACGCACACTGTCAGTCCCTCGTTTAAAAATAAACATCACATCTGCAATGCAAAGCTCCCGCCCGCTTTTAGAGAAGGGGAAGGCGGTGCCCAGTGTCCCGGGGCTGTGCGGAGCTGGCACAGGTGAGGCCCTCTAACCGCAGGATTGCAACACCTGGGAGCGTCTGGGTGCTCCCAACCTGGACCTCCCACAGCTGCCCGGGCATCCTTTTCCCAGCCACGGGGCAGGGTCACAAACAGTCTCAGGATCCCAAACCAGAGAGGACACACATCGTCACCCTGAGAAGCTCCCTCCGACTAATGAAAAAGAGCAAGCTTGCCCAGCAGGCGTGGTTCAGGGGTTGAGCATTGACCTACGATCCCAGAGGTCACGGCTGGATTCCCAGTCAGGGCACATGTCTGGGTTCGAGCTTGATCCCTAGTAGGGGTGTGTGCAGGAGGCAGCTGATCCATGATTCTCTCATCACTGATGTTTCTATCTCTCTCCCTCTCCCTTCCTCTCTGAAATCAATAAAAATATGCTTAAAAAAAAAAAAAAGAGCACCCTTGAGTCCCACAGTGAAGACACAGAATGAAGTGTAGTGGTCAGTGCCGGCATGGCCATGGGATGGGCAGGGCCTGGGGCCTGGTTTCATCAGCAGCGCCCAGGTCACACCTCCTTGGATGGCTCCCACGGCCCGGGAACTGGAGGCATCACTGACCATCCCAGCTGAGGGTCTTCCCGAGTGTGGGCCGAAGGCCTCACTGTGGGAAGCGAGTGGCCGTTAGCCTCTCCGATGCCGCCCTTGGTCTCGGCCATGACGGAGGACTCAGCAGGCTGGTGGCGGCTGCTTCTGGGCTGGCCCCAGCGTCCCGTCCCCATCTCTCTGTGCTGCACGCTCTCCCACCCTCTCCCACGCTCACCCATGCAGCTGTGGGGTCGGGGCTGGAACCTCGACTTCAGTTCTAAAGTAATGCCATCCCAGTGGCTGACCCTGGGGCCCAGGTCCTGGTCCTGTTCACTCATCCCTGTGGCTCCCAGCACGGGCTTAATGTTAGGACCCCTCAGCGAGCGGCCCCAGGTGGCCACGGACACTTCACTACCCGACACCCATCTGGTCCTTCCAGCCTCGCCCGAGGTTAGACCGCCTGGGCCAAATGGGGGAACTCAAGTTTCTGAGCAAAAGCAAATGGGGAACCTGTTTCAAGTTCAAAACCCTCGGAGCATTTTTCTGGGGAAGAGGTCAATGACCGGCAGTGACCTCAGGGAAGGCGGCTGGCAGGACACCAGAATGAGGAAGCCGGCCTCTGGGTGTGGTGGGTGGAAGTCACGCTCCCAGCCAGCAGGTCCAGCGCCAGAAGGCGGAGGCCAGGAAGGATACGTGGTGACGCGGGGTGGGCTTCTCCTCTCTAAAAATAACCCGATGATGGAGCGCCAAGCGTCACCCCTCCCCCCCCCACCCCCCCCCCACCCCCCCGCTCTCAGGGCGCGTGTTTCACGTCTGTGCCGGGATCAGTGCTAGTGAGTGTGCCAGGCCCCCTTCAGGCATCGGACCGGAGAAGCAAGCTAAGCCCACAGGCTCAGGGGAGCAGGTGGAAGGTCCCTGAGTTCTCACAAGTCCACGCAGGCCAACCCAGGGCTGCGTCCTGCTCCCAGTGGCCCCACGCGGGGCTGGGCTGAAGAATGAATGAAGCACACAGCCTTTGGAAAGCCAAGCAGGAACCACTGCTCGGTCAGGCGTACACTGATTCTTGTCTCGTGGTGTCACGGGACTTGCGTGGTGTCACGGGACTTCCGGGGCCAAGCCGAGAGTCGTCCGAGCTGGACACAGCAGGTGGTGCTGGCTGCACGTTCTCCACCCGCCACAGGAGCCCTACCTGCACGTCGCACCTGCATTTCTCACCCACGTCGGAGAGGCTCCTGTTGCTGTTCTTAGTTTCTATGTGGGGAAACTGAGGCACGGGAAGCTGATGCGAATCCTGACAGTGAATGACAGGTGCAGGATTTGAACCAAGTCTGCGTGAGGACCTCTGCTCCTAACCTCAGTGAGTTCAACAGCCTCAGGAGGGAAGGTGAGCAATTCATTCCCGGAAGCCCGGCCTCCCCGTCAGCTGGGGGAGCGGGAGGGTGAGCACCTTCTTCTCTCCCCGAAGCACTGAGCCCACTGGAGCCCTCCCCACGGCAGGTGCTCAATAAACACCGACCGACAGCAAGACCCTCATGCTCCCAAGCAGATAACACAGCCGGGCACTTCGAAAGCATTGAGCAAAACCAGTGTCCACTGATAACATGGGGAAGTGCGACGTGAGGCCATGGTCAATGCACATTTAACACCAGCACTAGGATTTCAAGACTAAATGAACCCTTCACTGATGTTTTCCGAGGACTTGGCATTAAAAAAAAAAAAAAAAATCCCTATTTTTCAACCAGACAAGCGTTCCATCCTCCAGAATTCAGATTCACTCACTTTGAAATTCCATAGGCGGGTAGGCCAATCAGTACCTATGTTTTTGAGGACCACACAGTGCCAGGCACTGGGCTAGGTCCCTCCCCGCCAGCCCCTGGCTCTCTTCACTGCATCTCACGTCCTGTGGGGACTGATAGGATGGAAACAGTCTGACACCTACATACATCAACCCCAGAGGCGGGAGGGGGGGCGGCATAACGCAAGGGCACTGGTTACGGGATCAGCCTACCCAGGGTTCCCACAGCATCTGTCCAGCTGAGGCCACTGAATGACACTCCGTCTGCCACGCATTCAACGGGAAGTTTCTAAACGTGGAGATCAGCATTTGCTAATGGGTTGTTATAAAGCATTTCCAAATATGAAATTACAGAAACCCCTGACAACATTGAACATGCATAATAAAACATTGGAAGTAACCGATGGGCCTCCTACGCATTCATCTCCTCGTTTTCCAAACATGTTTAAAAATAAATATGTGTGCCGAAACCGGTTTGGCTCAGTGGACAGAGCGTCAGCCTGCGGACTGAAGGGTCCCAGGTTCGATTCCGGTCAAGGGCATGTACCTTGGTTGCGGGCACATCCCCAGTAGGGGGTGTGCAGGAGGCAGCTGGTCGATGTTTCTCTCTCATCGATGTTTCTGACTCTCTGTCTCTCTCTCTTCCTCTCTGTAAAAAATCAATAAAATATATTTAAAAAAATTTTAAAAAAATAAATATGTGTAATTAGCCATTTACATATTTCAGAGTTCAGTGTGTGTGTGTGTGTGTGTGTGTGTGTGTGTGTGTGTGTGTGTCTAGTGCAAACCACTCATTTCAGCCAAGGAAAAATACGGCCTTAACTCTCACCACCAGTTTACTGCAGATCTCACCTGAGGGAGGGAAGGGCCTGGTTGAAGTTTTGCCTTTTACTTATTTATTTTTAAAATATGGTTTTATTGATTTTAGACAGAGAGGAAGGGAGAGGGAGAGAGAGAGGCAGAGACATCGATGAGAGAGAAACATCGATCCGCTGCCTCCCACATGCCCCCTACTGGGAATAGAGCCCACAATCGGGCATGTGTCCTGACCGGGAATTGAACCAATGACCTCTTGGTGGATGTGATGACGCTCAATCCGTTGAGCCACACCGGCCGGGCATGTTTTGGTTTTTATTGATGTGGATCACTGGCATCACCAGGCGCTCCCTCCCTCCCATAGGCCCGGAGGACAGCTGCCCAGCCTCCGTCTCAGCTGCAGTCACAATGCTGCCCGCTGCAAGGCTGCAATGTCCTACCTGTCAACACCATCAGGGGAATCGAAGGCCATTACCACACCCCTAGGCTGACCCCAACGCCGCGCCGGCAGGTGCCAGACACACGGAAGGACCGATAAAATGACAACCTTATAACTGACGCCGGGAGAACAGAAAATGCCTCTTCCAGCTCACTTCCGGCCTCAGCATCCACTAACAATCGTTATTGCCCGAATGATTATCAAGAAACGTGCCTGTTCTCAGCACCCTGCAGTAAAAAGAACAGGCCTTGTTTAGAAAAAGGAGAGCCAGGCCAGACGAAACGGATGCAAATTTGTACCCAGCGGATTAACAAAGCAAGTAACAATTACCATTTTAAAAACGACCCGCAGAGTTAAAAATGAGTTAAATGACTAACAAGCAGAGAAATAGGACTGGCAGATAAATATTCACACGGCTCGTCTTCACAGCAGCATTATTCGCAACCGCCAAACGGCGGGAAACCCACGTGCCTCCAGGCAGATGGATGGGGAGACAGAACGGGGTGCATTGTTCAGCCTTAAGCAGGAAGGGAACGGGCACACAGGCCACAGCATGGGCGGGCCTCGAGGCTGTTATGTGACGTGGTCACCAAGGCCAAAGGCTGTGTCATCCCCCGTGCATGAGGGCCTTGTAGTCACATCGTAGAGACAGAGAGTAAAGGTGGTTGCCAGGAGCTGGGGGGACAGGGGGATGGGAGTTGGTGTTTAATGGGTATGGAGCCTCAATTGGGGAAGATGAAAGAACTTCTAGAGATGCCGGGTGGTGATGGCTGCACAACAATGTAATTTTGTGTGTGTGTGTGTGTGTGTTTTTTAAAGCTAATTAGTTTTCTTTTTTAAAAAAAATATATTTTTATTGGTTTCAGAGAGGAAGGGAGAGGGGAGAGAGAGAGAGAGAAGAAATATCAATGATGAGAGAGAATCATTGATCGGCTGCCTCCTGCACACCCCCACTAGGGATTGAGCCGAAACCTGGGCATGTGCCCTGACCGGGAATCGAACCATGACCTCCTGGTTCATAGGTCAACACTCAACCACTGAGCCATGCTGGCCGGGCCAATGTAAATGTTCTTAATGCCAACGAACTATATACTCAAAAATGGTTAAAATGGTAAGTTTTATGTTATGTATGTTACACCACAATTTTAAATTCTAACACCTAGGGTGGTCTGACTGAGGAGGCGGTGTGGAGGGGTCAGGCTGGGGCCTGCAATGACAGCTGAGGAGCAAAATTGCCTCCGGAACAGAGCACGCAGCAAACGCACCAAGAAGCAGGGGAGTGGGCGCTGGGCTCCGCCGTGGCTGGCCGTCCCGCTGGATTTGCGCACGGCTGCAGACGATGAACATGCGGCAAGCATGGACTTCACGGTATACAACCTCCTCTCACATGGACAGTCACCACAGCCTCCGACCCAACCCGTGTGACTCAAGTGTTGTAGCAAAACAGTTTGGTGTCTAGCGTTTCCAATAATAGTTCCTGAGACGACCGAAAGAATCATTTGCCTAACTAAATTTTAAACAAGCCAACTTTTGCATATCCCCCAGCGACGGCGATGACCCTGCCTCCCCTCCACCCACACAAACGCACCCCCATGCGTCCTTAGCTGCACGTGCATTCTGAATGACTTTAGCCGCGCGCCTCGAATCATTCTCTTTCCCTTCGACCAAGGCAGGACTTGTGACTCAGCATTAAGGGGAAGTAGACATTGTCGGTTCCCTCCAGTCGGCTGCTGCTCTAGCTCTGCAGTTCCACGGGAGGACACAGCGACGCATTCCTGGTGCCCTTAAAGGAGGATCATTTGTTGCCCACTGGGGACCTGGCCTTGGGGACAGCGGGATGGGCCCTGCTTGTCCCTCGGGGATCAGCCTCAGAGTTCAGGCTGAACCCACCTGGGATAAATTTTCTGGGTCAGGGGCGCTGGCCTGCCTCAGAGCCCTTTCCCCGCCAGCCCTGTCACCCTCCCTGTGAGGCCCGAGGAGGTAGGAGACGAGATCTAAGACAGAGACCATGCTCTTGGTCTTCTACAAATGCCAGAAAGATCCCAACCCACCAAGCAAAGTAGCATCTCCTGGAAGGAAGAAGCAGTAAGTGCACTTCAAATATCAGCACTTTCAACACCCAGTTCTACTTGTTCCAGCCTTCCAGGGTGCCTCTCGCCAGCTGCTACAGGGATGTTCTGTGCCAAGGTAAAGGCTTCTGTGAGCTTATGAGAAACTTGATCTCGAACACAGGATCCCTGCCAAGCCTAACGCCACGCCACACAAACTCGTTGCCACCAACACGAAGGGCGCGGATGAAACATGGAGGCTGCTTAGGGACCGTGGGCAGGGGCAGAGGCACTGCTTTCCTTCCCTCAGGAGCCATCCCAGCTCAGGATTCTCCGTCTTCCCGGTGCCCCGCAGGAACGGCGAAGGGCAGCATTCTTCCAGGGTGGCAATGCGATGGGCCACAGACCATGGGAGGGAGGGCCAGGATCCGAGAACCCACACGCTTGCCAGTCACTGCTAAGTCGGGCCTGGCACAGGGATGCTTGTTGTCAGTTTAATCAATAAAGTAAAAATGCATTCATCAGACCAAAGCAGGCCCGTCTGCTTCTAATCCTTTCCCAGGAGAAATTTTTGCCCACATGCATCAAGAGACACATACTAGGATGTCTGCAACAGTACTACTTGTGACGACAACAACTGGGAACCATCTAACAGCGGAATGGATAAGTGAATCATGGTATGCCCATACAATAGACGGTCTCAGAACCACCTGGAGCGCTCCGGGCCCCACCCAGGTCACTTAGAACCACCTAGAGAGCTCCGGGGCCCACCCAGATCACTCAGAACCACCTGGAGCGCTCCGGGCCCCACCCAGCCCCTCAGAACCACCTGGAGCGCTCCGGGCCCCACCCAGCCCCTCAGAACCACCTGGAGAGCTCCAGCCCCTCAGAACCACCTGGAGCGATCCAGGGCCCCACCCAGATCACTCAGAACCACCTGGAGCGCTCCGGGCCCCACCCAGCCCCTCAGAACCACCTGGAGCGCTCCGGGCCCCACCCAGATCACTCAGAACCACCTGGAGCGCTCCGGGCCCCACCCAGGTCACTCAGAACCACCTAGAGAGCTCCGGGGCCCACCCAGATCACTCAGAACCACCTAGAGAGCTCCGGGGCCCACCCAGATCACTCAGAACCACCTGGAGGGCTCCAGCCCCTCAGAACCACCGGGAGCGCTCCGGGCCCCACCCAGATCACTCAGAACCACCTGGATGGCTCCAGCCCCTCAGAACCACCTGGAGCGCTCCGGGCCCCACCCAGGTCACTCAGAACCACCTGGAGCGCTCTGGGCCCCCACCCAGGTCACTCAGAACCACCTAGAGAGCTCCGGGGCCCACCCAGATCACTCAGAACCACCTGGAGCGCTCCAGCCCCTCAGAACCACCTGGAGTGCTCCGGGGCCCCACCCAGGCCAGGGCAGGGCATCTCCAGCAGAAGCGGGCCTGGAAAGGGTGAGAGCATCCTGAATGCTCCTCAGGCGACTGGGAAACACAGCAGGTTGAGCCCACTGGGGATCAGGTGAGCAACTCCGGCTCCAACCCTCCCGCTTCCATGTCTGTGTACTGTGCAAGTGTGTGTGTTTGTGTGTGTGTGTGTGAGCATGTGAGCGTGTGAGGGTGTGACTCCGGCCCCACTCTCCTGCCTCCACCTCTGTGTTCTGTGCACACACTGGAGTCCCACCTACAATTTCCTTCGAGGAAAAGCTTCTACCGATGTTCCAAGTCTGCGGCACAGATAGGTTCTATGCAGTCATCACGTTCCTGACTTTTAAAAAACGCATTATCACCTCAACCGGAGGGCGCTAGCAGTGCTTTGGAGCATGTAGCCCATATACACATACACACCTATAGGACGCATTGATAAGTTATGTGGATGGACTAATGTAATATCATGCACTGTATAAAATACAGCTAAAATAAAAATGCTAAAGGGATGAGATAATAGTCACAGAGTTTGGGACTCACCAACCCCCTGGCCCAGCAGTGGTGGGAGGGGAAGGCTGATTACCAGGGCGCATGGTAAACCACAGAACCCCTCAGATTCACACTGGAACATGGCTTTACTTAAACATGTCTTTTAAAAACGTGTGTGAATAAGGTTGTCGGCAGATTGGCAGATGGGTAACGGGTAACCCTTTGACCCCGCGCAGAGAAAGCCTTCCCAGCTGCAGGGCTTTAGGAACGGAGGCTGGGTGGAGGAAGGGTCCCCTCCCCCGCCCCCGTGGGAACTGCCACCCCAGAATGCCAAGGCCATGACCTCCTCTCTGCTTTAGGTCAGACCTCTGGACAACAACACAGAGCTTCCTCTTGGATAAAGACCCAGGGAGAGGCAGGTTGCAGGCCGAAGGCTCTCTGAGATGAACAGAACGCACTCTTGGATCAAGCTGATTCCCTGGGCGATTAACAGGCCAGTCAGCACTCAGAGACCCGGCGGGTCTGCAGGGGCCGCTGACCGCGAGCAGGCACTGCTGGGGCTGCGACCAGCACGGAGCAGGAGGCCACGCTCCACCCGAGGGCTCGTGCTGGGGGCAGGAGGAATTATGGTGCTGGCAATTCAGAGGGACTGTGGGGGCCACCAAATGGAGCGGGCCTCACAGGGGCTCGTGCCCCCAGGAATCACATGGACACTGGCATCTACAGGAAGAAAAGGGAAGGAGGGCCGTCAGGGGAGCCCAGAGGGGAGCTGGGAGGATCCCCACTGGAAGGAGCATTGAGTATTGAGGGCTGGGCGGTGGCCGGAGAGCTTGAGATGGGGAGCAAAGGAGGCCCCAGTGTTCCTGTGAGTGTGTGTGACTGTGTGTGAGTGTGTGTGAGAGTGAGAGTGTGTGAGTGCATGTGTGAGTGTATGTGACTATGCCTGAGAGTGTGTGTGAAAGTGAGTGTGTGAGAGTGAGAGTGTGTGTGTGAGTGTGTGAGTGTGTGTGTGAGAATGTGTGAGTGTATGAGTGTGTGAGTGTGAGTGTGAATGTGAGAATGTAAGTGAGTGTGTGTGGGAATGTGTGAGTGTATGAGTGTGAGTGTGTGAGTGTATATGTGAGAATATGAGTGAGTGTGAGAGTGTGAGTGTGTGAGAGTATGTGAGTATGTGTGTAAATGTGAGAGTGTGAGTATGTGAGTGAATGTGTGTATCATGTGAGAATGTGAGTATGAGAGTGTATGTATGTATGTGTGTGAATGTGAGAGTGTGTGAGTGTGTGTGTATGTGTGTGAATGTGAGAGTGTGAGTGTATATGTGAGAATGTGAGTGTGAGAGTGTATGTATGTGTGTGAATGTGAGAGTGTATGAGTGTGTGTGAGTGAATGTGTGAGTATATATGTGAGAATGTGAGTGAGTGTGAGAGTGTGTGTATGTGAGTATGTGTGTGAATGTGAGAGTATGTGAGTGAGTGTGTGAGTGTGTGTGTGGGGGGTGTGGGTAACAGGGGCTCTCCGTTAGAACTGGGAGGTCTGGACTCCATCTAAAGAGCTACGGGGAACCACCTGTGAGCAGCATTTTCAGAACATTAGGTTTTCCTTTTAGAAAAGTAAACTGCAGCCTGGAGAGGCAGGGCCTGGGCCAGAGAGAGGCCAAGGCCAAGACAGAGAAGAAAATGACAACCAAGAGTATGATGACGATGACGGTGGGGTGAGCATGAGGCTAGGAACCAGGGGTGTTGTCAGTGCTTTACACTTAATTCAGTTAATTGTCCCAACAACCCGTGTAGGCGCACCATCACCACTTTCCAAGAGAAGAAGACGAGGCATGAAGAGTTTAAATGATTCCCCGGAGGTCAGACACTTGTTGAAAGAACTAGTGAAAGGAAGAGACGCAAGAACTACTGAGAAGTCCAATAAGACACCATCCCAAGCACAGAGCAACAACACCGATGGCTTCGGTGAGGTTAGACTTACACACCATAAACGCCGCCCCTTGTGCATGCACAGTTCAGTGATGTTTTAGGGACTTTCTAGTGGGGCCATCATCACCACAACCCAGTTTCTGAACACGCAGGCCTCCCCCAACTTTCCTGGTGCCCATTAGCAGCCAATCCCTGTCCCCACCCCGGCCCCAAGCACCAACCCACTTTCTGTCTCTAAAAATTTAGGCGACAGCATTCTAAGTCAAAGCACATTTAATTATAATTATTTCTGTTCTTATTCTTTTTCTTCCCCCTGAAGACATACAA